>JARQOC010000004.1:136935941-137341191 GCA_033576535.1 Allobates femoralis | reverse complement strand
CACGTCCCCATTGCTCCTGCACATCAGCGTTGGCTGAGGTTCGCGGTGGGGGAAGAGCACTTTCAATTTGTGGCTCTTCCCTTCGGCCTAGCCTTAGCCCCAAGAGTCTTCACCAAGGTGATGGCAGCGATGGTGGCCGTCCTGCATTCCCAGGGCCACGCAGTAACTCCATACTTGGACGACCTGCTGGTCAGAGCTCCCTCTCTGGAACAGTGTCAACTGAGTCTCTCGATAACTCTCGACACTCTGCAGCGATTCGGGTGGCTGATCAACGTGCCGAAGTCTTTTCTCCTTCCTGCACAGACGATAACGTATCTGGGCATGGAGTTTCACACCGCTCCAGCTCTGGTCATTCTGCCTTTGAGCAAGCAGGTGTCGATTCAAGAGGAAGTCCGGTTCCTTCTTCAATCGGGGTCAGTCTCCATCAGACATCTGATGCACGCTCTGGGAAAGATGGTGGCTGCCATAGAAGCAGTACTTTTTGCGCAATTTCACCTGCGTCCACTGCAATTGCAGATCCTTCGCGGTTGGGACAAGATTCCTTCATCTCTCGACAGGCACATCTCTCTGTCGCCGTCAACGAAAGAATCACTCCACTGGTGGCTGCTTCCCATGTCTCTGTCACGAGGGAGATGCTTTCTGCCCCCCTCTTGGTTAGTAGTGACCACGGACGCCAGCCTCCTGGGTTGGGGCTCCGTGTTTCTCCACCACAGGGCTCAGGGCACTTGGACGGAGCAGGAATCCATCCTACAGATCAATGTCCTGGAGATTCGGGCCATCTACTTGGCTTTACTTGCCTTTCAGAGATTCCTGGTGAGGAATCGTATTCAGATACAGTCCAACAACGCGACCGCGGTCGCTTATATCAACCACCAGGGAGGCACTCGAAGCTCTCAGGCATTGTCGGAGGTCCAACGTATCCTTCAGTGGGTCGAGGACAACGACTCGTCCATCTCGGCGGTCCACATCCCCAGGGTGGACAATTGGGAGGCCGACTACCTGAGTCGACAAGGTATGGACGCGGGCGAATGGGCCCTCCACCCAGACGTCTTTCGGAACATCTGCGACCGATGGGGAACTCTGGACGTGGACTTGATGGCCTCTCGGTTGAACCACAAGGTTCCTGTCTTCATGTCTCGCTCCCGGGATCGCCAGGCTTTGGGTGCGGACGCTCTGGTTCAAGACTGGTCCCAGTTTCGCCTTCCCTATGTGTTCCCTCCCTTGGCTCTGTTGCCCAGGGTCCTACGGAAACTCAGGGCGGAATGTCGGCAAGCCCTGCTCATCGCCCCAGACTGGCCCAGGAGGGCCTGGTATCTGGACCTGTTACAGCTCACGGAGGGGGACCCGTGGAAACTCCCGGCTCGTCCAGACCTCTTGTCACAAGGTCCGTTCTTCCACCACAATTCCGCGGCCCTCAGCCTGACTTTGTGGCCCTTGAAGACTGGTTGCTGACGTCTTTCGGCTTTTCTCCTGAAGTCGCCGCCACCATGAGACAAGCCAGGAAACCTGCGCCGGCCAAGATATACCGCAGGGTTTAGAATATCTTTTTTTCCTAGTGCCGTCTCAAGGGAATTTCTCCTTGGCCTTTCTCTCTTCCGACACTTCTTGCCTTCCTGCAATCAGGATTGGATAAGGGTTTGGCTCTCAGCTCTCTCAAGGGGCAAATCTCCGCACTTTCCGTGCTGTTCAATAAACGTCTGGCTAACCTTCCTCAGGTGAAGACGTTTGTGCAAGGGGCAAGTCACATCGTTCCTCCCTACAGACGTCCTCTGGACCCCTGGGACCTTAACCTGGTCCTTGCGGCGTTACAGAAGCCGCCTTTCGAACCACTAAGGGAGGTGTCCCTCTCTAGTCTTTCCCAGAAAGTTGCCTTTCTGGTAGCTATTACCTGTCTTCGGACAGTTTCAGAGCTGGCAGCCCTGTCGTGCAAGTCCCCTTTTCTGGTGGTCCACCAGGACAAGGTGGTGCTCCGACCTGTGGCGGAGTTCTTGCCTAAGGTGCTTTCTCCTTTCCACCTTAATCAAGACATTGTCCTGCCGTCTTTTTGTCCTAATCCTGTTCACCAGTATGAGAAGGCTCTGCATACTTTGGATCTAGTCAGGGCTCTCAGGATTTATGTCTCCCGCACGACCTCTTTTCGCCGCGCGGATGCCTTGTTCGTTCTCACGACAGGCCAGAAAAAAGGATCGCCGGCCTCTAAGTCTTCCTTGGCTCGGTGGATCAAGGCTCCTATCCAGGAGGCCTACCTTTCCTCTGGAACGCCTCTACCTTCGGGGATTAAGGAGCATTCGACAAGAGCTGTGGGTGCCTCGTGGGCTTTACGTCACCAGGCTACAGCGCAACAGGTGTGTCAGGCGGCCACTTGGTCTAGCCTACACACCTTTACGAAACATCAAGTTCATGCGTACACTTCGGCAGACGCTAGTGTGGGCAGACGGATCCTTCAGGCGGCGGTCGCTCACCTATGATCGGTGCTGCCACGCTTTGGGTCTTCTCCCACCCAGGGATCACTTTTGGACATCCCAATGTCTGGGTCTCCCAATGGAGGAAGACGCCCTGAGCGTCGAAACATGTTGTGGGAGAGGACCTAGTGTGATTTGAACAATAAACTTACAGGTAAAATACTTGTTGAAGTGTAGCTGTCTTCATATCCCAGCGCTCACCCAAACATCACTTTATTCCATTGCCTGCATTTCCATCTCCCTATGGGGAGAGCGGTGGAGCAGCTCCGGAGGAGAAGACAAACCTAACAGAGGAGAGGAAAACACGTGAGGGATCACGTGCAATTACACAGGCGGACACCGAGGAAAAAGGGAAAGAAATCCACACCATCTAGAGAGAGACCCCGTGCACTCACTACGAGAGCCCCCCTGTTGTGCAGACAGCACAACAGGAAAAGGTGAGTGTAACGGTGATTTAACAGAGGGTGGATATAAAACATAAAGCAGCGTGGCGCAACCAATTTCTATATCTCATTACTCTTGGTCTGAGAGGCCTTTTATAGGCTTAATATTGAAGTCAAATTTATAGGACAACTTTTCATTTCAATATTCCCATCCCTGGTCTGTGACTGGACCATAGCTAATTTAGCAAGGAATACATTACATTTCAAATGCCCTGTTTTGAAAGCACTTCCACTCCCACAGCAAATATGAAATGCATGATCGTTGACCATTTGTTGATTCCTTTGAAGTCATCAGAGGTGTAAAAATCTTCAACCTCTTAGCCATCTCAGATCCTGTATACAGGAAGCATACAGGGCATGACCTTTTGAACAGAGATGCAGCCTGTCAACAAATTAATTTACTGCTGTTATACATCTCCCTGCAAATATATATTTTTTTCTCTACAGTATGATACATACATTCCCATGAGGACACAAATTAGATACTGAGAACGCTGCATTTTTAGTCCTGCTTTCAGCTGAGAAGTGGATACATATATTCAGTTTATGCAATGTGCTCTTAGCTATATAGCCCTGACTTATACATTGTGACAAACTAGCAGAGAGATTTGTTTTGTTGCTGGAATAGAGCATAGCCTAGACTACCGCCATCTGTGGATTCACGTTTATCCAGGAATTCATCTGTAGATGTTTACTGCTCCTACATATAAACAGTTGTGTCCTAATTCACTCATGGCATATCTAAAATCGCAAAAATGGCAAGGAGCTGACACAATGGTCCAAACTAACCAAGATAATGGCAATACATCATCTCTGACAGATCGGTGTTAGCCTAGCTATTAAAATGAGCAGTCAGCCTACTCCCTTCACATCACCGGTCATGTGACAAACTATGAAATTATGTCCTTGATTGGGCACAAGCAGTTAAAAGGACCTGCCTTTACCTAAGATCATACCTTAATTAGCTCCATTTTGTTTTACCTTGAAAAAACCTTTAATGTCATGGATAAAACAAATTAATCTGACCTTTGAACCCATAAATATGTTTTGGGAGGTAATAAAAGATTGACTTAATGCAAACAAACTTTCAGATTTGTGGTGAAATTAGAGGTCACTTGCATCTTCAGTTTTACTAAGCTCGTTAGCAACTTTACCATATGCATCACTGAGATCTAATGTAACATTTCTTTATTATACAGGGATGATCTCCACTGCAGTATTTCCTAATTAGGCAGAAAAGATTTGTCTTTGTATGTAGAAAGCACACAGCTTACATCAAGAGTCGACTCAATCCTCTGTATGTTTCCCAGGAGGTATCCATTTTGCCTCTCCCTTCTTATCTCCTACTTGTCTGAGTACATAGAAAGAATACGTAATATAGATTAGAAAAAGAACAAGAGCTGGTTTGTATCTGTCGGGTAGCAGGGCAGACTCCAGGTTCATGAAGGCCCTTGGGCGACAGAATCCCAGTAAGCCCCTCTTTACTTTCAATTTTAATTCTTCACTTTCCAAGAGTTGCAACTTTTTTATTTCTCTATTTAAATATCTGTTTTGGTATTTGTTTTTAGTGGAGGCAAGTATTGGGGGAAAAACTTATTTTTTATTTTTATAAAGTTCAATCCAAAGTAAAAATGATTTGTTAACTTTGTCTGGTCACTACAGCTATGCTGATAACACATTTGTGTAGTTTTTTATGACTTTGTGATCTATTTTTATTCTATTCTTTGGGGGGAAGGCAAAGTGACCAAAAACCGAAATTCTCAGCATTTACCATCTAATTCTACATAAATAATTGCCTTGTGGCATCTGTTATCACTCCTGTGTCTGGTTGTTCCTGTATCCCCATACATGGTAATATTGCCCATATATGGTGATAGTACTCTGTGTCCCTCGTGGGAATAGTGCCCCCTTGCCCATATATGGTAACTCTGCCCATATATGGTTAAAGGACTGTGACCCTCATGGTAATAGTGCCTCCTGTGCCCATATATGATAATAGTGTAAGGAAAATTAAAAAATACAGTTCTCGCGTGGCGTAAGATGACAGCAAGCCTGGATGGATGTTTATTTATCAATCTTTATTTGTCAAACTGCTTCAAATTGCGTTTTGGCAAATCGCTCCATCTGTGTTCCTCATGGTGATAGTGGGAAATCAGATTCATGAAACTATAATAGCCAATGCATGCAAATGTGCCCTAAGTAGGAAAACAAAAAAAATAAAACTTATGAAAGTTACCGGTCTAATAAAATGGGGACACAAACCAAAATTTTGTTTTTAGAAGGTGCTAAAATGAACCACTAAAATATAAAAAGTTACATACGTTTCGTTTCATTGTATTCATGCTAGAGAATTTTGTCAAACAAAACCCCTACATACACTAAGAATATTATGCCTTTAAACAATATGGGTCAGCCCATATGATGATGTCATGTGCTTGGAAACTTCTAATAGGTTTATTGGCAACATCTGAGTTAATTAAACATTAAGGAAAAAGTATATACAAACGTGTAAAATACCCTGCCATAAATAAATAAAAAAAATTAAAGGCTGCGGCCATTAGTTAGTACATACATTTTTGCAAAAAGGGTACAAGTCTATCCCACCATGTCAAGATGTATCCACTTCAGGACAGTACCTACTCAAACCAACTTAAAACCTGCTCATGTGTCAACTGACCTCAATTATTATTATTATTATTATTATTATTATTATTATTATTTATTTATATAGCGCCATTAGGTTCCATGGCGCTTTACATGAGGTTGAGGGAGACAAGAACAAGTACACTAAATCTAGGCGATCAGGACGTACAGGTACAGGAGGGGCAGGGACCCTGTCCACGAGGGCTCACAGTCTATGAGATCAGAATGCAGAGTGGTCCGGGTCCCAAAATGGACACACAATAGGAGGCAATATAAATACTTGGCTCAATAAAGCAGGGGGGCACTCCCTATCTTGTAATAAAATAAGAACTTGAATTAAATACATACAGAAAACTGAGCCACAGCAAACAAGTAAACATGTCTGTAGGAGCATGTTCACACTGACCACCAGACAAACTAAACCTTAAAGAGGACCTGTCACCAAACCAGGCATGGTGATCTAATTACAGCACTGGATGCAGAATGTCTTCAGCATCCAGGCAAGGGGTCCCCCAGCACTTGAGCAGCCCTGTACCCCGGGATAATACACTTAGAAAACTTACATGCTGCAGCCATTAAGGAGGTGGCTAGGGGCAGGAGCCGAAGGGCAGATTCACACGCCCTGCATGTTTAATCTGCCCACCACTGCCAATCATTCTCTCCCTCTTCAGCAGCATTAAACAGAAGTTGTTTTTTTTTCAGAACTTGGCGTTTGGCCCCGCCCCTCAGGTGTATTATCTCAGGGTACAGGGCTGCTCAAGTGCTGGGGGACCCCTTGCCTGGATGCTGCAGACATGCTGCATCCAGTTCTGTAATTAGATCACCATGCCTGGTTTGGTGACAGGTCCTCTTTAAGGAAAAAATATATACAAACATGTAATATACCCTGCCATAAATAAATAAAAAAATAAAAAGCTAGTGCCATGGTATTTAGTACATAACGTGTTTGCAGTTGGTGGCAGGGGTGAGCAAGGCGGCTTATAAACATGGCTCAGTTACACCAGTTCTGTCAGGAGGAATGGGCCCAAATTCCTACCAACTATTGTGAAAAGCTTGTGGAAGAATAGCCAAAACATTTGACCTAAGTCATAAGATTTAAGGGCAATGGCACCAAATACTAATGAAATGTATGTAAACCTGTGATTGGAGAAAGTAATAAAAACGCCTTAACATTCTCTCATTATTCTGGCATTTGGCAAATATTAATTATGGTGATCCTAACTGACCTAAAACGGGAAAGGTTTATTCTGATTTAATGTCAGATAGTGAGAAAAACATGCATATGTGTCATTTTACATAGTGTATGTAAACTTCTAATTTCAACTGTATGTGTATTGCAATGCATTATACAACCCCTGGCAAAAATTATGGAATTACCTGGCTCGGAGATTGTCCATTCAGTTGTTTAATTTTGTAGAAAAAAAGTAGATCACAGACATGGTACAAAACTAAAGTCAGTTCAAATTGCAACTTCATGGCTTTGAGAAACACTAAAAGAAATCTTGAAAAAAAAAATGTGCTAGCCAGTAACGGTTACTTTTCTATACCAAGCCGGGGGAAAAATTATGGAATCACTTAACTCTGAGGAATAAATTAATGAAACATCCTGTAAATTTTCATTCCCAAAACTAACACTTGCATCAAATAAGATCTTCTCATTAGTCTGCATCTAAAAAGGAGTGATCACACCTTGGAGAGCTGTAGCACCAAGTGGACTGACAGGAATCATGGCTCCAACACGAGAGATGTCAATTGAAACAAAGGAGAGGATTATCAAACTCTTAAAAGAGGGTAAATCAACACGCAATGTTGCAAAAGATGTTGGTTGTTCACACTCAGCTGTGTCTAAAATCTGGTCCAAATACAAACAACATGGGTAGGTTGTTAAAGGGAAACGTACTGGTAGACCAAGGAAGAAATTAAAGCATCAAGACTGGAAACTTAAAGCAATTTGTCTCCAAAACAGGAAATGCACAACAAAACAAATGAGGAACAAATGGGAGAAAACTGGAGTCAATGTCAGTGACCAAACTGTAAGAAACCGCCTAAAGGAAATGGGATTTACATACAGAAAAGCTAATCAAAAGCCATCATTAACACCTAAACAGAAAAAAACAAGGTTACAATGGGCTAAGGAAAAACAATCGTGGACTGTGGATGACTGGATGAAAGTTATATTCAGTAATGAATCACTAATCTGCATTGGGCAAGGTGATGATGCTGGAACTTTTGTTTGCTGTCGTTCCAATGAGGTTTATAAAGATGACTGCCTGAAGAGAATATGCAAATTTCTACAGTCATTGATGATATGGGGCTGCATATCAGGTAAAGGCACTGGGGAGATGGCTGTCATTACATCTTCAATAAAATCCCAATGCCCAAGTTTACATTGATATTTTGGACACTTTTCTTATCCCATCAATTGAAAGGATGTTTGAGGATGATGAAATCATTTATCAAGATGATAATGCATCCTGCCATAGAGCAAAAACTGTGAAAACATTCCTTGAAAGAAGACACATAAGGTCAATGTCATGGCCGGCAAATAGTCCGGATCTCAATGCAATTCAAAATCTTTGGTGGAAGTTGAAGAAAATGGTCCATGACAAGGCTCCAACCTGCAAAGCTGATCTGAGAACAGCAATCAAAGAAAGTTGGAGCCAGATTGATGATGAGTACTGTTTGTCACTCATTAAGTCTATGCCTCAAAGACTGTAAGCTGTTATAAAAGCCAGACAAACAAAATACTAGTAATGTATTTGAGTGTTATTTTGTTTGTTTGTCATGATTCCATAATTTTTTCCTCAGAATTGAGTGATTCCATAATTTTTCCCTCTGCTTGGTCTACAAAAGTAACCATTACTGGCTAGCACATTTTTTATCTTGATTTCTTTTAGTGTTTCTTCAAGGCAGAGAGTTGAGTTGCCATTTGAAATGACTTTAGTTTTGCCCCATGTCTGTGATCTACTTTTTTTCTACAAAATTAAACAACTGAATAGACATCCTCCGAGCCAGGTGATTCCATAATTTTTTCCAGGGGTTGTACCAGCAATTAGACCAAGGTTAAAGTCCCATATAGGGATTAAGCAAAATAGTGAAAAAATGTAAATATATTTAAAAAAAAAAACAAAACTCAAAGGACAAACTTTTTTTTAAAGAATTATACCAATAATTACGTGTATTTATGTAAAAACAAAAATAAAGAAGAACAAGTACACATATTTGGTATTGCCACTTCCGAAACGACCCAATCTATAACATTTTCATGTTATTTAACCCCTTTAGTGAACACTGAAAACAAAAATGATGCTTTATAATCATACTGTCAGAAAAAAAGGGGAATAAAACACGATCAAAGAGTAACATGTAAATAAAAATGCTGTAGCTGAAAATAGCATTTTGTCCCACAAAAAACAAGCTGCCATACAGGTCCATCAGCAGAAAAATACCAAAAGTTTGGACACACCTTCTCATTCAAAGAGTTTTCTTTATTTTCATGACTATGCAAATTGTAGATTGATAATGAAGGCATCAAAACTGTGAATTAACACATGTGGAATTATTTACTTAACAAAAAAGTGTGAAACAACTGAAAATATGTCTTATATTCTAGGTTCTTCAAGGTAGCCACCTTTTGCTTTGATTACTGCCTTGCACACTTTTGGCATTCTATTGATGAGCTTCAAGAGGTAGTCACCGGAAATGGTCTTCCAACAGTCTTGAATGAGTTCCCAGAGATGCTTAGCACTTGTTGGACCTTTTGCCTTCACTCTGCGGTCCAGCTCACCCCAAACCATCTTGATTGGGTTCAGGTCTGGTGACTGTTGAGGCCCAGACCTGTAGCACCCCATCGCTTTCCTTCTTGGTCAAATAGCCCTTACACAGCCTGGAGGTGTGTTTGTGGGGTCATTGTCCTGTTGAAAAATAAATGATGGTCCAACTAAACGCAAACAGATGGAATAGCATGCCGCTGCAAGATGCTGTTGTAGCCATGCTGGTTCAGTATGACTTCAATTTTGAAAAAATCCCCAACAGTGTCACCAGCAAAGCACCATCACACCACCTCCTCCATGCTTCATGGTGGGAACCAGGCATGTAGAGTCCATCCGTTCACCTTTTCTGTGTCGCACAAAGACACGGTGGTTGGAACCAAAGATCTCAAATTTTGACTCAGCAGACCAAAGCACAGATTTCCACTGGTCTAATGTCCATTCCTTGTGTTCTTTAGCCCAAACAAGTCTCTTCTGCTTGTTGCCTGTCCTTAGCAGTGCTTTCCTAGCAGCTAATTTACCATGAAGGCCTGCTGCACAAAGTCTCCTTTTAACAGTTGTTGTAGAGATGTGTCTGCTGCTAGAACTCTCTGTGGCATTGACCTGGTCTCTAATCTGAGCTGCTGTTAACCTGCGATTTCTGAGGCTGGTGGCTCGGATGAACTTATCCTCCACAGCAGAGGTGACTCTTGGTCTTCCTTTCCTGGGACGGTCCTCATGTGAGCCAGTTTCTTTGTAGCGCTTGATGGTTTTTGCCACTGCACTTGGGGACACTTTCAAAGTTTTTCCAATTTTTCGGACTGACTGACCTTCATTTCTTAAAGTAATGATGTCCACTTGTTTTAGTTCACTCAGCTGCTTTTTTCTTGCCATAATACTAATTCTAACAGTCTATTCAGTAGGACTATCAGCTGTGTATCCACCAGACTTCTGCACAACACAACTGATGGTCCTAACCCCATTTATAAGGCAAGAAATCCCACTTATTAAACCTGACAGGGCACACCTATGAAGTGAAAACCATTTCCGGTGACTACCTCTTGAAGCTCATCAAGAGAATACCAAGAGTGTGCAAAGCAGTAATCAAAGCAAAAGGTGGCTACTTTGAAGACATATTTTCACTTGTTTAACACTATTTTGTTAAGTATATAATTCCACATGTGTTAATTTATAGTTTTGAAGCCTTCAGTGTGAATCTACAATTTTCATAGTCAGGAAAATAAAGAAAACTCTTTGAATGAGAAGGTGTGACCAAACTTTTGGTCTGTACTGTAGACTGTCTCTGTTCTATAGGACTTAATTCGCTAGCGGAGTCGGTCAAACTCCCTTATTGAATGTCTGGGGGGGCACTTTTTCTCATCCACCCCTGAACACTGGTGGATTGTGGCCACATTTACTCAAAGGCACTGATGGAATATATTGAAGCATTACAGAGTTATTATCACATAGTTTACTCTCACACTAGCATATAAAAAAATCAGTTTGATTTTCATCCAGAAAAGTTGTACGAGTGCTATACATATGTCCCATGAATGCAATGCATGTGTATGATTTTCTTCTCACCTAGCATCTGTATACCTGGATTCTGTGATCTTGTATCTGAGGAAGTAGCTGCATGCTTCGAAACGTGGAATAAAATCTCTTTGCTTCAATATACACATGGATCATCGTTTTGTCTGCTGAGAACACCTGGGCAATGCAGATCAAAACCCCTTTTTCTTATCTTATTACCATGGAATTCATCTGAAATTTGGGGACTGCTGCATCCAAGGATTCAGCGTTTTCGCTGAATTGCGGCAGATCCGGCAAATGCAGCTCACTACAGTTTTATTTGCGGCCGCAACTGCCGCAAGTGCCGGATCGCGGCAATACTGCACTTGCCGCATGCCCCATAGAGAATGAATGGGGGCTTGCCACAAGTGTACCACAAGTCGGCCGTTAGGCGGCAGATGCGTCGGCCGGATCCGGACAGAAACGCTGATGTGAAAGGGGCCTAATATATGTTCTTATAATAGTTGTGGCTTCTCACAACTAGAAAAGGTGAGCACATCTTGACATTCATTTCATCTAACCCATTAACAATGTATGATCCTATTTGCGTTATTCTTGTCTTTTCAGTTTTTCCTGCAGCTGCCTCATTAAATAACATTGATCCAAGAACTATACCTTTTTTTTCTCGCATTGCACTCATCATATAGTGTGAGTGAACTCATAAAGTGACACAAGTCAGAATGGTCAAACCAGGCTTCGCGGGTAAGGGGGGGCAGGTGTTAAAGGAAATCTGTCGGAAGGTTTTTTGCTATATTATCTGAGGTACACATTACATGGGCTCTGTTACAATGATTTCAGGAATGTGACCCATTATTAAACTGTGTACTGCTGTGTTGTTATCACCGATGAACTAGCTGCCCACCTAGATCCTAGTCCAGTCAAGCCCCCAGCATGGTTAGCAGCTCACTGACAATATACAATATACACAGAGAGCTTCCATTCTGTGGTGTGGGAAAGGTTAGCTTTCTGAGTCCTGCGACATGATATATAAAAACTGTGATTGTATCACAACTGCTGCACCCAGAAAACTAAGTGTACATCACTACAATCAGGGTATCTTTCCCTACATTATGTTGCTTCCAGATTAGTTATCAAAAACCTGGTGACATACTCCCATTAAGGCGCTGTTCCAAATACACTTATCGACCCTCTTGCAATGCCATCATGGGGTGCTTATGGGTGGGGTGGCTATGGCAATCACAGCTTGAGGCTGGACTTCAAAGGAGAGCATGATTTTTAGCATTAGGTACAATTAATAATTGGAAGAATATCAAATGAAGTCCATCCATCTATTCAAAAGCCAATAGGTGGATTCCCAGGCAAAATATCAGAGTCACCAAGACGATTCATCAATTCTGGTGTGACGAACACAGCAGTGGAGGTGTCTCCCATGCTTCATATTTGTGAGATCACAGACATGAATTCAAGCGCTGTGCAATGCATGTTACACAAGTCTTGATCGGTGGCCCGCAAAAAAGGTAAATGAGTCTTAACTTCAATATCGTCGGCTCGACCTTGCAAAACTAGAACATTGGAAACGGGTTATTTGGAACAATGAGGTGAAAGTCAATAGACTGGGCTCTGATGAGTTCAAATGGGTCTAGAAGAAATGGGACAAAGGGGTTAATGGATTGGGAAATTGAAGGAACCGTCAAGTTTGGTGGAGAAAGCCTGATGATATGGGGTTGTTTCACAGCCATAGGTGTTAGATACTTGAACAGAATTGATGGTCTCATTGCTGCGCTATGTGTGAGTATCCTACAAGACAAGTTACTTCAAACACTTGAGTATTATGGGTATAAAAAAGAATGACATAGTGTTCAAACGGGATAATGACCCAAAACATATGTCGAGATTGGGGAAGAAATGGTTAAATGACAAAGAAGTAGAGGTGCTATATTGGCCCCCACAGTCCCCAGACCTCAACCCAATCAAACACTTGTGGGTAGAGTTGAAGAAAAAACTGTATAGATAACCAAGTGAATCAAAAAGTATGCACCAACATTGGGAATGCGTAGAAGAGACCTGGGATAAGATTTTGGTCAATACATGCTTAATTCGTAATGAGACCATGCCCAGAAGGATTGAGGCAGTGTTGAAAGTCAAAGATGGATTTACAGAATACTAACAAAATAATAAAAAATGTATTTTAGATTTTTAGGAACAAAACAGTAACAATCCAGTGACATGAAAATAATCAGCATAACTAATCATATGCTAAATAGTTGAAAGCTAAATTTATATATGAGATAGCCAAAATAATTGTCTTTAAAATGAAGGTAGTCTCACGCTTAAAGCTGTAGTGGATGAGGAGATATGAGCCTGAAAGTCAAAAGTTCAAAACATTGTTACCCTTTTGCTCATTAGTGTATATACATAACAAAAGGTATCACTATGTCCTCAAAAGTCTCCCATACATAAAAATATAAAATTAATTATCCAAAGAAGGAGTACGTGAGTAATAAAACAAAAATGTAAAAACGTAAATTGGCTGTGGTGGAAAGGGGTTTAAAATTGAAGTAGCATAAAGAAAGAAGGCAGTATTGAGTGTGTTAACAGATGGCTGAAATGGAACAACTATTTATAATTACACCTTTTTATCTCTCACTAAGTCACATGCAGAACAGTTATAGCTAATAATTAAGCTTTTGAAAAGGCCTTTGGAGATCATAGACATACATTTCACTGCAGAATGGCCCTATATAGATAATTCTATTTATCAGTGCTGTAAGCTCTGGAGAATGTCTCACCACAGGAATGTAGAATTCTTTCCTTCTCCATAATCTTTATTCAGCATAAACATTTACGTTTGATTTACTGCCCTGTCCCTGTGACTGATCTATTTATTGACAATTTATTTTATTATTTCCTCAGTTCCAAGCTTTTTATGTTGCTTTGTTTGGATGTATAAATTGTTTTAAAACTTGGCCTGGACTTCTATTTGAGGATGCCCCACAGACGCTCAATAGGATTTAGGTCTGCAGACATGCAGTTGGTATTTGTGGTTACCCACAGCCGGCAGCACTCATGCAGTACCCAAGCCTTGACACTCTCACCACAATGCTTGACTGTATGCAAGACACACTTGTCTTTGTACTTCTCATCTGGTTGCTGTCACACATGCTTGACACTATCTGAATCAATCTTGGTCTCATCAGACCATAGGATATGGTTCAGGTAATCCATGTTCTTAGTCTGCTTGTCTTGTGCAAACTGTTTGCGGGATTTTTTGTGCATCATCTTTAGAAGAGGCTTCCCTGTAAATCGACAGCCATGGAGACCAATTTGATGCAGTGTATTACATATGGTCTGAGGTCTGACAGGCTTACACCCCAACACCTCTTTATTTCTGAAGAAATGTTAGCAGCACTCATACGTCTATTTTGAGAAGACAAACTCGGGATACAACGCTGAGCATTGGCACTCAAGCTATGGTCGACCATGGCGAGGCCTGTTCTGAGTGGAAACTGACTTGTTAAACCACTGCATTGTCCTAGTCCATGCGTTGCAGCTCAGTTTTAGGGTGTTGGGAATCTTCTTGTAGCCAAAACTATCATTATGTAGAGCAAAAATTCATTTTTTCAGATCCTCAGAGAATGCTTCTCCATCAGGTGCCATGTTAGACTTCTAGTCACCAGCTTAATAGAGTGTGTGAGTGATAAGACCAAATTTAACACACCTGATGCCCATTCACACCTTAGATATTGTAACACTAATTAGTCACATCACATCAGGGAGGGAAATTGAGTGTACTCGTTTTTGTTGCCAGTGCTTTAGACATTAATGGCTGAGTGTTGAGTTATCTACTTTCAGAACTGCGAAGTTCCTTCTGTCATCCACTTGTGTCTCGATGTCCTTTTCTCAAGCACCGTTGCAGCCATACTTGCACACCCTAGTGATGGTTGTGCAAGTATGGCGCCCACTAACTGTAGTGGTCCCTCACACAATTCCGCTAGCGGTGCTGCCGACCACAAGACCAGATGCCAACCAAAACCAAAGCCAGGAAAATGTAACTGCAAAACCTGGCACTCACGTTGCTGCAAAACCTGCCGCTCACACCGCCCACAGACTTTGCCTGACATCACCAAATCACTAACTGCAAATGTGCCTACCCAGGCACCTCTAAGAAGCAAGCACATGAGGGGAGAAGACAGTGCGCAGGGGGAGAGCGCATGAAGAGAGACAGGAGCAGAGAGGGGAGAAGACAGAATAGGGGGGAGACCGCAGACGTGGGGGAGACAGCAGACACGCAGCAGAGCTCCCATCGTGACATCTAGTGTGCATGTATGAATAGAGAGATGTCTTTACATTTTACTTCTTACAATTGACCTGAACCCTATACTTCAGTAATTATTTATTTCAAGAATAAGACAGCATGTGTATCTATTATTGCTAGTGACAAGACTGCTAAGAGCATCATAAGGAATCTGAATGGTTCTGTTTTCCCTGCTTGATGACATAGTGGCTAATTACAGCCACCACTTCTTGGTGCACATAGATTTCTTATAGTTAGAAGGCGTTCATTGAGTTTGATACAAGCTTAAAGGGAACCTGTCAGCTCGTTTTTACCCCCAAACTTATCACTACCTGTCCCTGCACCTTGTTACTACATAAGTAGCAACACATATTTAATCATCAACAGCGTGAGACCACCTGCCAGTAGAGGATATTTAACTAGCAGCAGCGTCAGGAGGCTACACAGAAGCAACATATTTTAACCAGCAACAGCAGGAGACCAACCACCTGTTGTTACACCACATGGTGATGTTGAAGATAGCAGGAACTCTGCAGGTGATTCACAATGCCCGGAAAGCAGTCCATACGGCAATTCCCAAAATGAAGAACTACGATGATGTCAAGACCTATCTGGGCATGTTTGAGAGAGTCATCTAGAGGGAGAGTCTACCCCGGGACCAATGAATGTAAGTCATTGCTCTGTTTCTGATGTCAGGACCCCAGAAGGCCAATTATGATCTGTTAACTGAGAAAGCAGCTGGCTATGCAGTCATCAAGGGTGAGATCAGGGCATGACTTGGTGTAAATGTGTTTGTTCGGGCCCAGCGGGTACATCAGTGGGAGTTTCACTCTTCCCAGTCAGCCAAGACCCAATGTTATTGTGGCGCCCCTGCGACTAGGGTGGCCACAGGTAGGAACTGCAGCCAGGAGATAGTAACAGTTTGTATATCAAGCACCTCTAAAACACACATCCACTAACATAAGACCCAACCAGGAGCCTGGGACTCTAGGCAGGCAAAGGGGTAATAGGGCCAGTTATAAGTGGGTGAAGGGGGGGTGCCTTATATTAAGCATCCTCCACTATCCCTCTGTAGCCCCCTCATCCTCCCTTATCCCTCTGTAGCCCTTCATCCTCCACTATCCCTCTGTAGCCCCCTCATTCTCCACTATCCCTCTGTAGCCCCCTCATTCTCCAATATTCCTCTGTAGCCCCCTCATCCTCCACTATCCCTCTGTAGCCCCCTCATCCTCCACTATCCCTCTGTAGCCCCCTCATCCTCCACTATCCCTACACCCTATCATCCGCCACTGTCCCTCTGTAGCCCCATCATCCTCCAACATTCCTCTAGCCACACACACACACAAACACAGTCAAACACACACACAGTCAAACACACACAGCCACACACACACAGTCAAACACACACAGCCACACACACACAGTCAAACACACACACAGCCACACACACACAACACACAGCCACACACACACAGTCAGACACATCACTGGAGCCTGCCGGAGCTTACCGCCGCCACCGCCACTGCTACTTGATGTCCCCCTATGTGTACATAGCCGTAGATGTGCGATGGTAACCATCAGCCAATTAGGCGGCTGCTGGCGTCTGATTGGCAGCGGCATTACCGTACATCTACGCTGGAGCGGCGCAGATGCCCTCTGTATAGGAGATGTACGGTAATGCCGCGGCCAATCAGACGCCAGAAAACCGCTTGATTGGCTGATGGCTTACCATCGTACATCTGCGTCGCCCGGCTATATACACACACCGGGTGACATAAAGCAGCGGCAGTGGCGGTGGCAGTGACACCGGCAAGCTCCGGAAGAACAATGGCAGAGGCAGCTGAGTAGGTGAGCATGAATTTTTTTTTTTTTTGCCTGCCACGTCCTAATTTCAGGGGGTGCCTTACATTAGGCACCCAGGCCAAATCCCCGGGGCACCCTATTTTCAGGGGGCGCCCTATTTTCAGGGAAACACGGTACTGTATTATATTGTGTACTTTCTTACTGCATTATATTGTGTATTTTCATCTACTACCCACTGTATTGTAAGGCGCTGCGGAATATGTTGACGCTATATAAATAAAGATTTTTTATTATTATTATTATTATTATTATTATATCAATTCTTTTTTGCGTTTTTGGCATGCTTCTCTGGCCAAAATGCAGGAAAAACACAGCAAAAACGTGCAAAAATGAGACAAACGCAGCAGAAAACGCAAGTCTTGAAAAAGCCCTCAAGGCAGCAAAGCCTTACGTGTGTGAACATACCCTAAAACTGCTGGACTACATCTCATGTACACAGCATTCCAGCTAATCTGTGTAACCCCACCCTCACCACTGATTGTCATCTTACTCAAAATGCACAATGTACATCTGAAGCTGCCTTTCAGTGCTGGGTTATACACAGGGGTGGATTAATGGCCCCTTTACACGCAGCTACAGGTGACAGGTTTTCCACAGGTAACTTACTGGTTGCAGTGAAATCATGGAGACATAGTTCTATCTTGGTGCTGTGTACAAATGGAACTATGTCTCCATGATTTCAATGCAACCAGCAAGTTACCTGTGGAAAACCTGTCACCTGTAGCTGCGTGTAAAGGGGCCATAAGGGTACCTTTACACGCCGCTACTGGCGGGTGGATACAACCAGCTACATGCGACAAATGTAGCTTGCATCGGCAATATACCCCGTAGTAGCGGCGTGTGAAGACGGTAGTAGGCACCCGGCAGTAGATGCATCTGTTTCCGAGCACTGCCCTGAAACAGGTGGCTACCCAGGCGATTGTAGCGAGCTGTATCGGCGTGTAAAGAAGCAACAGAAGGGATGTGTCGACACCAGGCTATGTACCTGGTATGTAGCTGGGGCGTGACACAGGCTCCGGGTTACCGCCCCCCTTCAGCGATCATTGGTGGAAGCTCCTGCGTTACGATTGGTAGACGCTGCATAGGGCGGCATATTTAAGGAGCTGACGAGTCACACTACACAATTGCTTGAGCGTCATGTATTAAACAGCCTCCTGCGATGCCTGGCCAATCATGATGTCCTTGCTTTGTCCTATCAGCGTACGGACGTCTCGTTATCCACAATTGTGGCACGCCTATGTGTTGTCCCTGCTGCACCAGGTCCGCCCATATTAGCTTGTTGTAGCGGTGTGTAAATGAGGTAAGGTGAGCTACAGAAGGTAACTTATGGCACCCGGCGGTGCCTCCAGGGATAGATGTAACGTAGCGTAGCGCACCTTGTTGCGGCGTGTAAAGGTGGTGCGATTACCGTTTGCAACCGTTTGTGCGTGCTCGTGCACGTGAAGTAGCTGGTTGTATCCACCCGCCAGTAGCGGCGTGTAAACGTACCCTAAGAGTAGCCAGGGCCCCGGGCTGTTTAGATGAGAGCCCCAAAGGGTATGCATCATGTGACTTATCACATGATTGCATTTTGATAAATTTTGTGATAGGTCATCATGTGATTAATGCACAGGTGCTTTGTTACAGATCTGTAGATGCAAAAGGACAAAGATAGTGGCACGTATAGCACGCCACACAATTTATTTCCCTTTATGTGCAGCGCTATACATGACATAGAGTCGAGCTCCAGGCCCTGGGGTACTCGGGTATCAGGCTCGGTGGGGTGCTTGGGATGTCACGGGTGGCAGCGCCTGAGCCCGTGGCCTGGGTGACACTTCAAAAAGGGTGTATTTACAGGGGATAAGAGTTTGTCATGTGACACCACCTGTAGTACCTGATGATGGGTCACCAGCGCCGCCACAGTCCGCGGAGGTAGATGATAGTGCGGCTGAGTTGGCAAACCTCCCTACAGGCGGAGTAATTCCTCCGGGGCAGCGTTCCTGCAAGGGAGCAGGTAGATGTAGAAACTCACACACAGGCAAAGTCACTTTCTCCTGGGTACTTTACTGTCAACTTGTAGCAGCATCATACAGAGTTCACAGTCCAGAATCAGATGTTAAAATAACAGGTAGCTCTATGGGTGGCTGCAAGTGGATCCCAGGTGGTAAGGTGGAACCCGTGGTGTACCTTAGTTGACGAACCCGTGTCCTTTCTTCCCCGCCTAGGATGGGCCTATACCCAATGGCTCTGTGTAGGTAGTATTGGGCGTCCTCTCCCATGGTGTGAGGAAGCAGGCAGACCGCTCTGTCTGGCAGGGTGCTGTGGCGATATATGGACCACAGCAGCCGGTTGCCGACTGCAAGGATGGACTTTGGCCGGATCCTCGGGCCCGGCGTTCCCATGGTGGACTGGAGATTCCTCTGGAGTATGGTAGCTCCACTCTGGGGATCTCCCTTTCTCTCTAGGGCCTCAACTCCGCTCGTCAGGCGCCCTCTTCCAGGATCTCCTCAAGATCCCTTCTTCTTTCCTCTGGATCAGCTTGAAAGCATCCGGGTAGACTTTCCACCTCGTTCCACACTCTTTCCAGCTAACCGCTCTCTCAGCTTCCAGACCCTCACTGCACCTTCGTGAGGTCCTCACTGAACTCTCTACTTCCCCCTGGAGGTGAATATATCCACTCCAGGGTATCCTCCCACCGCTATATTAATGTGGGAGTGCTGTGAATGGGTCCCTCCCACCAACCTAGGGTCCACTTGCAGCTGGGGCAATTACACTTCTTTTACGGGTGCAATACCCCTCTGTGACGTCTGACCATGCGGGGCGCCACAATAGCACTATACATAATAGAGGAAGTGTGGGATATTCATTTTCCCTAGGGTCTCCATGAGAAACCATTACTGTCACACACATACACATGTATACAATGCACACACACACACAAGACACAAGGACACACACACAGGTCCCATATGTGCACACATACACCCAGGACACTTGCACACACGCTGCAATTCTCTATAATAACACACACAGGACACATGCACACACATACAGGACACATATTCACACACAGGACACATATGCGCACACACAGGAAACATATGCACTCACACACAGATGACATATGCACACACACGCACAGGATACATATGCAAACACACAGGACACATATACACACACACAGGACATAAGCACACACACAGGACACGTATGTACTCAGACTCAGGACACATAAGTGCACACTCACAGGACATATATGTACACACACAGGACCCATATGCATTCACACACAGGACACTTAAGTGCACACACACAGGACACACATACACATGGGACACATGCACACACTGCACTTCTCCATAATAACACACATACACAGGACGCATATGCACATACACACAGGACACATAAGCACACATAAGACACATATGCTCTTACACAGGACGCATATGCACACACACAGAACACATGCACTCACACACAGGACATATAAGTGCACACACAGAGGACACATAAGCACACACACAGGACATATATGCACACACATTACACTTCTCTATAATAACACACACACAGGACTCATATGTACACACACAGGACCCATATGCACTCACACACAGGACACGTAGGCACACATATTGCACTTCTTCATAATAACACACAAAGGACACAAATGCACACAAACAGGACACATATGTACATGCACAGGACACATATGTACACAAATACAGTACAAATATGTACACACACACAGTACCTCTGCATTAAGAACCCTCTTCCCCTGTGCCCTCACATGAATCCGCTCCACAACGTATTGAAAATGAAAGTAAAATAAATCTTCGGCTCTTTCACAGAGCACCTACTTCCTCCTTCTGTCTCTGTGTGGTCCCAGCAGCAGAGTGATGAGTCATCACACTGCTGCACATTGGAGCGGAGCTGATATTCCCGGAAGCAGCTTCTCTGCTTTGCCGCTCTCAAGGCCGCTTCACACGCTAGGATATCGTTATGGATATCCTTAGAACGATCACGTGACAGTGATCGTTCCAATATCGTTAGTGCGTTGTCACACACAAGGATATCGTTAATGATATCCCATTCGGCAACGCAGCAGTTAAATAGGAGAGCAAGGACTGAATGATCTTTTAAAGCGGCAGGAACAGGAGATTTTTGAACGACATCGTTCATAAAGGTGTCACACTGAACGATGTTGCTTCTTCACAGTTCCTTAATGGATGACGAACGATAGATTTGAGGTCAGGATCTCATTTGTGTGATGACAGTTACAACGATTTTTCCATCCTACATAGTTCGTTTACACGCAAGGACGCACTAACGATATCGTTGGAACGGTCACAAATCCGTGACGTTTCAACGATATCCTTAACGATATCCTTGTGTGTGAAGTGGCCTTCACAGCGCTACAGTGTTCAAATATACTGGTGTCTAAAAAGACACAAATCCATTTGATTGCTAGAAGATGGGACCGGCCACTTCCCCGAAGCTCTGTGGGCCTGATGAGCAGATCATAATGAGGGCACTCTGGCCAAGGCTTCCCCTGGAGTCTCAGGCCCCAGGCTGTACCCCAGATTGCCCTCATTATAATCCTCCCCTGGTTATACACAAATCAGCTCTTAGCATCTATATCTACATCAGGCAAAACAGGTATTCAATGAAAAGTAACCCAAAGACCAGTAATCCCAGGAATCACGCTTTCTTGCCCTATGTTATACTGCTCTCAGTTTATATAGCAAAAATCTGCTGACAGATTCTCTTTAGCAAAACCTATTCCATGATAATCTTTCTGGGTAAACAGGCTGCTGATTGGCCGATAAGCAAGCACAATTCATTGGGTGAAATGTTCTTTTGTGCAGTTCAAAAGATCATCATTCTCAGCAACGCATGGTCCTGTGTAGGCAAAAATGGCACAAGAATGTCATAATTTGTATAATTTGAGTGCAGCCTCCATTTGCACCAAAATTATGCAACTTTTCAAAACTCTTTACGCCATAATACCAGCATAAAAGCTCTGATGAATTGGACCCAATGGTGTGAATTCCCTTTAACTGTCCTTAATCAAAGCTATGTTTTCTTTTTCTTTTCAGGATTTTGCTTGGTGATGTTTTTATCCACTAACTGTTTAAACCTGGTATTTCAGAACATTTCCTTTCAAGGAAAAGATAATTATGGATGATCTATTATGTGATACAGCAAATACAACAACCTTTCATTTGAGAACAGGTCTTTCTTGTGTGTCTCATTCAATGCAGTAGGTTTTACTTGAGAGAATGGCATGCTGAAACCTCTCATTAATCTAAACTAGAATGGTTACTGGTGCATACATGTAAATTTACACTGAGATAAACTATACGTCTCTGATTATTGTGTAGATAATGCACATGTACAGTCATGGCTGATAGTGTATGGAACCTTAAAACATTTTCATAAAATGTAGTATTTCTCCCAGAAAATTATTGCAATTACACATCTTTTATCATATACATGCTTATTTCCTTTGCGTGTATTTGAACAACACAAAAAAAAACTGAGAAATAAAGATAAATTGGACATCATTTCTCCCAAAACCCCAAAAAGGGCTGGACAAAGTTATTGACACCTTTCCCAAATTGTGAGTAAAACCCTTGTTTCAAGCATGTGATGCTCATTGAAACTCACCTGTGGCAAGAAACAGTAGTGGGCAATATGAAAATCATACCTGACACCTGATTTAAAGGGGAGAAGTTTGCATTATGTATCTGTGTGCACCACACTAAGCATGAAGAACAGGAAAAGAAGAGGAATACTGTCTGAAGAGTTGAGAATCAAAACTGTTGAAAAATACCAACACTCTCAAGTCCATCTCAAGAGAGCTTAATGTTCCTTTGTCCACAGTGCACAACATAATCAAGAGGTACACAACCTATGGCAATGTAGAAATTATTACTGGACAAAGAAATATTGATGAAAGGTTGCAATGCAAGATTAATGTGTTGGGCTGGAAGCCAATCAGGGTGCATAAAACATCCACAAGTTGAAGACACATGGGCTTGTTCCATTGGCTGTTTAAGACCCCATTCACACACTGCTTTTTTTGCTGCATATTTTTAAGCACAAGCTCATCACAAACCAGGAGTAGGTGATTAAACATATAAGTGGAGCACTTGTTCCTATAAGACCTTTCCTCTGAGTGTGCCACTCCCGGTTTTGATTGTTCCACTCCTGGCTTTTTTTGAGCTTGTGCATAAAAATACGCAGCAAAAAAGCAGTGTGTGAATGGGGCCTAAGTTACATGTCCCTATGGATATAGGAAGTGGCGATTTGTCGTTGTCGCCATTTTCAGAGTGTAAAGGACTGTGCTGCTGCTCCATCCGTGCTACACTAAAAGATAGCTACTTGATCGCTTTTTAGATAAAATAGGAGGGCGAGAGGGTCAAAGGCATTTTTTGCTGAGAACTGGATTGATTACTAAATCTGTGTGTTGCCAAAGCTGTGTTTTTGCATACAGCAAGTGATTGTTAAGTCTGAATATTTTTCCTAAAATGGCTGTTTGGCCTCTAACATTTGATTGTCAAATCCTTCACTTTCCTCTAAAAAGGCATTTTTTTTGTCTGTAACCAGTGACTGCCAAATCCTTCAGTTTTTCCTAAAAATGCATTTTTTTCTGCCTCAAAGCAGTGATTGCAAAATCCTTCAGTTTCACCTAAAAAGGCATTTTTTACCTCAAAGCAGTAATTGCAAAATCATTCAGTTTCCCATAAAAAAGCTGATTGGCCTCAAATCAGTGATTGCCAAATCCTTAATTATCTACTAAAAAGGCTCTGTTTGGACTCAAGTGCTTTCTAAATGTGTGTGCATAAAACATGAATGGGAAATCTCAACATCATAGTGGAAAGGGGAATGGGAAAAAGGTTGTTGGAAAGGAGGGTAGGCTTGGTGTTTGAGGTGTATGTGGGTAGGTGCCACTGAAATGTTACTGAAAGCAGTATTGACCAAACATTGACTTGTCTTATCCCTGGCAAAATGATAAATTCTGTTACTAGACAGCCTTCTCCAGTCTCTTTGTCTGCCAGCAAGCAGAGCGATACAAGTTGTGGATGAGGCCATGTTACAGTTCATGGCAAGCGCTGCATCAAGTGGCCTGTCTTCTTTTCGTCCACCTCAGCATCACAAACAGTACAGTCCTCAGAGCTAGTGCCCCAATTACACATGTATCACAACTCTCCAATCGCACAACTAATTGTGGGGAAACACAGATGGGTGATTCTGCAGAGATGTTCACATATTCTATTCCATGGGCATCATTAGAGGTCTGCTACAAAGATTCACATACTCCAGACGAGGAAAGCATCTGTGCTGATGCCCAAAGTCTTCTAGAGTTGGATTAGGGGACAGACAAAATAGGGTCTCAATAGAATCCAGACCCTAGTCACCAGATATTAACCCCCTAGGGTGGAGGTGATGATGTGACTCAGATACCTGAGAAGCACCGGAACTGTAGTGTGCATTCAGGGCAGGAAAAGAAGGAGGGTGACTCTTATGGCAAGGAGGGGAACAGCAGAGGATGATGATGACGTTCGATATCCAATTTGGAATCAACCCAGAGCCATGCAGCTAAAGGCCACTTCACACACACAGATATCTGAGTCCAATATCTGAACAGATCTCTGGTTGCAGTGAAATCATGGACATATTGTTCCATTTTGTGGCTGTGTACAACATGGAGCAATGTATCCATGATTTCACTGCAACCAGAGATCTGTTCAGATATTGGACTCCGATATCTGTGTGTGTGAAGTGGCCTTGAGTCGCTCAGCAGAAGAGGTGGAGGAGGGGGAAGATGAGGAGGTTAGGTTGCATGTTCCCGCACAGAGACTGAGGGCTGCAAGCACTGCATCCTTATCCACAATTCTGGCTCTGGACAGCAGCGATCACGGTTCTGCAGTTGTCTGAAGTGGCAAGGGTTGAAAACCTGGGCCTTTTGTGACACCACAAAAGAAGACCCAACTCACATTGTTTGCAAAGTTTGTAAAAAAAACTTCAGTGGAGTCAAAAAACCCAACAATTTGACTTGACATGCATGAACTGCCACATGGCCCAGCACCTTTCAATACTCTGGGAAAATTACTGCGCTAAAACTGTGCCTAACGGGTGTCACCGAGCACCATTCAACACATTAACCACATCTGCTTCTTCTTCCCACTCCGTCACCATGGCAAGTGTTGTCCGACAGGTGTTCGGCTGCAGAACCTCCATTTGTTTACGAGCTACAATCGGTGCGAGTGACAGCCCCTCAGGTGTTACGGAAGTAGTTAAGACCATAATGCTGCATAGATGAAAGGACATCCAGAGGTCATCCACCTGGCCCCTTCCTCAGGACAAATCAATATAACAACAATATGACGTCATATTGATTTGGCCTGAGGAAGGGGACAAGTGGCTTTGAAATGCATACACAATAAATGAATAATATTATGTATACCTCTTTATCAGTAATATGCGAGAATAATGCCTCCCTCCCAAGCTCCCCTCTGGGACTGGGACTATTGCACCCATGAGGAGGAGTGTTTAGATCTCCTTCCAGAGGGAGGACTGAAGCTTTTAAGAAGAGAGTGAAGTCACTCGCAAATGTTGGGGAGGAAACTCTGTCCTCATCCCATCCCGGAACCTATCTGGCAGTTTGATATAATTTCCCGCCATCGGGGGAGAAAGGTGGAAAGTCTCCCCCTGACCGGAATGGCGTCACTTCCTGTCCTGGGGGGGAGAGGAGAAGATACTTCTCCCTTTTCCCCCTTTTGCATAGCTCCAACGACCCCCATTACCTTTGTCCTTTTGTTGATGGGATTGGGTCTGGGACCTATAAGGGTGTTGGGGACGAAAGGACTTAGTTTTTGGTTTAAGTTCCGGAAGGCCCTTCTTATCTGTGGCTTTCTCCAGGAGTTGGTCCAGTACTTGACCAAACATATATTCACCTTGGAAAGGAATGGAGCACAATTTGCTTTTTGAATCCATCTCCACGTTCCATGTTCATATCCATACTGCCCGTCTAGTCGTATTTGACAGCATCATCATTCTAGCAGCCACTTTGATGGATTCCGCTGATGAATCAGCAAGAAAACATGAAGCCTTCTGCAATAACCGGATGGAGGCCAAGAGGTCTTCTCTAGGGGTACCCTGAGCGATATGGGACTCCAATTGATCCGATTATCCAGTCATGCTCCTAGCTACACAAGTAGCCCCGATGTTAGCTGATATAAGAAAAGAGGAGGATTCCCATGATCTCCTCAACAGACTGTCAGCCTTCCTGTCCATCGGATCCTTCAGCTGAGAGGAGTCCTCAAATGGCAGGGTAGTTTTATTAGCTACTTTTGCTATCTGGACATCAATCTTAGGGATATTGGACCACAGTTTGGAAGCAGAGGACTCCAGAGGGAACTGTCCCTTCATCCCGGCGGGGACCACATAGCGCTTTTTTGGAAACTTCCATTCTTCTAGTATCATTTCCTTCAGGTTGTCATGTACAGGGAAAACGGATGTTTTGCTACCCCGAAGTCCCCCACACATGACATTCTGCACGGACTGAGCTGGTACTTCATCCTCCACCCCCATAGTGTCTCATACAGCAGACACCAACTCGGCAATGTCCTCAGAAGCAAAGTAATATTTCCTGGGGGCATCCCTGCTCTGGGGAGTATCAGAGTCTTCTGCCAAGCCCTCCTCTGAACCTGAGGCATCCGAAGCCTCTGGAGCAAAATCATCCAGAGTGATCCTTCGTTTTTTTTGCCACTGATGGGGTTACAGGAAGGGGTTGTGAAACAGAAGAGAGAGAGGAGCGTATCTCTTGCTTAATAAGATCCTTAAGTTCGTCCATGAGGGACAGCTTTTCATCCCTCATGACCTTGTCAGTACACTCCAGGCACAGATGTTTCTTGTGAGAAGAAGATAATTTCCTGCTACAGACACCACACTTGCGGGGCTGGGGCTTCGATTTCTTCTGTGTCTGATCTTTTTCTCCCTGTAAAATACAACAGGGAGAGAAGAATGAGATAGCACCCCCAAGATAGGTTGGGGGGCTATAGAAACCTCTTACCCTGTACTTACTGGGTCTGAGGCAGCGCTGGGCCCTGCATCTGCAGTGCCAGGGACAACATCCAACTTGGCAGCATAAGAAATCCAGACAAACAATGCAGTGTCTTACCTCAGAGTGTTCCGCCAGGGGTCCTTTTGTAGAGAGGATCCGTGGCTAAGCGCTGGTAATTGGCACCCGGTGCTTGTCCTCCCTGTGAGTCTCCCACAGCGGCCGCCATTGCAGCAAGGCCGGGCGCCCGAAACCTGGAAGTGACGCGTGCACCCGGAAGTGATGCACGTTAAACAAATTAACAATGACAGACTGGTACAGAGGGGAGAGGACCCTTACAGTCTACAGGATATTGGGGAGAAGACAGCAGGGGTGCAGTAGATCAGGTGGTGGTGGGTCGGCAGCTCGGGTGGCAGTGAGGCGGCAGCTCCAGTGGCAGTGTGGTGGCAGCTCAGTCATTTCAGGCTGTAAGCTTTGCTGAAGAGATGGGGTTTCAGGTTCCGTCTAAAGGATCTGAGCATGGTGGATAATCGGATATGTTGGGGCGCATAATTCCAGAGGATGGGGGTATTAGGGAGAAATCTTGAAGGCGGTTGTGTGAGGAATGAACAAGTGTGGAGGAGAGAAGGAGGTTTAGGAAGGATCGAAGATTATGTGAGGGAAGATAGTGGGAGATTAGTTCAGAGATATAGGGAGGGGACAGGTTATGGAAGGCTTTGTAGGTCAGTGTTTGCAGTTTGAATTGGATTCATTGGGGAATTGGGAACCAGTGAAGAGATTTGCACAGGGGAGAAACAGGGGAGTCGTAAGGCAGGGGAGTAGCGAGGAGAGAGGTGGATTAATCGGGCAACAGAATTGAGGACAGATTGTAAAGGTGTGAGAGTGTTATCAGGGAGGCCATAGAGGAGGATATTGCAGTATTCGAGGCGGAAGATGATGAGAGCATGTACAAGAATTTTAGTAGATTGAGGGCTGAGGAAAGGACGGATTTTGGAAATCTAATGTTATCAAATTCTGTTAAGAAACTGTGGGTTACAAATGCTCACTATACTCCTGGATAAAATCCTTGAGTGGTGTAGTTTCCAAAGTGGGGTCACTTGTGGGGGGTTTCTGCTGTTTAGGTGACTTTGGAGCCCTGCAAATGCGACATGGTGCCCGCAATCTATTTCAGACAAATTTACTTTGCAAAGTTTAAACATTGCTTCTTCCATTCTGAGCACCACTGTTTGTCCAAAAAGACATTTTTGACTGCATGTGGGATATTGCAGTGCTCAGAAGAATGTGGCTAACTAATTGTGGGGTCTGTATTTTTAAAAGTGAGACATTCGGTGCTAAAACAACACTTTTGTGAAAAATATGAACATTTTCAATATGACAACCTATTGTTATCAAATTCTGTGAGGCACCTGTGGGTTCAAAATGCTCACTATACCCTTGGATAAAATCAATGAGGGGTGTAGTTTCCAAAATGGGGTCACTTCTGAGGGTTTATGATGCTTAGGCACTTTAGGGGCCCTGCAAATGCAACATGGTGCCCCCAATTTATTTCAGTCAAATTTCTGTTTCAAAAGTCAAATAGCGTTATTTCTCTTTCGAGCTCTGTCGTTGATCCAAACAGATGTTTCTGACCACGTGGGGTATCAGCTAGCTCAGAAGAAACTGGGTAACACATTTTTGAATCCATTTTGTCATGCAATCCCTTGTAAAAAGGAATAAATTGGGGCTTATGCAACAATTTTAAGTAAAATGTAATTTTTTTTATTACACTTTGCATTCATTGGTATTACTGAGAAGCACCTGGTATTTTTGTCACGTATGCCTCTCAAAGACACTTCACATGTGATGTGGTCCCTAAAAAATGTTTTTGTAAATTTTGTAAAAAGGCAAAATTGCTGATAAACTTTTAACCCTTGTAACTTCCTAACAAAAATATCATGTTTCAGAACTAGTGCTGTTGTAAAGCAGACATGTGGGAAATGTTATTTATTAAGTATTTTATGTGACAAAACGCTCTGATAATGAGCATAAAAATTAAAGTTTGAAAATTGTGAAATTTTCTAAATTTTTGCCAAATTTCAGATTTTTTCACAAATAAATGCACAAAATGCCACTAAAAACAATCTCAGAGTCACTGGGATCTGTTGAAGATTTCCATTGTTATAACTTCATAAAATGACATTGGTCAGGTTTCTAATATTTAGCTGCACTCTGGGACACAAGAAAAAGGAAAAATGGTCCAGTAAAAATGCTATGAAAATATTAGATCAGTCAAATACATGAAGCTAATGTAAAATGTAACAGAGGAAATGAGACATAGCAAAATAGGAATATTTGAAAAATTGAGAAATTTAGCTGATGTATTGGCCAAATCATGGGAGCCTGATAACCAACGACAAGGTACCAGGCACCTAACCTAATGCCTTTATGTACGATTAAAATCTGCATATGTGGGTAGTTAGGAACCTGGCTACAATAAGATGGTGGACACACCATGGCTATAGAGCGGGGGTGGGGCAAGCTCTGTCAGAAAAAATATATACTAACAATACATGAAAAAACTGACTGGCAACACCAGTGTGTGCAGGTGCTAGCTGAAAATACACATCTATAAGAAAGCATACAGCTGCACTGCAATTCACTCTCATGAATTGGCCAATACATCAGCTATGTTTCTCCATTTGTCAAATATTCCTAAGCAGTTTTCCTATGTCTTATTTCCTTCTGGATTGGGGCACTGTGTGTGGAGGCACGTGTAGGAGTGAGGCGAGCAGGCAGTGCTGAGGAATAACGACCCGAGAGGGAAGGAACACGAAAGGGGTGCACTGGACAAGCCATCCTGGTTGCTAAGGACTTCCCGGACTGCAAATGTATCTGAACTGTAACCGGTGGTGTGAGCAGAGAAAACCAAGTAAGCTGGGTTTGGAACTCAGAATTATGTGTGAGACTGTTCATTTCCCGCCTGAGGAGCAGTAGACTGAGACGCAGGAGCTGCAGGAATCTGCCTGTGAGACACTCCGATCCCTTCCTGGAGCCAGAGCAGCCCACCATCACCCTAAGAACCCCTACTCTACATGCCCTGGGCACCCGCTCCACCTGTGGGGAGCAACACCATCATAACTGCCATCCCAGCATCCCCAGAGGGCCCGGTCTGCAGCGGCAGCCACTAGTGGCTGCATACCACGGGTGGCGTCCCGACAACTACCCCCAAATGCCTATAAATTCCCTTATCCCATGAACTTCCTCCCTCTTTATTGACCACTCCAGGGCTACGGACCAGGTCATGTCACCGTGACACCCCAGAGACTCCCGATCCTACAGACGACGTCGCCAGAAGAGAGGGAGACGCCCGGTTCCGAGAACCCCACGGCCCCCACAGGGCACGTCATTTGCCCTCTTCAAACACAGGCTGGACAGACATCTGTCTGGGATGAATTAGTGAATCTGGCTTTGAGCAGGGGGTTGGACCAGATGACCCAGGAGGTCCCTTCCAACTCTAACATTCTATGATTCTATGAACCAGCTTCTTCTCTATATGTCCACACCAAGGACTGCACATATTATGTGGCAGGTTCCCCTTAAGGTGGTTCCTGTTATGCATTTTTAGTAGGGCTTAGGACCTTTAAGCTACATCTCTATTGCATTGGCAGAATGCAGTAATAATCATGCATTTATTTATCCTCTCATGTTTAATTAATTATTTGCAGTTTGAGTTTCTGATAAAGTTCATGGAAAGTCTATGTTTTTGTCACCTTGATTTGCATCATTGCATGGGTCAGTGATCCTTCTGCAGGTCGCCTGATATCTCTTGCTTGACACATAGAGTCCTTATGTTTTCTCTTTCCTCGGGATGGTGTCACAGCTCATTTATTTCCTCTGCTGTCATCACAGCTGTTGCTTTTTCACAGTTTCTCAAGCCCAGTTTTAAAGCTAACACCATGAGTTTTGCTGTTTACTGCTTGGTTTCATTAGGATTGAACCATCCAAGTGCATGGTCCGGCAAGTAAAGAAAAACCCAAGGGATATGACATTTTTAAATATGTACTTTAAGAAATGTAAATAATAAAATTGTATATTACTAAATGCTATGATGGAAATAGATTCATTCTCTACAGCAAAGTTGCATCCAAATGGTAAACTGTGGATATTGTTATTACTTTATATCAAAAAGGAAAAAAACTATTATTCTAACATTCATTTTTCTGGGTCCAATTGGAAATGAATGCAAAAATGTCACTGCACTTTTTCAGTTTTCTAGTGGCATTCATTTTTACACTCTTTTTGAGTTTTACACACTGTCCATTCAATGTAAATTTTGAACTGCAAACCCTAACAAAGACGCCTAAAGTTTGAGTGAATAGGATTTTATCACAAGACTATTAGGTTAAGATGGCATCAAGGACAATTCATAAAACAAAACACTGTCTGGAGAAAGACCCATTTTTTGCTTATCAATATTTTATTATTATTTATTAATAGTATAGCGCCATTTATTCCATGGGCTTTACATGTGAAAAAGGGACATACATTGACAGGTACAATAATTATCAACAATACAAGGCACATACAGATGCAGGACAAGAAAGGACTCTGTCCTTGAGGGCTCACAGTCTACAAGGGTTGGGTAAGGATACACTTGGAGAGGGTAGAGCTGGCGGTTTAGTGGACTGAGGATCATTGTAGTTGGTAGGCTTGTTGGAAGAGATGGGTCTTCAGGTTACTTTTGAAGGTTTCCACAGCAGGCAAGAGTCTGATATGTTGGGGCTGAATGTTCTAGAGCAGTGTTTCTCAACTCCAGTCCTCAGGACCCACCAACAGGTCTTGTTTTCAGGATTTCTTTAGTATTGCATAGGTGTTAGCTTAATCACCTGCAAAGGGGATAATTCTAACACCTATGCAATACTAAAGAAATCCTGAAAACATGACCTGTTGGTGGGTCCTGAGGACTGGAGTTGAGAAACACTGTTCTAGAGTATGGGGGATGCAAGGAAGAAATCTTGTATGCAATTGTAGGAAGAGGAGATAAAGAGGGGGTGGGGGAGAGAAAGAGATCTGTTTTTCAAGCAGGTGAGTTCCGGGAAACTAGGCCACAGATGTACAGAGGAGACAGGTTGCAGATGGCTTTGTAAGTCATAGTTTTGAACTGTAGTCTTTGGGCAATGGGAAGCCAGTGAAGGGATTGACAGAGAGAAGAATCCAGGAAGTAGCATGGAGACAGGTGTATTAGTCAGGCAGCAGAGTTAAGTATAGATTATAGGGGTGCAAGAGTGTTAGAAGGGAAGCCAGAGAACAGGAGGCTGCATTAGTTGAGGCTGGAGATGATGAGAGCATGCACAAGTGTTTTTGCAGACTCTTGGTTAAGGAATGCATGGATCCAGGAAATATTTTTGAGTTTGAGTCAGCAGGAGGTGGAAAGGGTTTGGATATGTGGCTTGAAGGAGAGATCAGAGTCAAGGGTTACCCCAACGCACTTAGCATGCGGGACTGGGGAGAGTGAACAGCCATTGACTTTTATTCAAAGGTCTGGTGGAGTGGTGGAGTAAGATGGGGGAAAGATGATGAATTCTGTTTTTTTCATGTTCAGTTTTAGAAAATGAGCAGAGAAAAAGAAGGAAATAGCAGACATTGGTTAGTTAGGAGATGATATCAGTTACAGAGAGGTAGATCTACATGACATCAGCGTAGAGGTGATACTGAAAACCATGGGACTTTATGAGCTGTCCCAGGCCAAAGATGTAGATAGAGAAGACCAGGGGTCCAAGAACGGAACTGTGGCACACCAAAGATAACAGGAAAGAGGAGAAGTATGAGAGAGGGAGATGCTAGAAGTCCTGTCTGTTAGGTATGAAGAGATCCAGGATAGGGCCAGGTCAGTGATACTAAGAGATGAGAGAATCTGTAGTAAGGAGGGATGTTCCATGGAGTCAAAGGCAGAAGACAGGTCCTAGGAGGAGGATGACAGAGTAATGTTGCTTGGCTTTGGTGGTTAGTAGGTCATTGGTTACTTTAATTAGGGCAGTTTTGGTTGAATGATGCTACATTGTAACAGGTCAAAGAGAAAGCAGGAGGAGAGGTGCAATGAAAGTTCAAGATGGACATTTTTGTTCCAGTAGTTTTGAGGCATAGGAGAGCAATTATATTGGGCAATAGCTAGTTAAAGAGGATGGGTCAAGGGAGGGCTTTTAATAATGGGTGTGATCGAGCATGTTTAAAGCATGAGGTGAAGACGCCAGTTGTTAGTGATAGGTTGAAGAGATGGGTTAGGGTTGGGATGGAGACTGAGGTGAGGTTAGGGAAAGGTCTGATGGCAGTGGGTCAAGGGCAAAGGTGGGGGATGTGATCTGGAGAGTAGAGGGGAAAGCTGATCTCTCATGGTGGAGAAGTTGGTTATGGAAGAAGTGGGTTGAGTAGGAGCTGTGGGGACTGTGGTACATAGCTTTATCTGATGTTGTCAATCTGCTTGAAGAACGAGGCAAAGTCTTCAACCGAGTTGAGTGGAGAGGGTGATGGGTGATGGAGGAGAGTTTTGAAAGTGTTGAATAGCTGGTTAGGCTTGTGAAACAGAGTGGATATGAGAGATAAGAAGTAGGTTTGTAGGTTTGTTTTTGCAGCAGTTAGTGTGGACTTGAAGTTGATAAGGGACTGTTTGCATGTGATCAAATGCTTGTTGGAGCGGAATTTTTTCCATCTCCGCTCAGCAAAAAGGGAAACCTGCGCAGTTCTTTTGTTAGGGTGGTATGCTAGGGTTGATTGTATGGGTTTTCATATGCGTGAGGGGCACGGCTGATTCGAGGGCTGAAGTAATGGTGGTATTATGTAAAGTGGCAGCCCCATCTAGTAAGTAACCAATATCTGCATGAGGGAGAAGAGACTCAGTGAGTGTAAATCAAGGTGTTTGAGATTTCTGCGAGGGCGTGTAAATTTGTGGACTGGGGATTGTGCACTGGGAAACGAGAGGGAAGAGAATGTGAGTAGGTTTTGGTCAGATGGGGAGAGGTGAGTTGGGTTAGATAGAGAACAGAGGGCAAGTAAAGACAAGATCCAGTGTGTGGCCATTTTTGTGATTGACTGCGGAGAACCATTGAGTATGGCCAATGGAAGAAGTTAGTGTTAGGAGCTTAGAGACAGATGAGTGGGATGTGTCAATGAGGATATTGAAGTCACCCATGGTGATGATGTGGATGTCAGTGGAAAAAAAATAGCCATATGGTGGAATAGTCAAAAAAAGTGGTGGCTGGCCCTGGCGGTCGGTAAATGACTGTCAGTTGGAGGTTAGAGGGGGAGTAGATGTGGAAATAGTGCACCTCGAAAGAGGGAAGAGTACTGGAGGGGGCAGTGGACTTGGGGAGAAGAAGCAGTTATCCAATAAGAGTAAACTAACCCCTCCACCATGGTTGTTGCTGGGGTTGGGTGTATGAGAAAGATGGAATCCACCATAAGAAAGTGCAGTTGGAAAGGCGGTGTCAGAGAGGGTAAGCCAGGTTTCAGTAAGGCAGAAGAAGGAGAGTTTTTAAGTGATGAAAAGGTCATGGATGTATGAAACGTTGTTGCAGACAGAGCGAGCATTCTATAGGAATTCTGTTTGAGGGACTCAGGGAGTGGGAGCTGGGTGAATGAGTATAAGGTTAGCAGGGGTAAGAAAAGGTGTGATACATAATTAATGAAGGTTAGAAATGATTATGGGTATATGGTGAGGTGGGCCAGGATTTGGAGAGATATCACTAGCAATGAGGAAAAGCAAAGAGAGTGTTTGAAGGTGGGAGCAGGAAAGGATATTATTATTATTATTAATTTATGTAGTGCCATTTGACTCCATGGCGCTTTACATGTGCAAGGCAAACGAGGACAAGAACATAAAATGATGACAATCAGATCGGGTATGAGGAGGACATGTGTATCTGGAGACCAATGATTTTATGTGGAGGAACATCTCTGAGGTGGAAGAGAGATGGGTGGGGATGATGGAGGGAGAGATGGCCAGTTCCTTACTACGTGAATGGGTTAGGTGGGTTAGTAAGAAGTTAAGTATTATAAGGATGAAAATGAAAAGAAACATAAACATTGTTTACAGTGACTATGTATCCAGATACCTTTAGGTCGCTTCCAAGTCCAACTCTGGTCTCATTCGTCATAGCACACTTCAAATGATATGCTTACCAGACTAAGTCTTGACCAGACTGACTCCTCACACTATATACACATACTAATGCAATCAGGTGTGAAAAAGGGATGAGAGGCCTGGACTCCTTTTGACCACATAATTAATGGAAACAGATTTGAAATACCAGAACCAGAATATACAAGAGGTCATAGAAATAAAGTGAGGAGGAGGGTGAAGTGAGAAATTGATTCATACCAATATAGGAAATGCAGGATACAAAGGAGGAATTAAATGCAAGGAAAGCTGGGTCAGATTGAAGTAATACCTCTGGGAAGATAAAGATGATGATTAGATGATGATCAAAGAGTGGTGATGATAGATGACTAGGTGCATCGTATTAGTTCTGGTCTAATTCATTATAGCACTCTTTAAAGGATACATGTCAAATGATAAAATATAGAAATCAGAGAGAATTCAGCATCGGCACCAATCTTCAAGATCCAGATTCGTTAAAACTTAATTTTATTAAACAAATTAAAAATCCATGACAAGATGGATAGAAACACCTTATGCCTTTCAGATCAGTTGATTCTTACTCATAGGGCCTATGAGTAAGGATCGACTGATCGTAAATGCGTAAGGTGATTCTATCCATCTTGTCATGGATTTTTAATTTGTTTAATAAAATGAAGTTTTAATGAATCTGGATCTTGAAGATTGGTGCTGGATTCTATCTGATTTCTATGTTTGCTCAGCACGGGGCTAGCCGCCCTACAACATTATATGTATCCAGGTGTTCAGGTTCACGGTAGCTGAAATAACTTTTTGAATTTACTTAAAATGATGTGCTGACCTGATCTGGACAAAATGAATAAAATGTATAAACAGTAAAGGAATATAAAACATATTTGTATTTCCATTTGTATCATTTGCAGATTGCACAGTGGTTATGCTATTGTTTTTCTATTCTGTTCATAGGGTAGATTAGTTCAGTGGATTACTCTATTGCCTTGTCAGTGTTGTGGCCCTGGGTTCAAATCTAATACTACAGCACCATCTACATAATGTTTGTATGTTTTCTTCCTGCATTTGTATGAATTTTTATCACTTGTCAAATCAGTTGTAGAACTAAAAAGAAAATTTTGCTCGAGTTTTATTTTAGGTTAATCTGACATAATTATAACTGCAAGTGTAGAAGGATTTTTTGCAATCTGTTGTTTTCACGGACTCACTGCTTGCTGCTCACAACGCATGTAAGAACAATTTTATCGTTAGGAGAGCATCTATATAAAGTTTATTATTGTTCTTTACAGACAGATGGTGCAAAGTTTGAAAAATTATGAAAGGTCTCTATAATACAATTACGAGGGTCATCAAAGCTTTTATTGGCAGTATAAAACTTTGAAAAGTCAGAATTATAATGCACAAACCAGATTCACACACTTTTGTAAATTTTGACCCCAGTTTTGCCCAGGTCTGTGAGCCTTGGCATTCCTAATTCTAGAATTCTTACTCCAGTAAGATTTGTGGTCACTGGCTTCTGCAGCGTGCAGGGCTCCTGCCATAGGCGTACCGAGGATCAAAACTAGGGGAGGGGGCGGCAAGCCTTGGTCATTCAGGTTGTAAAATTTTAGAACGGAAAAGGTGAATGAGACAAAAATTTTAGGAAAATTATATGTAATTATAGCACTTTATATGTTAATAAGTTAAAGTTAAAGGAAACCTGTCACCCCCTTTGGGCATTCTAATCTATACCCACCAGCTTTAACATTATGTAATTGGGATTCTTGTAACCCCTCTATGTGCATAGATGTCCCCCTCATTCCTGAGAAATGGACTTTTATTGTCTTCCACGCTGCACCTTAAATGGTCCGGGAGGTCTGCTCTCTGGTCTGGTGTATTTGGGTCTTCGCCCCCCTGCCTGCAAAAGCCGTCCCACTGTTTCAAAATTGCCGCCTCTCCTGTGGACGGCAGCTGATTGACAGTCATACTCGCGCCTGCACAGTGGAGCGAGTCATCGTGTTACACTGAAGATACACATTGTATCTTCAGTGGAGGAGCACGGTGACCCACTCCACTGTGCAGGCGCGAGTATGACTGTCAATCAGCTGCCGTCCACAGGAGGGGCGGTAATTTTAAGACAGCTGGGCGGGTTTTGCAGGCAGCTATTTAATTATTTTTATTATTTTTGCTTCTGGAGGGGGCAGCTGACTCCCCTGCTACTCACTGGGTACGCCCTTGGCTCCTGCTCTTCTCCCTCATCCTCTGACCAGGCATAGCTGTCATCATCATCATCAGGGGAAGGGAAGAGGGGTGCATGCAGACTAGTGGCTGGGAAAGCATTTCCCTGGCGCTCAGTGGGGTCATAGGGAGGGCTGGCACCCCACCCTCTGCATAAAGCGCCGAGTGTGGTTAGCTACACATGTCCACATACCTTCCCTCCATCCAGTTGCTCTGCTCTCCATCATGGACATGGACCATGCTCGGGCCACCGCTGCTCTGCTCTTCTATGTTGAGGATGGGTTGCAGGGTTGCTGATAGGCTAGCTTGGCGGTGCAGCCCGGTGCTGCATTCCTTTTGCACATCTACGGCTGCATGTGCACATGCTGCTCCCTCGGCTGCATCCTCAAACAGGTCTCTTATCTTTTTCCACACATACAGGCTCCAGCCACCACCTTATTGAAAGTTACCCTGGGCATAAGCTTGCATTGCAGGGAGTGGCACATCTTTACTGGGGGAGGCACTATCCTGCATTAAAGTCAATAGAGGGGTTAGATAAAACTTTTGGCGTCACAGGTGGTCCCTTCCCACGATGGGACGGCACAGCACACCCCTAGCCCAGCACATGGTTCTCTGGGATGGTTGTTGCCTTTACTCAATTTAACAGCATACAGTTGCCTTTACACAATTTAACAGTCTTTAGACATGTTTTAGGCACACAGGACCCCATTGGAACTGAGTTTCGGCATCCTGTTTGCAACGCCATGATGTCGTGGTTGTGTGACCAAGGTACTCAACCATCTGGGGTTAAACAGTTCAAGAGTTACAGTGGTGATCCCAGAGGTCGTGTCACAGGCCAGACATGTTAAAGGATATTTACAGGGGAAAGGTGTTTGTTGTGATGCCAACTGGAGTTCTGGCCTGCAGGTGGCCATGGGTAGCTGTAGAGACTTCTAAGGGAGGATAATGTGGCAGCCAGATGTTAAGCCATCTTCAGTTAGGGCGGATGTCCCTTAGAGAGTGTAGAAGGTGGATGGGTTGAGGAAGAGGATGAGGGTTGTAGTAGTGCAAGATGATCACTCTGCAGGTGGGTTCAGGAAAGCACAGGAAGGACAAGGCAACACACAGTTGTTATGGTTCTTACCATTTACTGACAGTTCAGTGCAGTCACAGCCCAGTTGGGGTACATAGTCTAACAAGATTAAAGATAAAATCTTCTATTCAACAAGATTACAGCCTGGCCAGCCCAGAAGTATTCAGAGTCCACTTTGCTGAAACACAGGGTATTTGGCCTTTCTTGCTGCCTCCTTGTCTCTGACACTTGATACCCCTTGTCCTTTCCTAAGTGTCCTGTGGTTGCTAGTCTCAGCAGGCAGGAAGATGTGAGTTCTGTGAGTGACAGCCTTCTTTGTACTCTAACTCTATATAACTCCTTGAGCCTTGGGAGGGTCCACTAAGTGAGTCACTGTACCTGAATCCTAGTGACCTCCAATTTCATGGTTGGCCCTGAACTTTTCCAAACTGAATTGGGGCTGGTACCCCTTCTGCAGCTTGCTGCTCTGCCCGGCCTGATCAGCCTGCAGCAGATTCATGTCCTCAGGCTTGGGACTAGCATCTAACTCTACGTGTAGTACTAGCTTCCCCAGCTGTCCGACTGGCTCTAACTAGAGTTCCCTCCTTCTGCCACCCACCTCTAACCTAACTCCTTCCTCCATACAGTAGGTGGGGACTGCCCTGAATGTAGGCTTCTTCCGCCCAGCACCTCCCTGGCCTGGAGTTTGGATTGTGTTGGGTGCAAACGGAGGTCTCGGCAAAGCTTTCCCCTCTCACCTCTAGGCATGATACCATAAATGTGAAATGCATGCAATACCATTAGTGGCAGCCGGACCGCAGGGGCACCACACGCATGCATAATGCAATTTTTTTTCTCATACCACTCAGTCCGAGGACAATATCAGATATGTTCACTTTTTCATTGGATAACAATGATCCCGTGTTGTGCCTTGTGCCAGATCACACTCAGATCGCAAGTAAAGTAATCTGCATGAGCCCTTAGGATTTGACAACATTGTTGTAAATATAGTTACCTGGTTACGGGCCCACTCAGAAGTTTTGCTCCGCCTGAGCTAAACCCCCAGCTATGCCTCTGTGAGCTTTTCTTCTTTTCTATATTGGTTATATGCATAACATTCATTTTGCTTATCGATAGCGCTTCCTTTACATACCTGTGTGTTTATATGTAGTAGTTCTTCTTTTGACATTGGATTTAAAATCCTATTCACCTACCCACCTGTATTACATATGTCTGATATATCCATGATCTTGTATTATACATGTGTTTTGATCTTTAATCTGATCTCGATTATTTTTATATGTCTGTAATTTTTTTCTGGTGTTATAGTGTTATTATATAATAAAAAAATATAGTAAAAACAAAATATACTCTCCAAATTATAGTTCCAATGATCTAAAAACTAAACTATTGAGCAAATACTTGTATAAGTTCTTTTCAATTCTTTTCAAGAAACACCAGGGTCTTTATGTGCCAGTGTCTGACAGTTCCATTCTGTAAATGACAACATAGACTTTCAGAACCAAGATCAGTAGTGACAAGAACATGCCATCTATATCACTGAGGACAGTGCTATTTTCTTTCATGAAGGCAAGAGCTTCCAAAAGGGACAAATATACAGCATGAGGAATAGTAAATAAGATATTTAGGGATTCTAAAACTCAGATTCAAGTTGTTTCAGCCCTACGCCTTCAGCATTTGTATGGTTTACGTGCTCGGAGAGCTACCACTGTGCTGTATTTGTAATTATGTGAAGTGTTTGCGGCTTAGCAGCAGTAGTCTGATTCCCGCCAGGTAGAACTGGAAACAGCAACAGCTTAACTGATAAAAATAATAAGCATTTTGTACTCTTCTGAATCTCTACATATAAGATTCTCAGTTTTTAGCCGACAATAGTTCAATAATAAAAAGTACAAATATGAATCCACTGTCTATAGACAAAATGACAAATTAAGTTTTATACCATATAGAAATGGAGTTGATTTGAATCACTTTTGTAGGGTTAAAAATGATCTATTTCCTTAATACAATGAATTCAACCATAAATGGGTTACCAATGCAGGCCTGGTGATGGTTGCATGACACAAGCCTGGTGTATGGCATGTCGTCACTGCAGGGAAGTAAACAGAGACCAATAAGATGATATCAGTATCAATAGGTAAGTATTGGGTATTCTTTTTTACCATTCACCTCTACGTACTAGCCATTTTTGTTTTCTAAAACCCCAAAAACCCCTAAAGCTTTAGCACTAGTCTGTGTAAAGTAAAGATGTGTTTTACTCATTTAAAACATTTTATAATTGGCATCTGAAAATCCTGGTCAAGCTGTATACCATGTCCACTTTTCACTCCTTATTTGAAAACTGATGTGCATGGTGCAAATGGCTTAGATAAGTGTAGACTTGTGCAATCTGAGGGTACCTTTACACGCCGCTACTGGATGGTGGCTACAACCAGCTACTTCACGTGCACGAGCACGCACAAACGGTTGCAAACGGTACCCGCACCACCTTTACACGCCGCAACAAGGTGCGCTAGAGTAGGTTACTAGTGATGGGCGAATCCTAAATTACTCGGAATCGCTTGACTCTAGCGAGTCCGAGCACAGGACTCGCTACTCGTTGTGAGTCTAGCGAGTCCAATGTTAATGAATGGGGAAGCGAGTAATAGCGAGTAGTGTGAGATTTACAAATCGCAGATGTGTCTCGGAAGCTTCAGCCTGAAGCAATCCTAGTTTTGTCATTTATTTGCATTGGACTCGTTTACTTTGCAACTGTAATCGCTGGGAAACTCGCACAGATAAGAGTCCTGTCTTCTCAGTGTCCTGGCTGCCAGCTCCAGGGTCCTAGAGCCTGCCTGCTGCCTGATGTAGCAGTGCTGAGATTGTTCTCAGTCTGCTCATTCCCTGTGTACAGACATGAATGTCTGTGCACAGAGATGATGTAGCAGAGCTGAGATTGTTCTCAGTCTGCTCATTCCCTGTGCATATACATCTATATCTATGCACAGGGATGAGCAGAGAGGACATCGCGTTTTGGACTGCGTCGGACAGAAGAGGATTTTTTTAATTAAAGATGGAGTCTCTAATGGCTTTTTTTTTTATTTCTAATAAAAAAATTTCTCTGTGTTGTGTTTTTTTTAAAACAATTTAATAGAAATTCATGGCGGTCATGTCTCATATTGGCGTGACCGCCATAAATTTCGGGCTTAGGGCCAGCTGATAATACAAAGCTGGCCCTAACCTCTATTACCCAGCGTGCCACCGCCACCAGGGCCGCTGGAAGAGCGGGGTTCAGCGCCAGAGGATGGCGCTTCAATGAACGCGCCATCTTCTGGGGCGGCTGCGGGCTGCAATTTGAAGCGGGGGGTGCCCAGAAAGCTTGGGCATCCCTGCGCTGCGGATTCCAGCACCCAGCTGCTTAGCTGTACCTGGCTAGACATAGAAATTGCGCGGAGCCCCACGCATTTTTTTGACTCCGACTCCGAGACGACTCCGACTCCGAGACGACTCCGACTCCGAGACGACTCCGACTCCGACTCGACTCCGAGACGACTCCGACTCCGAGACGACTCCGACTCCGACTCGACTCCGAGACGACTCCGACTCCGAGACGACTCCGAGACGACTCCGAGACGACTTCGACTCCGAGACGACTCCGACTCCGAGACGACTCCGACTCCGACTACGACTCCGAGACGACTCCGACTCCGAGACGACTCCGACTCCGAGACGACTCCGACTCTAACTCGACTCCGAGACGACTCCGACTCCGAGACGACTCCGACTCCGAGACGACTCCGACTCCGAGACGACTCCGACTCCGACTCCGAGACGACTCCGACTCCGAGACGACTCCGACTCCGAGACGACTCCGACTCCGACTCCGAGACGACTCCGACTCCGAGACGACTCCGACTCCGAGACGACTCCGACTCCGACTCCGAGACGACTCCGACTCCGAGACGACTCCGACTCCGAGACGACTCCGACTCCGAGGCGACTACGACTCCGAGGCGACTACGACTCTGAGGCGACTACGACTCTGAGGAGACTCCGACTCCGAGGCGACTCCGACTCCGAGGCGACTCCGACTCCGAGGCGACTCAGACTCTGAGGCGACTCCGACTCTGAGGCGACTCTGACTCTGACTCTGAAATTCATTAAATAATAAAAAAAATGCGTGGGGCTCCGCGCAATTTCTATGTCTAGCCAGGTACAGCTAAGCAGCTGGGGGCTGGAATCCGCAGCGCAGAGATGCCCAAGCTTTCTGGGCACCTCCCGCTGCAAATTGCAGCCCGCAGCCGCCCCAGAAGATGGCGCGTTCATTGAAGCGCCATCCTCTGGCACTGAACCCCGCTCTTCCAGCGGCCCTGGTGGCAGTGGCACGCTGGGTAATAAAGGGGTTAATACCAGCTTTGTTATACAAGCTGGTATTAAGCCCGAGATTCTTAATGTCAGGCCACGTTTGACCCAGCCACTAAGAATCTCCAATAAAGGGTTAAAAAAACACAACACAGAGAAAATTTTATATTTGAAATAAAAAAAAAAGCCATTAGGGACTCCATCTTTAATTAAAAAAATCCTATTCTGTCCGACGTAGTCCAAAACACGATGTCCTCTCTCCTACATCCCCTGTGCATAAATATAGATGTCTATGCACAGGGAATGAGCAGACTGAGAACAATCTCAGCACTGCTACATCATCTCTGTGAGCAGGCAGGTTCTAGGACCCTGGAGCTGCACAGAGAAGACAGCTGGACTCGGCTGGCAAAGAAACAGCAGTTACTTTGCGAGTTTCCCTGCTATCACTGCCACAGTAGCCGAGTCTAATGCAAACAATGGCAATCCTAGTTTTGTCAGCGGTTCTGACAAAACTAGGATTGATATTGATTTGCATTGGACTCGTGCGAGTAATCACTGGGAAACTCGCAGACTACCGAGTCCTGCGAGTCCCTTACTACTCGCCGAGTAACGAGTCCTAGCGAGTAGATTCGCCCATCCCTATAGGTTACATCTATCTCTAGATACACCGCCGGGTGTCTCAAGTTACCTTCTGCCGAGCACCTTACCTCATTTACACACCGCTACAACAAGCTAATATGGGCGGACCTGGTGCAGCAGGGACAACACATAGGCATGCCACCAATTGTGGATTACAAGACGTCCGTACGCTGATAGGACAAAGCAAGAACATCATGATTGGGCAGGCATCGCAGGAGGCTATTTAATACATGACGCTCGAGCAATTGTGTAGTGTGACTGGTCAGCTCCTTAAATATGCCTCCCTATGCAGCGACTACCAATCGTAATGCAGGAGTTTCCTCCAATGATCGCTGATGGGGCGCGGTAACCCGGAGCCTGTGTCACGCCCCAGCTACATACCAGGTACATAGGCTGGTGTCCAGACATCCCTTCTGTTGCTTCTTTACATGCCGATACAGGTCGCTACAATCGCCTGGGTAGCCACCTGTTTCAAGGCAGTGCTCTGAAACAGGTGCCGCTACTGCCGGGTGGCTACAACCGTCTTCACACGCCGCTACCACGGGGTGAATTGCCGGTGCAAGATACATTTCTCGCATGTATCCGGTTGTAGCCACCCGCCAGTAGCTTCGTGTAAAGGTACCCTGACACTGTAGTGGAACGGTTATATCCTGAGGAGCCTAATGAAATGGCTATGTTACCATGCTAGTCATGTAATAATTGCACAAGAAGGGCAAGGAACCCGAGTACACAGTTTAAGAGGAAGGATAGAAAAATGTAGTCATCCCATCTAAAATGCTACTGCCAGACAGATGCTTAAAAATTGGTCTCCTGCCCCAAGTAAAGCGGACTTGTTCTCCACGGCAGAGGAGGCACTTCCCGGCAGTAGAGCTGGAAACATTAAGGAGATCAGGACTGCTATAGAGGAGGATAAGTATGTGTTTGGCAGGGTTGAGCCAAGCTAAAGCTTTGTATATGAGCAGTAGGTGCTGATTGTGTGATGGCAAGGAAAATGAAGCTGCACCAGATGCTGAAAAAGAAATAGAAGAGACACTGAAAAACCAGCAGACCACAGGGTGGGCCAAGGAAGAATGAGTTCAGAATGGAAAAATCATTTTGCTTGCTTAGCTCCGCTCATTATGGTTACATGATCGTTACATCACTCAGGTCCTTTATACAGAGAAGTTTTCAGTGACTTAATTATTAACCTGCTAGAGTGACTACGTCCTCCAAGGTATAGTAACTTCCTCATTGACATAAGAAAATGTATGTGTATAAATACTTTTTTTCACCTTTAACATTACACTATGAGCACAGACAGGGATGATTAGAACACTACTGTAAAGCTGCAGGTAAGGATAGTGATAGCTGTGGGGTCCTAAATGAGCTGACAGGTTCCCTTTAAGTCCGTGTAGGCGTGTACACTCTCTTATTGAAGTGGGGCCTGAGCTCAGGCCATATCAACCACATTTTCCTCACTGCAGAGATCAACAGTTGGATAATTTGGGTATGGGCTAAGAAGCCATGTGGGAAATGATGAGCCAATAACAGGAAGTGTAGATAAACCGTCAAACCATTAGGAGGTCCATCACATGAGTAACAGCAGACAGATCTTGGGTTTCCAGACTCTGCTTCAAACCGTAGTCATCACCAAAGGTACCGTCTTTCCCCAACTAACGCTATAGGAACAGGCACATGACTATCGGGTACTTAGGAAAGATTCTGGGCCACTATTGTGTTCACCAAATATGGCACCGGTTACTGATCCCTTTCTCTCACTCACCCTCTCAGCTTTCTGTCCTTTAGTAATTGCCAACTGTCTCCATGATGGACGCCGCTCTTCACTCTGTGATGCACTTCTTTTTACCCCAGGTTTTAGGCTCGCCCCCTAGGCTCTTCCCAACTGTTTACTGGATGTTGCCAGGTAGATTTTTCCTTTCACCTACTTTACCTTAGTGCTGTTATTTATTAGGTTGATTTACACTACACTATGCATTACTAACATTACAACCTGTATTAGGGTACAGTACATGTAGTAACTAGGGATGGGCGAGTTTACTCGCTAGGACTCGTTACTCGGCAAGTAGTAAGGGACTCGCAGGACTCGGTACTCTGCAAGTTTCCCAGTGATTACTCGCACAGTAACGAGTCCAATGCAAATCAATGGCAATCCTAGTTTTGCCAGAGACTCTGACAAAACTAGGATTGCCATTGACTTGCATTGGACTCGTTACTGTGCAAGTAATCGCAGGGAAACTCGCACAGTAAGGAGTCCAGCTGTCTGCTCTGTCTCGGGCTCGGGTCCTGCAGGCAGCCGCAGCTCCAGGGTCCTAGAGCCCGCCTGCTCTCCCTGTGCACAGAGATGATGTAGCAGAGCTGAGATTGTTCTCAGTCTGCTCATTCCCTGTGCATAGACATCTATATCTATGCACAAGGATGTAGCAGAGAGGACATCGCGTTTTGGACTACGTCGGACGAAAGAGGATTTTTTTAATTAAAGATAGAGTCCCTAATGGCTTTTTTTTAATTTCTAATAAAAATTTTTCTCTGTGTTGTGTTTTTTTAACCCTTTATTGGAGATTGTTAGTGGCCGGGTCAAACGTGGCCTGACATTAAGAATCTCGGGCTTAATACCAGCTTGTATAACAAAGCTGGTATTAACCCCTTTATTACCCAGCGTGCCACCGCCACCAGGGCCGCTGGAAGAGCGGGGTTCAGCGCCAGAGGATGGTGCTTCAATGAAGCCCCATCTTCTGGGGCGGCTGCGGGCTGCAATTTGCAGCGGGGGTGCCCAGAAAGCTTGGGCCTCCCTGCGCTGCGGATTCCAGCCCCCAGCTGCTTAGCTGTACCTGGCTAGACATAGAAATTGCGCGGAGCCCCACGCATTTTTTTTTTTATTATTTCATGAAATTCATGAAATAATAAAAAAAAAGGGCTCCCCTATATTCTTGTGTCCGGCCAGGTACAAATAGGCACCTGGGGGTTGGGGGCAGCCCGTCGCTGCCTGCTGGATCCGGCTGGTTCCAGTAATACGGCGAAGCCCACGTCAAATTTTTTTCTGACAAATCCATAAAGCAATGTAAATAAAAGGGACTGCATTTTTATTAACCCCTGGACCATGGACGAGGGGTTAATAAAGATGCAGTCCCTTTTTTAGGATTGTTTTATTGATTTTTCAGAAAAAAAATGACGTGGGCTTCGCCGTATTTCTGGAACCAGCCGGATCCAGCAGGCAGCGACGGGCTGCCCCAACCCCCAGGTGCCTATTTGTACCTGGCCGGACACAAGAATATAGGGGAGGTTCTCTTAATTGCCTTCTCGCCCTAGAGAACACAGCTCACAATGGGACTGGCTTTCCCTCTATAATAAAGGTACCGAGGAAGCCACTTCTCTGCCCTCTGTACACACAACCCAGGACTTCCCTCCATTTATCTTTAGAGGTTTTCATTTCTTTAATTAACCACTTGTTTCCTATCTGCCAGATGACTATTTTTGCTTGAGGAATGCTTGAGGAATGTTAATTAGGTGCAGGAATAAAAGTATGAATACACTGCAGAACCATAATGGGGATTTGTGATTATGGAATATTGGGATATTGCTTGACTGATAGGTCAGGAAATATCCCTAATTCTTCACAAAAAGTTTATCTGGTCTGATGTTCTCTTTTATCCCACTCTCCATACTTTTTTCTTCCTCTATTACAGATGTAGGCTAACAAGAATACTAGAACATGAATCCTAAGCACCTTGCTGAACAAACACAGAAAATTTTGAAAATATTGGTGGTCAAGCATGAAAAATGGCACAGCATTAAATGTCAATGGGGCTTATGGCGAGCACCATGTGCAGTGCTCTGCTGTTTATATCAGCACTATAGAGCTTCTCTATTTGTGGAGCAGTGAGGAGGAGAGGGACCCAAATTCTAGTGACTGGTGGGGTCTCCTGTGGATAAGTGATAAATGTCTTAAAAGTATAAATTTGTCATCTTGCTTGCATGAAGCTTCAGTTATTAGTGCAGCATAAACTGTAAATATGTCCATTGATGGCAAAAAGTAAAACTATGGGGTATGTGCACATATTGAGTAATTGATTGTACCCCTCTATTCCTTTTGGCCCTAATGCATCTATTTTAACTAAATCATTCCAAATTAATACTTAAAAATGTATTTTAATAACATTTGACTAATCTATCTATCTATCTATCTATCTATCTATCTATCTATCTATTCACCCATGAAAGGGTTGGCACCTTTGAAATGAAGTATTTTACCCAGAAAATGATTGCCTTTACATGTATTTTGTCAAACACGTTTATTTCCTGTGTGTATTGGAACAACACAAAAAATACTTCATGTACAACAGGAAGAGAGCTCCCTGAGGACTTAAGACAAGAAATTGTGGAAAAATATCAACAATCTCAATGTTACAAGTCCATCTCCAGAGGTCTTGATGTTTCTTTGTTCACGGTGCACAATATAATAAAGAAATTTACAACCCATGGGACTGTAGCTAATCTCTCTGGACGTGGAAGGCAGAGAAAAACTGATGAAAGGTTGCAATGAAGGATAGTTCAGATAGTGGATTAGCAGCCCCAATGAAGTTCCAAAAAAATCCAAGCTGTCCTGCAGGCTCAGGGTGCATCAGTGTCAGTGCAAACTATCCATCGATATTTGTATAAAATGGAATGCTATGGCAGGAGATCCAGTACATAAAAATGCTAGACTGCATTTTGCTAAAATTTATGTTAAGTAAGGCTGGGGTCACATTTGGCCAGCCAACTGCGTTCACCGCATCCAGATCCGGATGCGGTGAACGCAATTGACTTCACACACATTTTTAAGCAAAAATGTGTGGTGTAAACCGCAATCCGGTAACCGGATTGCTCCGGATGTGTAATCTGGAGCAATGCGGTTACCGTCTACTTTGTTCATCCCTGCTTGCGCAGAGATGAACAAAGTGTTCACTGTTTGATAAAACATAAAATATTAATATTTGTTGTGTGCAACATGTCTCTAGGGGGTGCCCACCCCCCTAGAGACATGCTGCCCACTCCTGTGGGCATGTCAGGGGTTAATAACCCATTTACAGTTAGCCGGCTATTGTCGGCTTTGTGCAATTTTATCAATGAAGCCGCGGCTCCCCTGACAGTTGCGCAGATACTGTACGTTATGTACGTATAGTATCTGCTGCTGTCCAGGGTCCAGTAGGCATTTACATTAGATCTATGGGCAGCGCACCGCCATAGATCTAATGTAAATGCCTACAGGACCTCGGACAGCGGCAGATACTATACGTACATTACGTACAGTATCTGCGCAACTGTCAGGGGAGCCGCGGCTTCATTGATAAAATTGTACAAAGCCAACAATAGCCGGCTTACTGTAAATGGGTTATTAACCCTGACATGCCCACAGGAGTGGGCAGCATATCTCTAGGGGGGGTGGGCACCCTCTAGAGACATGTTGCACACAACTAATAATAATATTTCAAGTATTATTAAACAGTTAACACTTTGTTCATTCCAGTGGCAGCAGGGATGAACAAAGTAGACGGTAACCGCATTGCTCAGGATTACACATCCTGAGCAATGCGGTTACTGCATTGCGGATCACAGAAGCACTCCGAAAACTGCAACCTGCATGATTTTTTGCGCAGGCTGCAGATCCGGAACTGTTAACCGGATTGCATGTAGTACAATCCGGTTACCATAATGGGCTCCTATGGGGAGCGTTTCCTGATCCGGTTTTGAGCTTTTTGAAAGCTCAAAACCGGATCAGGATTTAAAATACATGCCGCATGTGTGACCCTAGCCTAAAACAAAATTCTTCTGGGATAGTGTCGAGCCCACTGGGACGGGGGTACTCGGTACCAGACCGGGTCTTTACTGGGGAAGTCACGGGTGGTCCTGGTCCGGACCGTGTCCCGGGCCCTGGCAAATAAAGGGAAATATTTACAGGGGTTTGTCAGTCATGACACCACCCACTTGATGCGGCCAGTGATGGGGGCCGCCGCTGCTGCAGAACCTCCGGGGATGATGTAATGGCAGCTTAGGTGGTATAGTTCCAGTGGGTAGAACTGTGTTCCCCGGGGCAGTAAGGGTTAAGTCTATTGTGGAGTATGTAGCACACTTACTTTGCAGACGCTGCAGGGATCTCTCCTCCTGGCTGGTGCTGACAGGCTGTATCCTGTATGGAGAGAATCACTTTTATGCAGAAACACAAGGGAAGCAGTTCCAGAGTTTTCCAGTTTACTCTCAGTTGTTCAGTCAGTTCACAAGTCATTTGCAGTTCTTACACAGTTCAGGTACAGTTCTCAGTACACGGGCACATTCTCCCTCTCCGGGTTCCCTTTGCTCCCTGCAGCCAGGCCTCTCTCTCTCTGACCCCTCACACAATCTGCTATGTCCTTCCCGGGCTGTTACGTTCTCTCTTTACTTCGTGTTGTGCGACACTGGACAGTATGGCGGTGACTCGGGCTCCTGTGAGTCCTACGTGTGTCACTGAGCTGCCTGTCCTTAGGGTAGTGATCTCAATCTGAAACTCAGACCCCCCCGTCGTGTTGTTTGGGGATGCCGGGTAAACTACGGTCCCCTCTAGAGCCGACACTCTACTTCAGCCCAGCCTCCAGTAGTCCTCCAGCACGAGGCTCTATCAGGCTCCTTTCCTTCTGTGTCTCTTAGTATCATAGGAGGGCTACTCTGCCTGCAGTAGGTTGCTTTAGCTGCGTTTCTAGGGCCCGGGTTACACCGTCCCTCTCTGTCCTCTCACACTCCTGGGGATCCGGCTCTGGATAGCCTTTCTCTCTCCTCTGGCTCGCACTGGCTCAGTACAGATTCTGCGTTCCTTCTGCCCTCACTCTTCCAGGACGTGTGGCTTTCTGTATGCTCAGCTTCAGCTCAACCTGCTGCTGTTCTCTCGGCCTTGCCGTGCTTCTCAGCTTCTCTGTCTTTACAGCTCTTGGTCTTTACAGCTCAGCCTACCTCGGCCTACTCAACACCTTCCTCCTCCCCCTTTCCTATATACTGTCAAGTCACCTGACTACGGGTGTGCCCAACCCACTCCTCTGAATCCACCACCCCTCAATCTCATAGAGTCTCTAATCTCAGGGCTGGATGCTACCTCCTCTTACACGTGGGTTATGTGGGCTGTGAGGGTGTTGATGTGCAACAAGTGTCCTACCTGCCTGGCTGCAGTTCCCTTTTGTGGCCTCCTGGACGCAGGGGCGCCACAATAGCATCTTCTAGACAGATGAGACCAAGATAGAGCTTTTTGGTAAAGCACATCTTTTTATGGTCTTCTGAAAATGGAATAATTCTTACAAAGAAAAGACCACAGTTATGGTCTTCTGAAAACGGAATAATTCTTACAAAGAAAAGACCACAGCTTGCGCTCCTCCCAAGAACTCCTTCTCTCAACCCCCCGCATCTCCACCTCCCACAACCGCACACAAGACTTCTCTCATGCTTCTGCCAGACTCTGGAACTCCCTCCCCCATCACGTCAGACACTCCCCGACCCTGGGAACTTTCAAGAAAAACCTGAAGACCCACCTCTTCCTACAAGCCTATAACACACACTGAGACCTTATCCACTGCACCACCTCACCTCTCCCCCTCCTACTGTCTCCCTCCCCACCCCCTTTAGACTGTGAGCCCTCGCGGACAGGATCCCCAGTCCTATTGTACCCGTATGACTACTTGTGATCTGTCATCGTTTGTCGTCGTTTGTGGTAGTCTTCGACCACTTGTCTTTGTCTACCCTCTAAATTGTAAAGCTCCATGTATCCTAATAGCGCTATATAAATACCTATTAATAATAATAATAATAATAATACCTATAGTCAAATATAGTGGAATTTCAAATATGTTTTGGGGTTGTTTTGCTGCTTCAGGCACCTGATCAAGTGAATGGACCATCCCAGAAACGCCTTGTGCAGTAAAGTATAAAAACCTACTGAAAGCATCATCTGGCCTCTCTGCCTCAGCAATGTCCAATAACAAGCACCTTTTTTTTCATATACCTAACTTCTGATCGATTAACACTCCCATGTGTGTGTGGAGTAGGTGGCGGGAGCAGCAGTTGATTTTGAAGGTGGCAGCAATCCTTTCCTGCTGGATTGCATACCTGCACATTGGTAATCCCTGTTATAGAGGCTTGCATGTGGGAGAGGATTGCATGACTGGGCAGCTGGCAGCATAAACATAATTCTCTCCAGGCATGCTGTGGTGAGTGAGTTCCATATACCTGTGTGGCAGCAGTTCTGAAGTTCATTGACAGCAGTACCGCATCTGGGAATATCTTCACTGCCCCCTACCGGTGTTGTGCCTGGCCTGTACAACTTTGTTAGGCAAGTTACTTCACTTTTACTACTATTACTTCCTGGTCTCTCTTTTTCTTTCTTTGACTGTCTCCAAGGTATCAAGAAATCAGAGGACTACCAAAGGATTTTGGGTTGCTTAGGTAGAGCCCAGTGTCAGAAAACTGAGTTTCTGTTCTGGGTCTTGGGTCTTCCTTCAGGACAATGACCCCAAGCATACTTCAAGAAGCACCCAGAAATTGATGGAAGCAAAGCTCTGGAGAGCACAGAGTTTGGATCTAAATTCTATTTAACACCTGAGGAGAGATCCTAAAATTGCTGCCAAAAGAATGCACCCTTCAAATATGAGAGACCTGGAGCAGTTTGCAAAAGATGAGTATGTGGTCTAAAATTCCAATTGAAGATGTAAGAAGCTTGTTGATGGTTATAGGAAGTGATTGATTGCACTTATTTATTACAAAGTGTGTGCAACCAGATATTAAGTTAAAGATGCCAACAATTTTGTCTGGCTAATTTTTGGAGTTTTGTGTCAAATTATGTTCAATTTGCCTTCTTTTCTATGATTTTTTGTGTTGTTGCAATACACACAATGGAAGTAAACATGCTTATAACAAAAGATGTGTAATTGAAATAATTTTCGGCAAAACTTTCAAGGGTGCCAATTCCAATTTCATCCATTCAATCGTGTCTATTGGATACCATGTGAACCATTTTCCTCCAAGCTTCTCTGTTTTTCTCAGCATCTTTCAGTTCTCTGATGTTCATTCCCATGTCTGCCATGATGGTGTCCAACCAACGAGTCTTAGATCTTCTGCGACCACTACTGCCACTGACCATACCAAGCATCATGTCCATCTCGAGGGAATTTCTTCTCATTCCATGGCCGAAGTAAGACAGTTTCTGTTTAATGACTTTTCCTATGAAGGACGTCTATGGATCGACACGTTCCAGAGCAGCCTTATTAGTGATCTTGGCTCTTCATGGGATTTGTAGGAGTCTCCTCCAGTACCACAGTTGAAAGGAATCGATCTTTCTTTGATCACCCTTTGTCAAGGTACTCATCTCGCACCTGTAAAACACGACTGAGAATGCAATGGCTGTGACCAGTTGTCATTTAGTGGTGATCGAGATGTCCTTTTACTTTCACAGTTTCATCATTGCCGCATGAACCATTGCAAGCCACTTGATTTCAGCTGTAGAGCCACTGTTACAATGGATGAAGGACCCCAGGAAAATGAAATTGTCTACCATTTCTATGTAACTGTTAAAGTTCAAATTCACCATCTTCATGGCGGCAGTCATTATCTTGGTCTTCTTCACATTCAGATACAAACCAAACTTCTTGCTCTCTTCATTGAGTTTTAAGGTCAGCTTCCTCAGATCCTTCCCATGAGCTTCCTCATGATCACTTCCGTGTAGAGGTTAAAGAGGAAAGGTGAGAGGATGCAGCCTTGTCTTGTGCCCTTTTGTTATCTTTAACCTTCCTAGCGGTATTCCCGAGCCTGACTCGGGGTTAACATTCACTGCCAGAAGCGGTAACCCCGAGTCAAGCTCGGGCTTACCCGCGGTCACGGCAGATGCGGTGAAAAAAACCGCATCTGCCGCACTTGCTGCATAGCCGCCGCACTTGCGGCGTGGTTGCGGTAATCGCCATAGTAAGTATAGGGGGACTTGCGGCAGATGCGGCAAGTGCAGTTTTGCACTTGCGGCAGGTGCGACCGCGAAAAAAACCGCACTTGCCGCACCTGCCGCAAGTGCAAAACCGCACTTGCCGCATCTGCCGCAAGTCCCCCTATACTTACTATGGCGATTACCGCAACCGCGCCGCAAGTGCGGCGGCTATGCGGCAAGTGCGGCAGATGCGGTTTTTTCACCGCATCTGCCGCGACCGCGGGTAAGCCCGCTTTTAGCACAAAATTCCTGACCTAATCATACCGCCAGGGAGGTTAAATACTCTGTGTCCCCAAATCTGGTTCGTACTGTAGCTTCCTGGTTGTTGTGGAGTGACTTGATCAATTTGATCAGGTGTGCAGGTACTCCTAGCTCATACAATGATTTCCAGAGCTTGTCCTATTCGACATAGTTGAACGCCTTGGTATAATCAATGATGCACAGATAGAGCTCCTTCTGATACTCCCTTGCCTACTCCATGAACCACCTTATATTGGCAATGTGGTCTTCGGTTCCGCTGCCTCTGTGGAAGCCTGTTTGGACGTCTGGAAGTTTGCAATCAAGGACGTTGCCTAATCTGTTTCGGATCATTTTCAGAAGCACCTTGCTGACATGTGGGATCAGGGCGATGGTTCTGTAGTTGGCACAGTCTCTCAGGTTACCTTTCTTTGGCAACGGGATGAAGACCGATTGTTTCCGTTCTCATGGCCATGAGCATGACTTCCATATGTTTTCACATAGTGCTGTTATACACTGTATATATGTGCACATACTATATGTAAAATCTTGAATCACCCTTCTAAAACAATGTATTATGAAAGATTATAGCGAGGTTGCATAAGTGAGCAATTTGCTCTTATCTATGAAAGTCCTGGCCTTGTTATAACTGCTATTGAGATTGTAAAACGAATTATTATGGCCTGAAGAATAGAAACAGGACAATGCAGCAAGAAATGTATTTGTATTCTCAGCAGTGCATTTACCATTTTCCATACATAAACCTTATGAGTCATATACCTGATATTTATTGATTTGATAATAGGCCTTTGTCTTACACATAAAACACATAAAAATGTCTGTATAGATCCAGTATTCGGTCTGTAGGTGGCAGCATTGGTAAGTTATCTGGCAATGGCATCTATAAAATGCACATAGCAATGTTGTATTGCAATGAGAAGGATATTAAAATGAGTATTTTCAAGCTCAGTGTGACATAATTTCATGTGATCACACTATGACAATCTATAACGAAGCATTTCTTGGTAGACAGCTTTACATTAGTAAAATTATACTGTCCATCAGATCTCTGTATTCAAGCTAGTTAAGATACAATCCTCTACTTCAATCCTATTATATACAGCAATCTAAAGTGTGGCTAGCATAACATGAAACAGCAATAGTAAGTGTACAATAAGCTACAATTTACATGTCTGAGTTTATAGATATTCATCCCATACTTGGCAAGTGTAAGTACTAGGACTGACATGGATTGCATCTAAGGCAGCAAAACACCATTCTGTATAATCATTTAGTACATAAATTCAACTATATCTACAATAAACCTAAATAATTCATTTTTCAGCTTATTGCCTTCAACGTATCCTTTTTTTTGTCATCCATGTTTATTTAGTCGAAGAGAACATCAGATCGTGGTTTCTCAATTGTCCCAAAGAGTCAGTTAAAATCGCACACACAGAGCAGAAATGAATGTGTCACGTGGATTTATGTCTTTTTAAACCAACTAAGGAACGTGCCTCTCAGACCATTTGGAGGCAAATCCTAGTCCAGACCCCAAATCAGAAGACAATACATTTTCAAACTTATTATCTATGAACTACACCATATTTACTGCAACAATTGATTATTCGCATTATTATTATAATTAATTATTATAGCGCCATTTATTCTATTGTGCTTCACATGTGACAAGGGGTATACATAATAACAAGTGCAATAATCATGAACAATACAAGACACAGACAGGTACAGGAGGAGAGAGGACCTGGCCCGCGAAGGCTCACAGTCTACAAGGGATAGGTAAAGATACTGTAGAAGAGGATAGAGCTGGTAGCGGGGGTATAGTAGACTGAGGGTTGTTATTATTATTATTTATTTATATAGCACCATTAATTCCATGGTGCTGTACATAAGATGGGTTTCACACAAAAACTTAGGTTACAGTGCACAAATTAACAATGACAGACTGGTACAGAGGGGGGAGAACCCTGCCCTCACAGTTTTACATTCTATAGGATGATGGGGAGGAGACAGTAGGTTGTGGGTTGTGGCAGCTCTGGTTGTGGTGGTGCGACTGCGCGGGGATGGTGGTGGGTAGGTGGTCTCTCCAGTGGTGGTGGTGAGGAGGTGGCCGAACCGGTAGTGGAGCGCCAGCTCCAGTAGCGTTAATGTTATTGCAGACTGTAAGCTTTCCTGAAGAGATGGGTTTTCAGGTTCTGTCTGAAGGACCCGAGCGTGGTGGATAATTGGACGTGTAGGGGAACAGAATTCCAGAGGATGGGTAATATTCGTGAGAAATCTTGGACACAATTGGGTTAGCAATGAATGAGTGTGGAGGAGAGGAGGAGGTCTTGGGAGGAGTGGAGATTTTGTGAGGAAAGATAGTGGGAGATTAGTTCAGAGATATAAAAAGGGGACAGGTTATGGATGGCTTTATAGGTCAGTGTTAGTAGCTTGAACTGGATATGTTAGGGAATTGGGAGCCAGTGATGAGATTTGCAGAGGGCAGAAAGAGGGGAGAAAGAGGAGGAAAGAGGTGAAAGGTGGATTAGTCAAGCAGCAGAGTTGAGGACAGATTGTTTGGAGAGGAACAAGAGTGTTAGCAGGGAGGCCACAGAGGTGGTTGCTGCACTAATAAAGGCGGGAGATGATGAGAGCAGGTACGATCATTTTAGTAGATTGAGGGATGAGGAAGGAACGGCTTCAGGAAATATTTTTGAGCTGGAGGCAACAGGAGGTGGTGAGGGTTTGGATGTGTGGTTTGAAGGACAGGGTGGAGTCATGGGTACTCCGAGGCAGCAGATTTCAGTTGCAGGTGACAGCATGATGCCATTAACTGGGATAGATAGATCAGGTAGGGAAGATGCGCGAGATGGAGGAAAGATAATAAATTCTGATTTGTCCACATTGAGTTTAATAAAGTGAGAGGAGAAGAAGGAGGATATAGCTGATAGACACTCTGGGATTTTGGACAGCAGAGCAGTGACATCTGGGCCAGAAAGGTAGATCTGAGTGTCATCAGAATACAGGTGATACTGGAAGCCATGAGACTTTATGTGTTGACCTAGGTCAAGGGTATAAATTTAGAAGAGTAGGAGTTCTAGGAGAGAGCCTTGCAGGACTCCAACAGAGAGAGGGCGGTGTGAGGGGGTAGTGTGGGTACTGGAAAACACTAAATGTGCTGTCAGAAAGGTATGAGGAGATCTTTGGGCAAGATCTTTGATGCTAAGTGAAGAGAGGATCTGTATTAGGAAAGTGTTCAACTGTGTTGAAGGCAGAGGATAGGTCTAGAAGAAGGAGTATAGAGAAGTGTCTGTTACCTTTTGCAGTAATGATTAATTTTGGTCAGGGCACTTTTGAAACCGTGGTGTGGCCAGAAGCCAGATTGTAGGTTGTCAAGAGAGACTTAGATGAGAGGCATTGGCCGGGAGGTCGCTGATCGTTGGTGTCTTGCTGTCACTGATGAATTTCATGAAATAATAAAAAGAAATGTGTGAGGCTTTGCGCTATTTCTATGTCCAGCCAGGTACAACTAGGCAGCTGGGGGCTGGAATTCGCAGCGCAAGGAGGCCCAAGCTTTCTGGGCACCCCCCGCTGCGCATTGCAGCCCGCAGCCACCCCAGAAGATGTCGCGTTTATTGAAGCACCATATTCTGGCGCTGTATCCAGCTCATCTAGGGCCCTGGTGTGGTGGCTCACTGGGTAATAAAGGGGTTAGGGCCAGCTTTGTATTATCAGCTGGCCTTAAGCCCGAAATTCATGGGGTCACGCCAATATTAGACATGACCCCCATGAATTTCTAGTGATTTAAAAAAAAAAAAAAACACAACACAGAGAAAAAAATGTTTATTAGAAAAAACAAAACAACAATTAGACTCCATCTTTATTATAAATCCTTCTTCCGTTCGACGTAGTCCAATCCAGGGTTATTCTTTAGCTCAGCTACATCTCTGGTAGAGAATCTCTACCAGAGATGTAGCGGAGCTGTGCACCCGGGCGTGGGATAGTTCATGTGAGTTAATGCAGGAAAGTATGAACTCACATGAACCCTGACAGCATCGCTACTTCAAACCAACAGCTGACCAGAATCAGATGTTCATTTGAAACTACCATCGGGAAAGCCTGCAGTGAGAAGACTTCACCGCTGGCTTTCTCTGTCGGTTCTGCACTCCCTGCTGCCTGACAGCCCAATCCTCCACTACCCCCGCTGCCTCCCCACCCGATCCTAAATTAGGACTGTATCAAATAGAAAAAGGGAAGGGGAACAAGAGGCACAATGGTGCCCTATCACTAAGACACTTAAAACGTGGGTGGTATATAGGGAACCACTCACCTATGTCAGTTGTGAGACCCACAACTGGTATGCAGACGTATAGTAATAAAATCCTGATGGCTGCTGCTGGACTTCCACCGACCACTTGCATGTGAAATCACAGAAGGTGTAGGGAAAAGACAGGTGTACAACAGTCCGCGCTGCCAAGGTCCACTTACTTCAAGGAACACACAGGTAGGTGATGTATAACCAGGTTTTCTTTATTGCTTCCGACGCGTTTCGGTGCCCTCCTGGCACCTTCCTCAGGCATATATGTATCCAGACTGCAGACATGAGGTTTTAGATAGGACCCAGTAGTGTGAAAAAACCTTGTCAGTGGTTACTGGACTTACGATGTCATGGCCATCACATCAACCAATTTTTCACATTTATCCTAGATAGCTTTCAGTAGCTTTCCAATATGATCTTGGTCCCTGTTCACATAATGAAATAGTACATGTTAGCCATTTTGGTTTTTCCTTTAAAGGCATGAAGTGCTGGTGTGCAGCAGATCTCCTTTTAGTAAGTATTCTTATATATTTTCATGCTAGCACCCAACACTAGAGGTGTGCGCCCATAATCATAGTGTATATAGTTTTTTTGGATGCAGCACCCTCCCCCACCCAGTAGCTGCTGTGAGAACCTACACATTGTCCTGGACATTTCTTTTATAAGCAGGATTTTAATTGCACACAGGGCATTATCCCATACATATATCCAGACTGCAGACATGAGGTTTTAGATAGGACCCATTAGTGTGAATAAACCTTGTCGGCGGTTACTGGGATGTCATGGCCATCACATCAACCAATTTTTCACATTTATCCTAGATAGCTTTCAGTAGCTTTCCAATATGATCTTGGTCCCTGTTCACATAATGAAATAGTACATGTCAGTCATTTTGTTTTTTCCTTTAAAGGCATGAAGTGCTGGTGTGCAGCAGATCTCCTTTTAGTATGGATTTTCAAATGAACAGCTGGCTCAGGTCAGCTGTTCAATTGAAGTAACAGTGCTGTCAGGTTCATGTGAGTTCATGCTTGCCTGCATGAACTCACATGAACTTTCCCATGGGTGCACAGCTCTGCTACATTTCTGGTAGAGGTTCTCTACCAGATATGTAGCAGAGCTAAAGAAGAACCCTGGATTGGACTACGACGTACAGAAGATGATTTTTTTTAAATAAAAATGGAGTCCCTAAGTGTGTTTTTGTTTTTTTTTCAAATAAAAATATTTTTTCTTGGTGTTGTGTTTTTATTTAAACAAGTTAATAGAAATTCATGGCTGTCATGTCTAATATTGGCGTGACCCCATGAATTTCGAGCTTAGGGCCAGCTGATAACAAAAAGCTGGCCCTAACCCCTTTATTACCCAGTAAGCCACCGCACCAGGGCCTTGGAAGAGTTGGGTTCAGCGCCAGAACATGGCGCTTCAATGAACGCGCCATTTTCTGGGGCGGCTGTGGGCTGTCATTCGTAACGGGGGGTGCCCAGAAGGCTTGGGCCTCCCTGCGCTGCGGATTCCAGCTGCCTAGCTGGGCCTGGCTGGACATAGAAATCGCGCGGATCCCCATGCATTTTTTTTTATTATTATTTCATGAAATTCATGAAATGATAAAAAATAAGGGCTTCCCGATATTTCTGTGTCCAGGCAGGTCCAAATAGTCAGCTGGAGGTTGGGGGCAGCCCGTTGCCGCCTGCTGTATCCGGCTGGCATACAAAAAGACGACGAAGCCCATGTCAAAATTTTTCTGAAAAATCCATTAAACAATCCTATAAAAAAGGACTGCATCTTTATTAACCCTTCGACCATGGTCGAGGGGTTAATAAAGATGCAGTCCCTTTCATTCATATTGTTATTTGGATTTTTCAGAAAAAAAAACAGAGAACTGTTTTCCAAACGCCATTGTGAGAGCACTTTTACCTCAGTATTTGTAAGGCAAAACCAGGACTGGAACAATCAGAGGAAGAGAATAATAGAAACACATCACCACTTCTGTATTTATCACCCACTCCTGGTGTGCATATGGCCTAAAAGAAAAAAACACTGAGGATTTCTTATTATATAGCCACTGCAGTATACATATTATTCTTTCAGTAATATTCAATAGTTACAAAATTCATGTCTTTACCATTGTTATGCTTGAAAAGTAAAACAACAAATATAGATAGGTGTAGCAAAACGAAATGCCGTAATATGCAGTTGTTCTCAGTAATAACTGTTATCAGGAGCGTGCTGTAACCTTGTGACCATATAGTCTGATGCGCACTTGTGTTGATTCCTTTACATTTTATTGAGGAAACTTCAGTTTTTGTTTTCCATTTTACACGTTTCAAAGGTCGTTTTAACATGAAATAGATGTCAGCAATATGTACTCAATATCCTAATTTGTGTTTTAAAATGTTATACTATGTTATTATTTGTTGGAAAAATATTAAAAAATAAATATTATTTAGTCTGTGTGAATGTCAAGCTGTATTGTACTGGATAAAATTTATATATACTGTAAGTTTATGTAAGACTATGTATATTTTTATATTTTTTAACTCTATTTGCTTTCTAAAATGAAACTACACAACCTATTCATTAGTTTCTAACCCCTTCCTAACATCCGCACGGAACGTGTGTATGTACAGTATAAGTCATGGGCAAATGTGGATACAGGGAACTCCGAGGCTGAACCAGTCCCACTCGGGGCAGATGATGGCTGTATTATACAGCTATCATATGTCTCTAACAGCAGCAAGTAGAATTGATCTATGCTGTTAGGCCGGGGTCAGATGGCCGTATAACACAGAAGGGACTCGCAGTGTAATGCCCGGAATGGCCCTGACTCCACTGACCCGAACATGACAGCTCAATGAGTTACTGTGCATGGTTGTGTGAGGGGAGCCTGCGGCCACTCCGTGCCTTCCAATGCTGGCGCCATCCATGTTATATGGCCATCTGACCCAGATCTTAATCTCTTAAACACTGCTGTCAATCATTGTCATTTGCATTTAAAGTGCATGAATCATGCTCTAACATGCACCCAACAACCCCACCACAACACGCCAGAATTGTATTTTTTTCATTCACCACAACTTTAGGTTCCCAGTTACATCATAGAATGCATAATAATTATAATAATAATGTACTTTACTATCATACACTGCAAAGCTTGAGAACTATGGGAGGATTATGATGACAGCAAGCTCGTTGCCTTGGGGTCACATGTAATACTGGACTTTCCTTTATCCCCTATATCCAATCACTCTCATGTTCATGCTCATGTTACCTGCACCTTAAAAATATCTACAGAATTCGACAGTTTCTTTCCTTTGAAACTGTAAAAACACTTACTGTCGCCCTCATTCATTCTTGTCTGGACTACAGCAACTCTTGACTGATTGGTCTTTCTCTAAAAAGCTTTCTCCTCTCCAATACATCCTTTTTTTTCAAATTTAACTTTTTCATTTAAACTCAAACAACATACAAATGACAATAACAAACGTATCATTAAGGAATACAAGTTAGAATCCAGGAAATATGAATCAGAATGAAAACAAATAACCACAGAAGAATAATTTTGGCCTGGACATTGTTCACAATGAGATAACCGTAAAAACCTAATATGTCCTAATACAAGGGCATGAAGAAGAAAACGAAATAAAGGAAGAAAAACCCAAGGTGAAAAGAAAGAGAGAGGAAAACCAGAGCTAAAGCAGAATGAATAGAAGGGGGAAGGGTGGATAAGTGTTACATATTGACTGCCTTGCAGTCTAGAAGTGCTGCAGCTGCTGTGGTTTAAACTTAGCCTTCTTTTTCTCTGTCATACAGTGTGTGGCTCTTCAGGTGGAGATTGCTGCAGGTGTGTGTCATGGATATCTCTCATGCTTAGGTGAGCTGAGGGGTGTGCCTGGGCTTGTTGCTCCCCACCCCTCAGCCATAAATGGGTCAGCTCACATCCACTAATGTCGCTGATTCAGTTCAGTTCTGGACTGTGACCTGTTATGAGCAGATGCTGATCTGAAGCTGCTGGGTTCCGTGGTCCGTGGGTGGAGGTAGGGGCGTATGCCTAGGGCTTCTCAGGAGCTTTAGGGACTTAGGCTGGTGGCTCGGACCTCCTCACCTTTAAAGGTACCTCCAAGATCAGGACGAGTCAGGGACCCCAGTATCAGGGCCAGAGTAGGTTCCCCTGACCCCCTACGTACAGCTCCTTGCTACTCTTGCCTCCCAAGCGTGACATAATCAGCGACCCACTAAAGAATATAGCCCCTGCTAATTATAATCACTAATAAGTAAGTATTAAAATGTTTTTATGCACTTTCACAGGATGCTTTTAGGAGACAAAAGAAGTGTGAGATTAGTGATAGGATGCTGCAGAGACATGTTCTGCTAGCTTATGAGGTGTTTTCGAGGTGACAGGATCCCTTTAATGCAGCAGCCAGGATCACGTTTCTGTCCAGCCACTTCACCAATGCCTCCACCTTATGCCAGTCTTTGCAGTGGTTACCAATCCACTACAAGATATAATATTAACTTATATATCTCACCCACAAAGCCCTCCACAGTTCTGCACCCTCCTATATCCCATCTCTGTATTTCACTCTACCCATTCCCTTCATTCTGCAAATGATCTCGGAATATTATCATCCATAATTGGAAAACCACACCTCCGTCTCCATTTATCTTGTGCTGCGCCAGTGGTTTGGAATGCACTATATCAAATGTTTCAACTAACATCTAACCCCCGTTTTTGATGAGTGCCTTAAAAACACATCTCTTTAGACAGGCCTATCACCTCAACTCAGGGCTGCCACTAGGAATTTTAGGGTCCCTCACTGGCAAAATTTCAGGGCCCCCTGAGATTCCACCTAGACTCCACCCCAGCTCCACCTCTACCTAGGCTCCACCCCAGCTCCGCCTTCACTCAAACATACACACACACATATTGTGTATATATATATATATATATATATACACACAAATGAGACTGCTGTGGGCTGAATATGCAATAGCTGTATACACAATACAATAGAAACTGCTGCTAGCTGTATACACAAAGGAGAATACACAATAGAGACTGCTGCTGGCTGTATATACAATAGAAAATACACAAGAGAGACTGCTGCTGGCTGTATACACAAAAGAGAATACACAATAGAGACTGAAGCTGTCTGTATACACAATATAAAATAGATAATAGAGACTACTGCTGGCTGTATACACAATGTAGACTGCTACGCAATGTATACACTTTAGAGACTGACGGCCATATGCACATTAGAGACTGCCGGCCGTATACACATTAGAGACTGCAAGCAGTATGTACATTAGAGACTGCTGACTGTATGCACATTAGAGACTCACGGCTGGATGCACATTAGAGACTGCTGGCCCTATGCACATTAGAAACTAATGGCTTTATACACATTAGACTGCTGGCTTTATACACATTAGGGACTGACAGCTGAATGCACATTAGAGACTGACAGCCATATACACAAAGACTGTCAGCTTAATACACATTAGAGACTGTCATCTTGTATACACAGCACTATACTGTATATACAGGTACACACTCAATGCTGTATTATTGTTTATACACTGTATGGATATAGTGTGGACATGTATATACAGTATAGTGCTTTGTAGAGACACACAGACAGACACACTCAAACACACACTAGACACACATCAGACTCACCACCAGCACCAGCAGCTCAATCCTCCACATCCTGATGGCGCCCTTGCTCTGCTGTGACTTCCGGTTTGTACTGCGCATGTTAGCCTATTAGGAACATGCGCAGTACAAACCCGGCTGAGCCTGACGTCACTGAAAATGTCAGTTTGGGCCAAGCCAGCCTCCTCTGCTTTGGCAACTGGGGGCACACATAGCTCAGCAGCATATACACACATAGCTCTGCAGCACATACTCACATAGCCCTACAGCATGCACACACATAGCTCTGCAGCATACACACATACACATAGCTCTGCAACACATACACAGAGCTCTGCAGCACACACACACAGCTCTGCAGCACACACACACACAGCTCTGCAGCACACACACACAGCTCTGCAGCACACACACACACAGCTCTGCAGCACACACACACAGCTCTGTAGCAGACACACATAGCCCTGCAACACACACAGCTCTGCAGCATACACACATAGCTCTGCAGCACAAAACACATAGCTCTGTAGCACACACATACAGCTCTGCAGCACACACAGCTCTCAGCATACACACATAGCTCTGCAGCATGCCCTTCCACTACTGATAGTGTATGTACATGTGCAGGTGGTGGAGTCCTGTTACTCAGGCGCCTCTCATCCGGGCCCCCTTTCCTGCCAATCCCCAAGGGGCCCCTGACAGCTGTCAGAGCATTCACACCCTGACGGCAGCCCTGCCTCAACTCACTAATTTAAATTTCCCCACTCCCCTGTTCCCTCCTTCTAAATCTTAATTACAACCTGCTCCCTCCTATTTCTCTGTCTCCACATTCTCCATAAAACCAATAGCAAATAAGTGCATTTAGACTGTACTGGCTGATGATCAGAGCATGTAGTCTCATGAGGAAAATCCCTATTTATCATAAGGATGATTGGACCAGACCCTAAAAGCGCGTCCTACCCACTGTGTCCCCCTAGGTTCTTATAGATTGTAAGATTGCAAGCAGGGGCCTAACCCCTCCTGTAACTTTTACTTTGCATTGTTGTTTTTGTCTGTCCATTGCCCCCCCCTGCTGAATTGTAAAGTGCTGTGGAATATGTTGATGCTATATGAATAAAATTATTTATTATTAGTTCTATTATTATTATTTGTGCTTGCACATTTTGACCTAAGGTACATCTGGCTTAGGCTAGGCACATCGTACTGTGCGGCCCAATGCTCAGGCAGCAGAGCGGTTGGGTAGCTTTCAGACACTCTGCATCATATGTATCAGTGTGAATGGTGCTCTATGCAGGCCTAGTGTATGCATGGCAGGTCGCCTCCCACATCTTGCTGGTAGAAGTGATTTTATCAGCCTGCAGCTGGGCTTGCTTCACATTTGGGCTCTGACTGCGTCCTGTAAGTGCATTTGGTTTCTGTTTTTGGCATGGATGGTAAGTTTTCTGATGCTGCTTTTTTCTAGTAGTTTTTGTACAATTTTGTTAGGACTGGTGAGCATGGGATCCCTTGTCGTGGGTCACCAGCTTAAATGTCTTGGGCCAACACATGAACCAAAATCCCATCTATAAAGGTTTTTTATTTATCATATAAAAAACTTTTTCACTTTTTTATCCATCCAGGGTGCAGTTGGGCCCATAGGGGCGCCATTAATCTAGTGGTGCAGAAGCATCGTACTGTGCGGCCCAATGCTCAGGCAGCGGAGCGGTTGGGTAGGTTTCAGACACTCTGCATCATATGTATCAGTGTGAATGGTGCTCTATGCAGGCCTAGTGTATGCATGGCAGGTCGCCTCCTACATCTTGCTGGTAGAAGTGATTTTATCAGCCTGCAGCTGGGCTTGCTTCACATTTGGGCTCTGACTGCGTCCTGTAAGTGCATTTGGTTTCTGTTTTTGGCATGGATGGTAAGTTTTCTGATGCTGCTTTTTTCTAGTAGTTTTTAGGCTAGGGTCAGACCTGTGTCTGCCCCTAACCTGGCGGATCCGGGAAAAACGTAGAAATTTTCTGCCTCAGCGCATAGCGTTACCAGCAGGTAACGCTATGTGCCACCTGTCTAGTGATCTCTATGGCAACTGGAAACTTGCCACAACCTCCGGCTCCACAGAGATCTCCTGGATATGCGCTTTCGCAGAGCGCACAGGAAACGCTGTTTGCCATGTACAAGCAGAAATGTGGTACAATGTGTCTGAATGACATCTGATATATTCAAGACTTCTCTAAGTCTATGGTCAGACTTGGGAGTTTGCATCCGTTGGAAGGATGCATTGAAGGAATATTTTTTTCCCCTTGCCATTTTCATGGCATGTATGTTCATTTTTAGTGCATACATTAATGCATGCGTTAATGCATGGTACATACAGTGCCTACAAGTAGTATTCAACCCCCTGCAGATTTAGGTGGTTTGATAAGATGCAAATAAGTTAGGCTGGCTTCACACTTGCAGATGGATCTGCAGCGTTTTGCAGATGCATCTGCAAGTGTGAGCATGCTGACCGCGGCCCCTATGTTTATAATAGGGCGCACGCGGTGTGAAAGCTCTCATTCACTCCTATATGTGTACTGTCAGCAGGCGTATGCCTGCTGACAGATCACACACTCCCGTCCGCACTGTGGACGCGAGATGTAGCGTCCATGCTGCGGGCGGGAGTGTGTGATCTGTCAGCAGGCATACGCCTGCTGACAGTACACATATAGGAGTGAATGAGAGCTTTCACACCGCGTGCGCCCTATTATAAACATAGGGGCCGCGGTCAGCATGCTCACACTTGCAGATGCATCTGCAAAACGCTGCAGATCCATCTGCAAGTGTGAAGGCAGCCTTAGAGCCTTCAAACTGCAAACGAGAGTAGGATTTATTAACACAAGCATAAATCTTACAAACCAAAAAGTTATGTTGCTCAGTTGAATTTTAATACATTTTAAACATAAAAGTGTGGGTCAATTATTATTCAACCCCTAGGTTTAATATTTTGTGGAATAACCCTTGTTTGCAATTACAGCTAATAATCATCTTTTATAAGACCTGATCAGGCCGGCACAGGTCTCTGGAGTTATCTTGGCCCACTCCTCCATGCAGATCTTCTCCAAGTTATCTAGGTTCTTTGGGTGTCTCATGTGGACTTTAATCTTGAGCTCCTTCCACAAGTTTTCAATTGGGTTAAGGTCAGGAGACTGACTAGGCCACTCCATCACCTTGATTTTTTCCCTCTTGAACCAGGCCTTGGTTTTCTGGGCTGTGTGCTTTGGGTCGTTGTCTTGTTGGAAGATGAAATTACGACCCATCTTAAGATCCTTGATGGAGGAGCGGAGGTTCTTGGCCAAAATCTCCAGGTAGGCCGTGCTATCCATCTTCCCATGGATGCGGACCAGATGGCCAGGCCCCTTGGCTGAGAAACAGCCCCACAGCATGATGCTGCCACCACCATGCTTGACTGTAGGGATGGTATTCTTGGGGTCGTATGCAGTGCCATCCAGTCTCCAAACGTCACGTGTGTGGTTGGCACCAAAGATCTCGATCTTGGTCTCATCAGACCATAGAACCTTGAACCAGTCTGTCTCAGAGTCCTCCAAGTGATCATGAGCAAACTGTAGACGAGCCTTGACATGACGCTTTGAAAGTAAAGGTACAATGGGAGAAGGAAAGCTGACCAGTATAAAGGAGGCGATCACCAGTTATAGCATGACAATAATCTTTATTATAGAAAACCACACACAGACATGGAAAGAACTATTAAAAACAATTAAAAGGGCCCATTATAGGGCTATACTGATATCAAAAAATCCGCCCACTACAGCCGGTACATGTGTAATAGTTTTATCAAAGCCAAATCAAAAATCATACAATATCACCAATATCAAAATCAGTCTGTCCCCAAATGGTGCACACCAGGTCAAAAAATCGCTTTGAAACTCCCTAGGGTGGAGAGTTACCATTAGCCATAGTCAATACCGCTCGTTCAAATCTCCAAAGTTCATGGAGGAGAACCGAGGAGCATAGGTGCAGAGACAAGAGAATCAGATGACATCAAGCAATAGATAGACACATAACCTGCAATGCTTCAGCTGTGTGGGCAGAGAGAGAGGGTCACCCGATGCATTTCGTCATCGTAGATGACTTCATCAGGGGAACGCTCCCATGTCTTGTACGACCGGTTTAAGTAGTAAGGAAAGTAACACAATAATGAAAATCACCTGCACTCACAATGCAGATGCATGCCTACCGGCTCTGCCGTCTGACACGGAAGCGGGAGCAGTGATTGCGGAAGTACAAGCTCAAAGTTTAGCCGCGCCTGCGCGTGATAAAGATAGCTTCAAGAACCCTTAGTAAGATGGCCACCGCGTCTGCGCAGTATCAATATGATTTCTACACAAGCGATGTGTAGCCACCTGTCAGCGTCTCCATGCACTCTATACGTGCATAGAGACGCTTATACTACAAGGCTAGATGCAGGACAAGGTGAAAAACTGCAAGTTAGGAGGAAAATAGAAAAGAGACGGGAAATGCATATTCCAGACAGATTCAACAACCTGTGAAAGTAAAAGAAAGGTAATATACAAGTACAACATATATCACATTAATGCGGGGACCAAGGGGGATATTTAAGTGGATGTGAACAGGCCAAGGTTTAAATTTTATTTTTATTATTATTTATATTGTACTTATAATTAAAGCTGCGCAGTTAACAATTAACCCTTGTAAGGAGTATTCCTAAAAATCATGTTGGTACAAGTTTAGTTGTGATACAGTATAACTGAATCTCCATAAGACGAAAGAGTGCATAAGTATGATGAGCTACAATCTGTAATAAATAGCTCAGTTGATAAAAGAGCACCAAGTGACAGGTGCCACCCTTACGTGATGGTCTCAAACACAGGTCAATAAATAAGGAAAGTAAAGGTACCTTATGGGCTCGTCTGGAACGGAGACCATTGCAGTGGAGTACGTTACTTATGGTATTGACTGAAACCAATGTCCCCACTGCCATGAGATCTTCCCGGAGCTCCTTCCTTGTTGTCCTTGGGTTAGCCTTGACTCTTCGGACAAGCCTGGCCTCGGCACGGGAGGAAACTTTCAAAGGCTGTCCAGGCCGTGGAAGGCTAACAGTAGTTCCATAAGCCTTCCACTTCCGAATGATGCTCCCAACAGTGGAGACAAGTAGGCCCAACTCCTTGGAAAGGGTTTTCTACCCCTTGCCAGCCTTGTGACCCTCCACGATCTTGTCTCTGATGGCCTTGGAATGCTTCTTTGTCTTTCCAATGTTGACCATGTATGAGTGCTGTTCACAAGTTTGGGGAGGGTCTTAAATAGTCAGAAAAGCCTGGCAAAAGAGATAATTAATCCATACATGTGAAGCTCATTGTTCTTTGTGCCTGAACTACTTCTTAATACTTTAGGTGGACCAAACAGAATGCTGGTGGTTTGAGGGGTTGAATAATAATTGACCCACACTTTTATGTTTAAAATTTATTAAAATTCAACTGAGCAACATAACTTTTTGGTTTGTAAGATTTATGCTTCTGTTAATAAATCCTACTCTCGTTTGCAGTTTGAAGGCTCTAACTTATTTGCATCTTATCAAACCACCTAAATCTGCAGGGGGTTGAATACTACTTGTAGGCACTGTATATGTATCATGTGTTAATGCATGTGTCGAGCCCACTGGGATGGGGTACTCGGTACCAGACCGGGTTGCTACTGGGGGATGTCACGGAGGTTCTGGTCCGGACCGTGTCCCGAGAATCATGCAAGGGAGTCAGAGGCAGGGTTCACCGTGTTTACTTCACAGTTTGTTCAGCATTTACAGTTCAAGGTACAGGTCTTTACATGAGTTACAATTCTCCCCTCCGGGTTCCTCTTTACCCCCTGCAGCCAGGTTGTTCCTCTCTATGACCTCTCACTCTTTCTCTGTCCTTTCCAGGCTTTTACTCTCTTTCTCTCACTTGGTGTGTGTCTCCGGACAGTATGGCGGTGGCTCAGACCCTTGTGGGCCCTCGTGGCTGCCACTGAGCTGCCTGTCCTTTGGGGTAGGAACTCTAACGTTTCCCCGTTGGTAATCTGGGGAAACCGCGTGAATTCAGAGCCGACACTCTGCTCCAAGCCTAGCCTCCAATAGTCTTGCTGTGCTAGGTTCTATCAGGCTCCCTTCTACCATGTGATTCAGGTTCCAAAAGAAGGCTACTCCGCCTGCAATCGGTCGTCTCGGCTGTGTTTCTAGGACCCAGTATCCCTGGTCCTCTCTTCCCTCACACTCCTGGGGTGCTGGCTCCGGATGGGCTTTCTCTCTGTGGCCCCACACTGGCTCTTCAGATTCTGCGCTCCTTACACCCCACTCCTCCAGGGCATGTGCTTCTGGTCTGTACTGCTCAGCCTACCGGCCTACTCTGGTCTTTTCTGGTCGACTCACTCTGGCCTACTGACTCCTTCCTCCTCCCCTTCTCTATTTCTACCATCTATCACCTGACCTGCTTGCTGTCCCACCCACTGTTCTCTAAACCCACCACCCCTTGCCCACATAGAGTCCCGGGCTCCGGGTTGGGTGCTGCCCTCTAGTGGTGTGTGGGGTGTCTGTGAGGGTGTTGTGGTGCAACTGTCTTCCTATCTTACCTGGCTGCAGTTCCCTATATGGCCTCCTGGTCGCAGGGGCGCCACACATGCGTTTCCCATAGTCTCCCATGTTAAAAATACGCATGCATTTTTGCAAAAGCACCAAAAAATGCTGCATACTGATTTTTTTGGTGCACTTGCAAAAACGCATAGCGTAAAACGCATTGCACTTTTGCAATGCGTTTTTTGCTTTTGAGCCTATGAGTGCATTAACGCATACGTTTTTACACATTTGCACATGAAAATAACGCATGAATTTAGCAAATGCATGACGCAATTCTGACCCTAGCCTATAAGAGTAGCTACAATGTTTGAGAAAATAAATAGTGTGGATCCAGGAAATATATGTCACACTCTGGTATCTGCCTCAAGATCTTGGTGTCTGCGTTTTTTATGAATCTTTACACTGAAAAAATCCCCAAAGTCTGCGAAACATAAAACTAAACTAAGATAATAATTATTTGATCTCTATGGGCCTTTTCACATCTGCGTTTGTGTTGCACTTAGACCGCATTGCGTGTTCATTGTGTTTTTACCGCAAAACGCAATGAAACGCATGCGTTAAGGCACCCATTGATTATAATGGAAACACATTGAAAATGCATGCAAAAACTCTTGTCATTCTCTGCAAACGCAAAACGCATGCAACGTTTAGGGCTGCGTTTGTAAAAACGCATGCATTTTGCGTTTGCAGAAAAGACATGCGTTTTTACATGCGTTTTCAATGTGTTTTCCATTATAATCAATGGGTGCATTAACACATGCGTTTCAATATGTTTCTATGCGTTTTTGCAGTGCTTTACTAAGGAAATCCTGAAAACCTGCACTGTTGGTGACCCTCGAGACCTGGAGTTGGAGATCACTGTCTTAGGCCCCTTTCACATCAGTGTTTTTTCAAAAAGCGGCAGATCCAGTAGATTTACCGCATCTGCCGCCTAACGGCCACACTTGCGGCACACTTGTGGCAAGCCCCATGCATTGTCTATGGAGCTTGCGGCAGGTGCAGCAAGTGAGGTATTACCGCGGTTCCGGCACTTACGGCAGTTGCGGCTGCGAAACAAACTGCGGTCAGCAGCATTTTTATTGCGGTCGCAATTGCTGGAACCACGGCAATACCGCACTTGCCGCACCTGCCGCAAGCTCCATAGACAATGCATGGGGCTTGCCACAAGTGTGGCGGCAGATGCGGTAAATCTGCCGAATCTGCCATATTTTGGAAAAAAACGCTGATATGAAAGGGGCCTTAGAGCATTACTAAATGTTAAGTTTAAAGTATAAAAAAAGAATAGTCACCTAGCCGGTCACCTCTATTACTACTGTCTCAGCCTGTCTGGTACTCTGCTCTGTCTGGCCTCTTTACTCTGGCATGCAACATTTTCCTCGGCCATTTTCTCCTGCTAGAATATTCTGCACCGAATGGACCACTGAAAATCTAGGGACATATCATGAAGTCACAACGTCATGATGTGTTGCCTGATATTTCTTGACCTCTTTACTGGTTCTCTACATTCCAGCAAAATGGAGAATGGCGGGCCATTATACACTGTGTGCAGAATTATTAGGCACATTGTATTGTAGAGGATTATTTTTATTATTGATTAACAACTATGTTCTCAATCAACCCAAGAGACTCAAATATCAAAGCTTAATATTTTTGGAAGTTGGAGTGTTTTTTTTTTTAGATTTGGCTATCTTAGGAGGACCTCTGTTTGTGCAGGTAACTATTACTATGCAGAATTATTTGGCAACTTAATAAAAACCAAATATATTCCCATCTCACTTGTTTATTTTCACCAGGTAAACTAATATAACTGCACAAAATTTAGAAATAAACATTTCTGACATGCAAAAACAAAACACAAAAAAAATTAGTGACCAATATAGCCACCTTTCTTTATGATGACACTCAACAGCCTTCCATCAATAGATTATGTCAGTTGCTTGATCTGTTTACTATCAAAATTGCGTGCAGCAGTCACCACAGTCTCCCAGACACTGTTCCGAGAGGTGTACTGTTTTCCCTCCCTGTAGATCATCATATTTTTCCTGAACGATACCGAATTCTTCCTATACCACTGCCTGAAGAAGTTGTCTTCCAGAAACTGGCAGTAGGTCTGGGAGTTGAGCTTCACTCCATCCTCAACCCGAAAAGGTCCCACAAGTTCATCTTTGATGATACCAGCCCATACCAGTACCCCACCTCCACCTTGCTGGCATCTGAGTCGGAGTGGAGCTCTTTGCCCTTTACTGATCCAGCCTCTGCCCCATCTATCTGGCCCATCAAGAGTCACTCTCATTTCATCAACCCATAAAACCTTTGAAAAATCAGTCTTAAGATATTTCTTGGCCCAGTCTTGACATTTTATCTGATGTTTCTTGTTCAAAGGTGGTCGTTTTTTCAGCCTTCCTTACCTTGGCCATGCCCCTGAGTATAGCACACTTTGTGCTTCTTGATACTCCAGTAAAGTTTCAGCTCTGAAATATTGCAAAACTGGTGGCAAATGGCATCTTGGCAGCTTCACACTTCATTTTCCTCAATTCATGGGCAGTTATTTGCACCTTTTTTGCCCAACATGCTTCTTGCGACCCTGTTGGCTATTTTCCATGAAACGCTTGATTTTTCGGTGAGCACGCTTCAAAAGTTTGGCAATTTCAAGACTGCTGCATCCATCTGCAATACATCTCACAATTTTTCAGAGCCCGTCAAATTTCTCTTCTAACCCATTTTGCCAAAGGAAAGGAAGTTGCCTAATAATTAAGCACACCTTATGTAGGGTGTTGATGTTATTAGGCCACACCCCTCCTCATTACAGAGATGCACATCACCTGATTTACTTGATTGGTAGTTTGCTCTCAAGCAAGTATCTTGAGGTAAAAATACTAATTTGCCTAATAATTCTGCACACAGTGTATTGTTAAGATCACATAAAGTAAAGTCTACATTTTTGGGAAAAATTAAAAAGGCAGATTTAGGTCTCAAACAAATTTGCTCAGCTCTTCAAATTTGAGGCCCTTTTCAGATCTACGTTTGTGCTGCGTTTGGAACGTAAGCGTTTTACGGCAAAAAAGAATGCAAACGCATGCGTTTTTTCTCCCTAAAGGTACCGTCACACGCCACAATATCACCTGGAAATCATAAAGGCGATATGTCGCCCCTGTGTGATTGGGGAATTTCGCGGCGATAAATCGCCCCTCGGCGATCGCCTGATTCCTGAACAGTGCTCAGTAATCAGCCGCAATCCTTAAGGCGACATTTCTGTGTTGTGGCGTGTGACAGGGCGATAATGATGGAAAGAGCGTTGCCTATGATTTCCCGTAGGCATGCCTAAAGCGTTCTGTAGTCTGCGCCCAGTCGGTGATGATTGGTGTTGGCTACTGTGTTCCCATTGGCTGTCAGTTGACAGAGTGCCATATTTGAAGAGCTGTCCGTTCGCCACACATGGAGAATGCAGGTGTTTGTGGGGGGATGTAGGTACATTTCAGTACACACACGCAAACATATGTGCACACACATAGTTCAGCCATGGCAGCTCTGGCATGGCATGGACCAATGCAAGCACATATGTCAATAGTGTTGTTTGTAGCTTACCGCAATCACCTACAGATGCACACCTAGCCATTGTTAGTGTAAGCCACTGTAATGCACAAGACTGCTCCTGTGCGACACTTTTGCACCTCGAAAGTGTGTTGCTGGAGCCACAATTGACGACACAAGCGTGTATTTGGAACAAACTCCGATAGACAATGGCGTCATGTATTAGCCATCCTTCCAGAGCAGGCTGACCAATCGTAACACTGTTGCGTCTTCTACTGAGCGTGTATGGGGCGCGGTGTAAACCACTGTGGCACGCCTATCTCCTCGCCACGCTGAACATGTACGCCCACATTGCTTTTGAGATTGTAGCGTGTGAAGCGGAGATGGAATGAGGCAAGATTGGTTCCACTGTAGGTGAGGCGATTTCCGGAGCGACACATCGCCTTATCTTCAGGGCGATATTGCAGCGTGTGATGCTGCCATCAGCGATCTGAGGCGACCACGAAAAATGTGAGCGCGCATGTTATATTGCCAGGCGATATTGCGGCATGTGATGGTACCTTTAAACTTCTATTGTAAGAACGCATGAAACACGGTAAAAATGCAACGAAATGCAGGTGCGTTTTAGACACGTGTTTTTCCCAACGCATATGATTCATATGCATTTGGAAAAACGCACGTGTCTAAAACGCACCTGCGTTTTTGATGCATTTTTAATGCGTTTGCATGTGTTTTTACAGCAGAAGTCTAAGGGAGAAAAAACAAATGCATTCAAACGCAAAGCAATGCGTTAGATGTAAACTTAGCCAGACATTTTTACTAGCAAATGAGATGCAATTATTTGATATTCTTTATGATGATGTGGGAATTAAACTTATTTTTGTTTGTGTGACCCCTAATAGCTTAAACTCCCCACATGGCTTATATCTTTTAATATTAAAATTGTCCCTTGGTTTAAAAACCCTTTTTATTTCTTTATTGTACACAGCTCCTAGTACCAATAAAATTTAAAGCACCACTCCAGCTTTTTTTTTTATTATTGGACAAAAACAAATGAGCCATGCACACATTGAACACATCTGCAGGACAGTGTTCACACCACCAAAAGACTGAATCACAAAAAACAGTCAAACAAACGTGTAAAAATACTCTGTTGTTAAAAAACAGTGAAAAGCAAGGGCTGCTGAAAAAGTAGTAAAAAAACAGGGTATTTAGTTGATACGTTTTTTGCAAAAAATGTATACTAAGCCGCTCTACCACTTCTAGGTAATCCGTATCAGAGCAGTCCCTATCTGATGTATTTAAAACCTGACCATGTGTATTGGTACCTAAAATGAGCAGGATCCAGACAGGTTTAATGTCTGACTTGGACTGACTGCAGAAGACGGCTTTTTATGTGCAGGGCAAAAACAAGAAACAATTTGGACTAAAACTAGTGAGCCATGCAAACAGTGAACACGTCTGTAGGACAGTGTTCACACCATCAAAAGACTGAATCACAAAAAACAGTCAAACAAACGTGTAAAAATACTCTGTTGTAAAAAAACACAGTGAAAAGCAAGTGTTGCTGAAAAAGTAGTAAAAATACAGGGTATTTATTTACCGTATATACTCGTGTATAAGCCGAGTTTTTCAGCCCAAAATTTGGGCTGAAAAGTCTCCCCCTCGGCTTATACACGAGTCACTACGGTATTGTGCTGTGGTGGGGGCTGTGGGGCCGGGGCTGTGGAGGCTGGAGGAGGCGGGGGGAGGCTGCTGTATGAGCGGCCCCATCACGTGGGGCCGCTCATTATATATGCACTGCTTCCCCCTGTCAATCAGCGGCAGGGGGAAGCAGTTCATATATTCCCCCCAAAAGCTGGCACTCACCCCCCCTTGTAAGGCCCCCCCATCGCTGCTTATACATTACCATTCCGGTGTTCTGATCCGCGCCGCTCCTCGGTGCTTCTTCATGCTCCGTCCTCGCTGGCTGCATCCGGGGATCTCCGGCTGTCGCAGCGATATGACGTCATCGCGCGACGGCCGGAGAATGGAGATCCCGGATGCAGTCAGCGAGGACGGAGCATGAAGAAGCAGCGAGGAGCGGCGCGGATCAGAACACCGGAATGGTAATGTATAAGCAGCGGGGGGGAAGCCTTACAAGGGGGCCGAGTGCCAGCATTTGGGGGCTGTTGGTACCCCCAGGGGGCTGCTGGGTACCCCCTGGGGGCTGCTTGGTACCCCCAGGGGGCTGTTGGGTACCCCCTGGGGGCTGTTGGTACCCCCAGGGGGCTGCTGGGTACCCCCTGGGGGCTGTTGGTACCCCCAGAGGGCTGTTGGTACCCCCAGGGGGCTGCTGGGTACCCCCTGGGGGCTGTTGGTACCCCCTGGGGGCTGTTGGTACCCCAGGGGGCTGCTGGGTACCCCCTGGGGGCTGTTGGTACCCCCAGGGGGCTGTTGGTACCCCCAGGGGGCTGCTGGGTACCCCCTGGGGGCTGTTGGTACCCCCTGGGGGCTGTTGGTACCCCAGGGGGCTGTTGGTACCCCCAGGGGGGTGCTGTATAACCCCTGGGGGGTGCTGTATAACCCCTGGGGGCTGCTGTATATACTGCTGAGGCCTGTATACCACTGGGGCTGCTGTATATACCACTGGGGCTGCTGTATATACCACTGGGGCTGCTGTATATACTGGTGGGGTCTGTATATACCACTGAGGAGGCTGCTGTATACCACTGGGGTTGCTGTATATACTACTGGGGCTGCCTGTATACTACCACTGGGGCTGTATATACTACTGGGGCTGCCTGTATACTACCACTGGGGCTGTATATACTACTGGGGCTGCTGCTGTATACTACCACTGGGGCTGCTGTATACTACCACTGGGGCTGCTGTATACTACCACTGGGGAGGCCTGTATACCACTGGGGGGGGCCTGTATACCACACTGCTGGGGGCTGTATACCTCTGCTGAGGTCCACCCTCGGCTTATACACGAGTCAATAGGTTTTTCCAGATTTTTGGGGCAAAAGTAGGGGGGTCGGCTTATACACGAGTATATACGGTATATATATTTTTTATTATTGTACCACTGGAGGATGGTTTAAATTCAAGTTCTCTGATACTCATCTTCTGGCAGCTTCATCTTTTTCCAGCACCGCTCCTGTTGATCTGCAGGGATTTGTACATAGTAACATAGTTTTTAAGGTTGAAGGAAGACTTTAAGTCCATCTAGTTCAACCCATAGCCTAACATGTTGATCCAGAGGAAGGCAAAAAAAACCCCATGTGGCAACACTAGCTCCACATTGGGGGAAAAAATTCCTTCCTGACTCCAGATACGGCAATCAGACTAATTCCCTGGATCAACGCCCTATCAAAGAATCTAGTGACCCTCTGTCAGTCCTGGTGTTTCACAGAGAGCACAGAAGGTTACAAATCAATAAATATCTATAGTAACCTCATTCTGACCTTGCTCTGGCGGTCATAGAGATGCATTGAGCTCTTGTGATATAACGTCTGACAGGTCCAGGAGCAAAGCAGCGTTGGTAAAAGGTGAAGGTGGCAAAAGGTGAGTATATGACTCAGCAGGGGGCTTACACTTAAGCGTGATTCCAGAGCTGAAAAAATATACCAATTTTATTTTATATTTTTATAGTCTTTACTACAAGTACTTACTGGGAGAAATTAGTAAAAAAATAATTTCTCCATATTAACAATATCCAATGAGCACACTTAGGCTGGTGTGATCTGCTGCAAACATGAAGAATTGCCAGACATCTAAGAAATCGTAGCACATTCCTCAGGGGCAATGTCTTTCAGTTCACTAATAGAAGAGAGTCTTCCAAGGAGTTAAGGAAATAAATCATTATCTTGCACAAATAAGGAAAACTATGCAAAAAGACAACAAAAGCATTGAGTGTTCCTAGAGATACAGTTGGAAACATAGCAACTTCAAAGGTAAAGGAAAACTAGACATGGCAGAAAGAGGAAGCCATACAATTCCTGAGGAAATAAGATGTCGAAAATCACTGCAAAAACTTGCATTAAGCTTTCATGGCAGTAGGCGCTAAGGTTTTAGTTTGCAGATTAAAGTGCATATTGACCCCTTCATTACCTTTAATGTAAGTATACATTATTATTGGATAGAGGTTCACGACCTTTGACGTAAGCTTACATCATGCTGATCATGCGGGCACAGCAGATGTGTCTACGTGATCTGTCTGATGTACACAATTTCAGCATTAATGAATGGAAGGGCAATAACAGTTAGATAATGTAGTTAGGGAAGGATAGGGAATTATTAAAGCAAGTATATTAGAAAATAGTTTAGATGTTGACACTAAATAGACAGGGATTTAGAATGAAATTTACTTTACCTTCAAATCACCCATTTAAATATTTACTAGTGCTGCTACCTGGAACTAATTAGTGCTGTGGTACCTGTGTGGTTCAAAGTTTGATGATGGCTGGTAACAACAACTACAACCGTCTCCTTACAGGGAACCTGACCCCTGCAACTCACCCCCAACCCTATTAATACCTGTCCCTGCCCCCTAACATATCAGTATTAGTGCTCCTTTTCTATAAAAAAAAAACGCTCTGTAATATTGGAATAATCAACAATATACACTTACAAATCTGAGACTTCTTGTCCCTGAATAAGTCTCACAGGGCGTCTCCTGTGAGACTCTAAGCCCTCCCTAGGTGCTCATTTTCACGCCCCGAATGATCCACCCTCTCTCTGTCTGTGCTGCTGTGAGGTGGAGCTGAAGGCAGGACTAATGATTAGCATTTTGTGAGTGATAGAGAGGGGGGAGGGTAAAGCCTGCACAAGCAGAGCACACAGACAGAGAGAGGGTGGATCCTGGAGCCTGCAAACCAACATGCCCTAGGGGCTAAAGAATATAGCCCTGCTAATTATAATCACTAATGAGTAAGTATTAAAACATTTTTATCCATTTTCACAGGATGCTTTTAGGAGACAAAAGAAGTGTGAGATTAGTGATAATATGCTGCAGAGACATGTTTTAGTAGCTTAGGAGGCGTTCTGGAGGTGACTGGATCCCTTTAACATAGTTTAGGACAATGCAGTTTCATGCAATACAAGTGAATAAGCTTGGGGCTAATGTGACATTGCAAGTGATCACTGTATGAACCTTAGTGATATATTCATGTTCTGATGGTGGTTCTGGTGCTGTATTTCTGTACTGATGATTGTTCTGGTAATGTAGTCATGTACTGACTGTGTTTCTGGGGCCATATTCATGTGCTGATGGTGGTTCTGATGATGTAGTCATGTATTGACGATGGATTTGATAATGTAATTGTGTACTGATGGTGGTTGTGCTGGTGTATTTATATGCTGGTTCTAGTAATGTAGTGATGTACTGATGGTGGTTCTGGTGATTTATCAATGATGATGTTGTAATTTTTCATTTATTAGACATGATACTTGATCATCATACTATCATTGTGCTGGACTGATAATACAGTCATCTAAATTGGTCTGCATTTGTCAGCTGAAGTAGTGCCACCATACATAAAGACAGCTGTCTGATCATGTGGCCAACAGCTATCTTGCTAGACTCTCCCAATTACAGGACTGCTCAATTTGGAGACTGGTCCTGTGTTCTTTATAAGAGAGCTGCTGTCATACATTTTTGGAGGAATATTATTTAAAGAACATAAGGATATTCAGTCCTACATCTGATAGGCTGGATCCTTATCTCCATGGACATCATTAGTCAGAGGCAGCCTTACACATTAGACTATCGGCTGAATCCGTCGATATTTGCGGATTCTGAAAACTTTAGTCTAACTTGTATGGGAGGCGTAAATACTATCTAAAGGGTATGGAGATATTAAGGGTATGTGCACTCAATGCTTTTTAGATGTCAGTGAATTCCATGGGTTTTTCAGGCACTAGATGCTTTAGGACACATCAGCATCTTTTGTGCTAAAGTTACTTTTTTTTTTGCTTCTTTTCAGTCAATTGTTCTGTCCTTTTTTTCTAAATTAAATTGTATTAAATAAAATAGAGAGCAGCTTACAAGCAGAAGTCATCTGAGAAATGGTTGGGTTACACTGATCAACTGCTTCGCATCTTTAGAAACCAGAAATGGTTAAAAGAAGTTCTAATGACTGAACAAATGATCTTAAAAGTAATTTTTACCCTGCAAGACATATATTAAGTCTTTTTAGAGTCTACTTAGCACTTTTTCAGCCAGGTAACAGAGACGATCTGCCTGAAAATGATGTTGCGTGCACATACCTTTTGTCTGACCAGTGGAGGTATGACTAGTTATAGTAGTTAGCGCTGGATGAACACCGATTGTGGCTCTGAATGTAAGGAAAATATTGGGGGTAATTTTACAGTGTGGGGAAATACTGGCACCCTTGATACAGTGAATATGATACAGGAATACTGGGTGCCATATTACAGTGTAGGGAAAATACAGGGGCCATGATGCAGCGTGGGAAATATACCGAGGGACATGAAACAGTGTGAAGGAAATACTGAGGACCATCGTACAGTGTGTATGGAATACTTTGGCTTAAATTATAATGTGGGACAATACAGGGAGTTATATTACAGTGTGGGGAAATACTGTTTGCCATATTACAATGTGGGGAAAATACTGGGGTCCAATATAAAGTGTTGAGGAAATACTGATGTCCATGTTACAGTGTGGGGGATATACTAGGGGCCATGATACAAGAAATATGATTCAAATAAACTATATTTTTCCTATGTGTGTGTTTTTTTAACTTTACACTTACTGGGTTAGTAGTAGGGGTGTCTGATAGAACCCTCTCCACTACTAACACTAGGACGTGATACAAGCTGACATTAACCCCAGTAATCATTACCCCGTTTGCCACTGCACCTAAGCAATCAGGAAGAGCCAAGGTAAAGTGCCAAAATTGGTGCATTTAACGTGATTCGTCAATTCTGGGGTGGTTTCAGGCTAGTATATTTAGGCTGGAAAGGGCCAAATAACCATGGACTTTCCAGCCTGGTAATATTGGCCGGCAGCTTTCTGCTTTATCTTGGCTGGTTATCAAAAATAGGGAAGACCTAAAAGTTTTTTTTAAATTATTTATTTAAAGCAGAATAATAAAAAAACGACATGGGTTCCATTCTATGCAAAGGTCTGATTTTACTTGGCTTATTCTGGTAGACTTTAATATCCCAATAAACAGCCTCAACCCTCATACTCTCACAGACTTTCTACCCTTATCACTGACCACCATCACCTCCTTCTCCTCTTCTGATCTGGCTGTGAATCACTAAAATGACTCTCTCAGAAGCACCCTGGACTAGGTAGCATCCCTCACCCTCAGAACCTCAAAACACAGAGTATAACAGCCTTGGCTCACATCACAAACTCGATTCCTCCAGCGATGCTCTAGAAGTGCTGAATGCATATGGAGGAAAACCCGCACCCCAGAAAACATAATCTAATATATAAAAGCTGAAGTGACTTCCGTCACTTTGGCCGCTACTTCCGTCACTTTGTCATCAGCTTTACACCCCTTGAGGGTGAAGCAAGATGGCGGCCGTAAGCGGGGACACAAACACACACACACCTATACACACACACACCTATACACACACACCTACACACACACCTATACACACCTATACTTACCACCGGCCCTGCATCCACCGCCTGCATCCTCAGTCCACATGTCGCCGCCCCCAAACTACTGGATCCAATATGGCATCCGGGAAGTCTCGCGAGACTTCCCGGACGCCATATTGGATCCAGTCGTCCGGGGGCGGCGACATACTTTCTCAAAGATGGCATCCATGAAGTCTCGCGAGACATCCCGGACGCCATATTGGATCCTGTCATCCGGGGGCGGCGACATGTCCACTGAGGAAGCAGCCGGCGGATGCAGGCCTGGAGGGAAGTATAGGTGTGTGTGTGTGTATACGTGTGTGTGTCTGTGTATAGGTGTGTGTGTATATGTGTGTGTGTATAGGTGTGTGTGTGTGCCCACGCCGCTGCGCTCGCCACTCTGCACACCGGCGCTGCGCTCGCCACTCTGCCCACGCCGCTGCGCTCGCCACTCTGCTCACCGGCACTGCGCTCAACACTCTGCCCACCGGCACTGCGCTCAACACTCTGCCCACCGGCACTGCGCTCAACACTCTGCCCACCGGCACTGCGCTCAACAATCTGCCCACCGGCACTGCGCTCACCACTCTGCCCACCGGCACTGCGCTCACCACTCTGCCCACCGGCACTGCGCTCACCACTCTGCCCACCGGCACTGCACTCACCACTCTGCCCACGTCGCTGCGCTGACCACTCTGCCCATGTCGCTGCGCTAACCACTCTGCCCACGTCGCTGCGCTGACCACTCTGCCCACGTCGCTGCGCTGACCACTCTGCCCACGTCGCTGTGCTGACCACTCTGCCCACGGCACTGCGCTGACCACTCTGCCCATGGCACTGTGCTGACCACTTTCACGCCACTCACTGCTAACCACTGAGCCACCGCGCAGTGCTAACCACTGAGCCACCGCGCAGGGCTAACCACTAAGCCACCGCGCAGTGCTAACCACTGAGCCACCGTATACTCTGCTACCCACAGAGCTGCCTGTATACTCTGCTACCCACAAAGCCGCCTGTATACACACAATTCATTTCACCGCACTCCCGTAACTATTACTAAATAAACTATGTATAGATTCTAGACTACCTGATTCTTTAGAATCGGGCCCCCATCTAGTTCACTATAAATGTTCAAACAGCATGAAAAAAACCGGGCACTGACCTTTTGTTCCTCCTGGAGTGATGAGGAAAAGAGCACGTTGCTCAGCTGAGCAGCATAAGTCCGAGCATGATTCCAGAGCAAAGAGCGGCACTCGTGCTTCTTAGAAATATCCGGCTTTATTGATCATCCATACAGGTTACAGGGACTTGTGCTCGAGGGGAGGGGGAGAGGCTGTTAGCGACGGCAACCGTTTCGCGGTTGATACCGCTTCTACGGGCTCTACGAGGGATTATTGACACCACCTCTATATGGGTGGTAACTACAGAGCCTCCCAGGCGAACTTAATTAAAAAAACCTAGTGGTTAACACTTATCAAATTTACAAGTAAGGGCCCTTTCACATCAGTGTTTTTTTCAAATCGCGGCAGATGCGGTGAAAAAAACGCATCTGCCGCGATTACCGCATACCGGCTGCACTTGCGGCACGGTTGCGGCACGGTTGCGGTAAACGCCATACAATGTATAGGCGGACTTGCGGCAGGTGCGGCAAGTGCGGTTTTGGTCAGCCGCGGTTTTTTTCGCGGCCGCACCTGCCGCAAGTGCCAAAACCTCACTTGCCGCACCTGCCGCAAGTCCGCCTATACATTGTATGGTGTTTACTGCAACCACATCGCAACCGTGCCGCAAGTGCAGCCGGTATGCGGTAATCGCGGCAGATGCGTTTTTTTCACCGCATCTGCCGCAATTTGAAAAAAACGCTGATGTGAAAGGGCCCTAACACGTATTCTAAGACTAACAGTGGTGACAGACAATGTGCAAATACATTAAACACAATAAACTAGCAAAAACTACAAGAATCCAATCTTACAATGGCTGTTGTCAGTAATCACAGTGAAGGCAGGCATGCCTAGTTGCTATACTGGATGCATCGATTCACAAGTTAAGCAGCAGACTATAATAAATGAGTGCCGATTTAAACAAACATAGCAAATACTATCTCAATGGTAAGTGGATAGACTTTCTAGTCTGAAAGAACACAGAGTATAGGAGAGCGAAAAAATTGCAATTTACAGGATATAGTTTCCAATGCTATATTACATACTGGATTAACGCTAATATAGCAACAATCAAATGCCACCATAGTGTTCAATCATTTTTTTAATTTTTTATATGAAACACATGATCAATGGTTATGCATGAGTAAAACTCAGTTAATGAATTTGCTCTTCAACCTCCATCTCCCCAGACCAGAAGCCGTCCATTGAGCAGTTATGCTGGTCCTTAAATATGATGATTAAGGGATAGAAACAATGATTCTAGTCTATACCCAATACTAACAATCCTTAGATTCTTGGTCAATATGCAATCTAGACTACTTCAGAAACTGTATATAATCGAACGTTGTTGAAACTGAATTTAATGAGACAAAATAAGGCTAATTGCAGGTTAGTTTAAAGGAAAATTGCCATATCTATTTTATCATTTAGTCCATTTGGACCTAACGCATCTGTAGCTATTATCCATTTTGATTCAACCTGTAACAAATGCCTGTTTTTAGTAATGATATGGGATTCAGCGCACTATATAATCATTAATATAATCATTAATATACGAAAGTGTTAATACAATTCGTTTTTTATTTCTATGCATAAAATCATATAAAAGGTTAAAAAGTCTTTAACATCCACGGGATATCAGGACTTTTAGTCTGTTCATAAAAATTCTCTTGCTGAGGTGAAGCTGATGATTCACTATAATAATATCTTCTTTTTGAAGACGGACCTAACCAGACTCCCCTCTATGATTTCCAAGTGAACATCCAAAAAATCCAAGGATGAACCTCCAAATACAGAGGTGAAAAACATATTAAAGTTGTTCTTATTGTTTAAGTACTCAACAAAACAGTCAAAGGAAATCTTATCGCCATCCCACACAATAAATATATCGTCCACGTATCTCACGTAGTACTTGACATACTTAATGAATGGGTTGGTATTGGCATATATTAGGCTGGCTTCACACTTGCAGATGCATCTGCAGCGTTTTGCAGATGCATCTGCAAGTATCAGCATGCAGACCGCGGCCGCTATGTTTATAATGGGGCGCACCGAGGTCTGAAAGCACTCATTCATTCCTATATGTGAACCGTCCGCAGGCGGATGCCTGCTTACAGATCACACACTCCCGCCCGCACCATGGACGCGACATCTCGCGTCCATGGTGCGGGCGGGAGTGTGTGATCTGTAAGCAGGCATCCGCCTGCGGACGGTTCACATATAGGAATGAATGAGTGCTTTCAGACCGCGGTGCGCCCCATTATAACCATAGGGGCCGCGGTCTGCATGCTGATACTTGCAGATGCATCTGCAAAACGCTGCAGATGCATCTGCAAGTGTGAAGGCAGCCTTAGTTCTCTTTCCAGGATGGCTAGATATAAATTAGCGAGGGTACATGCCACAGGAGTACCCATCGCTGTTCCCACCTGCTGGATATACCACTTGTCCAAAAAAGTAAAGGCATTATGTGTCAAGATGAAATTTAACGCCAAACTAACAAACTCCACAACATCTGGGTCGGTTTCATTTTCCAACAAAATGTTTTTAATTATGTCTACTGCTTTTTGTTGAGGTATTCTGGTGTAGAGACTCTCAACATTAATAGATGTGAGGGAATAGCTTTCCTGCCATGTTATTTCTTCAAGATTTTTAATAAACTGTTGTGTGTATCGTGTGTATGAAGGAATGCTTTCAAGGAAAGGATGGAGAAACCAGTCTATGTATCTGGATAATGGCTCAGTCAACGAGCCAACACCAGACACAATAGGTCTCCCTGGGGGATGACTCTCATTCTTGTGTATTTTGCGTATTTGGTACCAATGTGGTTTTAACGGAAAACTACCGTGTTTCCCCGAAAGTAAGGCCCTGTCTTACATTCTTTTGGGGGCCAAAAGTGGCCCCCGGCCTTACTTTCGGGGGGGGGCCTTACATTGGGTGCCCCAGCAGTGTGGCCTACAGGCCCCCTCCTGCTGGGACACTGCGGGAGCGGGTCGCACGTCACGTGCGCCCGCTCATTACATATGCACTGCATCCCCCTGTCAATCAGCGACAGGGGGAGCAGTGCATTATACTGTATATATGGGCCCCCTATTGCTGGCACACTCCCCCTGTTATGAGGCCCCCAACGCTGCTGCTGCTGAAGACATCTTACCCTCCAGGGTCTTCTTGCAGCAGCCAGCGCGTCCGTCCGTCCTCTGTTGTACTCGGCGGTCTCCCGGATCATGTGACCCGTCGCAGCGCATGACGTCATCGCGACTGCGACGGGCCGGTCACATGATCCGGGAGACCGCCGAGTACAGAGGACGGACGGACGCGCTGGCTGCTGCAAGAAGACCCTGGAGGGTAAGATGTCTTCAGCAGCAGCAGCGGTGGGGGCCTCATAACAGGGGGGAGTGTGCCAGCAATAGGGGGCCCATATATACAGTATAATGCACTGCTCCCCCTGTCGCTGATTGACAGGGGGATGCAGTGCATATGTAATGAGCGGGCGCACGTGACGTGCGACCCGCTCCCGCTCCCCCCCCCTCCGCTAGCGGCCTTACATTGGCCCCCCGGTTGTAAGGCCTTATAATCGGGGGAGGCCTTACATTGGCAGGCCCCCCCTTTACCCCTAGGTGGCCTTACAATCGGGGGGGCCTTACTTTCGGGGAAACACGGTAGGAAACAATCTTTCTCCCTCATTCTTAGTTATTACTTTTCGTTCCACAAACTGTCTCGAAAAGGATCTTAATTTTGTTCGGAATTTTAGTGTGGGGTCAGTTGTTAGTATCTTATATGTTGTTTGATCATTTAATTGTCTTAAACTATCCTGAATGTAATCTTCTTTTGAGATCAAAACAATCCCACCACCTTTATCAGCGCCCCGAAACACTACATCTTCCCAACTACTTAGTTCTTTTAAGGCCCTATGTTCCTCTGTTGTCAGATTTTTAAGGGGTTCTGGATAAATTAGTGCTTTAATATCCCTTTCCACAAGTTCGGCAAACAAGTCAATACCGTTTCCCGGATTAATGGGGGGCATATATTGGAACGGAACCCCCCCTGTAAAGGGGGGTCCCTTCCATGATTTTGTGCTGAGCGTCTTATCCTCGTTATGAGTGAGACTCAATAACAAGTGTATTTCAGACTGTAATTCATTCCCCCTAGTATCTGACACCATGAAGCCCAATGGGCCAATATTAGACAGAAAAATACTAGAACTTTTTGTGAATTCTTTTGAATGTTGTGTATTATTTTTTTGATTTTTCAATATTTCAAAGTGTTTGAAGAGGTGCACTTTATGGAGGGCTTTGAATAAATCGATTTTAAAGTCAACAAAATTGAATGATTCACCCAAAAAAGAGTTCACATGCCATTTTGCCAGACATTAGACATATATGATGTTAAAGGTCTGCTGCTTAAGTTGTAAATCTTTAACGGTTGGATGGTCAGTCCCTCCAGGATACATGTTTGCGTTTCCCTGGTGGGGGAGTCTCGAAGGTTTCTTCCACTTCTCCTTCTTCCTCCACATCTCATTTTTCGTCTAAAGTGATGTCATCGGCTTCTGTGTCACTGTTTGAATCTGTGTTAACAGATTGACCTCTTTTAAAATTTTTGCCAGTTTTCCCTTTAGATTTTCTAGGAGTATTCGGCGTTTTAGGAGTGGGGGTGCCTTTGTTTGCTTTATCTGGTTTCTTCTTATCTTTCTTTTTATGGGGAGTACCTGGTTTTTTATTCCAGGAAAATATTTTTGATTCCTCATAATCCAACTTGTCTCTAAGGAACTTGTCCTTTTTTGATTTTTATTCTCCTGTTGTAGCGGGACTAATTTTTTGTCCAATTTCTCCAAAAAAGATTTCCAGGCTGTTTTACTTAATCTTGCTTCAAGATTATTCCTGAGGGTGATCAATTCCTTAGTAACGGATCGGTGGTCTTCCTCATTTTGTTTCAAAACAAGCTCCAGAAACTTCTGTGATGATTCAAGCTGGATTTTCTCCCACTGTTTGATAAATACAGGATTTGTGTTGTTAAACGCAGGTGTTTTAACCACCCTAAGTCCCCTAGGAACCCTTTGACTTTGTTTGTAGGAAAGTAAAGACTGTACTGTCCAAAATAACCGCATTTCTCTTTCAGCCAAGTTAGTAATACGTAGTTGCAGACTTTTTTCTGTCATGACCGCTGCTATATCTTTAGTGTTACAGTCAATGAAGAAAGTTGCAGCATCCTCCCTCCCCGACATGAGCCCTGTTGTTGTTGTAGCAGATTGTTCCTCATCCATTATCATTTGTAGTTTAATACACTACAAAATTTTTCAGTAGTATAATGGTTGGTCGTGCTCAACGGTACTTTTATAATAAATGTCCAAACAGCATGAAAAAAACGGGCACTGACCTTTTGTTCCTCCTGGAGTGATGAGGAAAAGAGCACGTTGCTCAGCTGCACAGCATAAGTCCAAGCATGATTCCAGAGTAAAGAGCGGCACTCGTGCTTCTTAGAAATATCCGGCTTTATTGATCATCCATACAGGTTACAGGGACTTGTGCTCGAGGGGAGGGGGAGAGGCTGTTAGCGACGGCAACCGTTTCGCGGTTGATACCACTTCTACGGCCTCTACGAGGGATTACTGACACCACCTCTATATGGGTGGTAACTACAGAGCCTCCCAGGTGAACTTATTTATTTATGCTAAGGACTTACAACTCTGCACTTCACCTCACCAAACAGACCTACTTCACGCCTTGGTCTCCTCATTATTCAACAACTCAAAGAAACTCCTTGACACCTTTCACTCTGTCCTCAGTCCTAAAAATGCAAGCTTCTATCAATGACTTCTGTGCTGATGACCTGGCTTCTTATTTCAAAGAGAAAATAGAAAACATCCGTCAGGAAATCAGCTCTTTGCCCCCAAGCGATGCTACCCCCATTCCACCCCACATCTCCTTTGGCTCACTCTCCACATTTGACCCAGTCACAGAAAAAGAAATCTCCAGGCTCCTCTCTTCCTCTCGTCCCACTACATGCACTACTGACCCCATTCCCTCACACCTATTCCAGTCTCTCTCTCTGGTGGTCACCACTCACCTAATCAAAATCTTCAATCTTTCTGTTTCTTCAGGCATTTTCCTCTTCTCCTTCAAACACGCTATCATTACTCCATTGTTAAAGAAAACTTCTCTTGACTCATCCTGCACAAATAACTACAGACCAGTCTCCAATCTCCCCTTCATCTCTAGACTCTTGGAGCGCCTGGTCTACTCCCGCCTCACCCATTACCTCTCCACTCACTCTCTTCTAGATCCAGTCTGGTTTCCGCCCCTTTCACTCTACAGAATCTGCCCTCACCAAAGGACCAATGACCTTCTGACAGCAAAATGTAATGGTGACCACTATCTGCTTATTCTTTTTGATCTCTGTCCAGCTTTTGACACTGTTGACCACCACCTTCCACTCACTATACTCCACTTCATCGGCATAAAGGACACCGCTGTCTCCTGGTATCTTCCTTTCTCTCTGACTGTTCTTTCAGTGTATCATTTCCTGGCTACACTTCTCCTCTTCCTCTCACTATTGCAATCCCTTAGGGATGGGTACTTGGACCTCTTCTCTTCTTTCTCTACACAGCCCAGATTGGACAGACCATCAGCAGATTTGACTTTCAATACCATCTTTATGCTGATGACACACGATTATACACTTCTTCGCCTGACCTTACTCCAGATGTAATAAAGAACACTAGTGACTGTCTAACCACAGTTTACAATATCATGTCCGCTCTGTATCTGAATCTCAACCTTTCCAAAACTGAACTGCTTCTACTCCCACCCTCCACTAACCTCCCTAAATCTGACATCTCTCTCTCAGTGTGCTTGGCAGCATGATAACGCTTAGTCAGCAGGTTCGCTGTCTGGGTGTTATGTTTGATGCTGATCTTTCCTTCACTACATATATACAATCTCTCACCCGCTGTTGCCCCTTACACCTGAAGAACGTCTCTAGAATCCGCCCCTTTCTCACCATGGAAATAACAAAAACCCTCACTGTGGCCCTGATTCCCTCCCGCCTTGACTATTGTAATTCTCTATTAATTGGCCTCCTCCTCAGGAGGCTTTCCCCTCACCAGTCGCAATCCTTAATGTGCGACCTCAGTAATCTGTGACCTGGCTCCATGGCCCTGGCGGTGGAGTGAAGGGGTTATTTACAGGGGAATTAGAAATCTATTTTGTGAAGTCACCTGTGGTATTCGGCAAGGGGTGGCCAACGCTATTGTTTTAGGCCTCTGGGGCTGGTGGTGCAGCAGCCTGGATGGTATGGGTCCCCACTGGTGGAGCGGAACCCCAGGGCTGCTGTCAGAGTGAATAGCAAGGATGGAGCTGTAGCTGTGTAGAAGGCAGCAGGGTGCCGAAGGAGTAGACAGACACATTTCATGCAGTTTCTTTTACCTTTACTTGCTGATCGGGCAAGGGCAACCCGGTGCTGTGCTCTTCCAGGGCGTGGTCAGGTCAGCTCCCAGGCCATCAGGATCACTCCACTGAGTCACCTTTGTAAGCCTTCCCAGGTTGCTCTTTCCCTACGCTGAATTACTCGCCTCTTTTTCCCTGCGCCTTTGTGTACAGGGTCCCAAGCTGATGGCTGAAGACCTTGTTGGACTATGAACAATACGTTCCCTGACCCTAATTCTAGCCACAGTCCTGCGGACTGTTCACAGAAGCTGGCCACTGCTCATACAGATACAGTGGCCTCCGGTTTCCTGATGGAACCTTGGAGCATTCCCATCAGTTCAGGGCCTCTCGCAAGTAGTCTTTCCATCTGACTCAGGTCGGTTTCGGATTCCGGGCCCCACGGGTGCATCCATCCACTCTCGTGCTCACTAGGACTTCCTCTCCCCACATCCTTCCTCAACGTTCTCCAACTCTTCTCCTTCTCCCCCTCTCTCTCTCTTTCTCTCTCTCCCACCCCCTCTACCTAGGCCCTCCTCCAGTCTGAAAATGGGGCCCTCCTTGAATAGGTTCCGCCCAAGATCCCCTGGCCTTGAGTTAGGATGGTGTTGGGTGTAAGTTATGTGTCTCGGGTTCACGATCCCTCTTACCTGAGAGCAGTGATGCCACACCTGTGGTGTAGGTGCAGCATCACTGTGGCGATGAGTCCACAGGGATGCCACATTCCCCTTGGCAAAGCACAGCATGTTTGTGGGCTGCATGCAACACAGGTACAAAGGTGTTAAACATTAAAACTTGCAATTAATTTATTTTTCTTTTTTTACGCGATGTGTGCCAGGGCTAAAACTTTATATATAACTTACACCCAACACTCAAGGCCAGGGGATCTTGGGCGGACCCTATTCAGGGAGGGCCCCATCTCTAGGGGGAGTCTGTCATTTCTGAAGCATATAATCAGTGCGGAGCAGCCCGCCTAATCTAATAGCAGGGCATGACCAATAGGCTGCTCTGACACTATGCTTCACATGCACCTGACTGGCAGAGCCCTATGGTTACCTTGTGTCTGTAAATGCCACCAGTCACCTCCCTGACAGCATGGCTGGACGCTGGTGCTACAACTGCCCCCATCTGTGGGTTGTAGGTGATTTAGCACTAGCATAAAGACACCTATGTTGCCTATCAGAGGAGCTGTGCAATGGATATTTACCGGGCACTTTTTTGGTGAGTTTTTTGTGATTTTATGTCCTATTTCGGTGAATCTCAATGATAACAAACATATGGCAGCAAACATATGGTTAGGACTCGTAAGTGTGAGGGCCCTTGACGGTGGGTTACGAGCTTACGTATTTTGGCCCAAAATATCTACTAACACCTCAATTTTCATCTTTAGTATTTTATTGCACTTTTTTTATCTGCAGTTTTGAGGCTGAGACTAGGGATGTGCGAATCTACTCGCTAGGACTCGTTACTCGGCGAGTTGTAAGGGACTCGCAGGACTCCGTACTCTGCGAGTTTCCCAGCGTTTACTCGCACGAGTCCAATGCAAATCAATAGCAAACGCTGACAAAACTAGGATTGCCATTGTTTGCATTAGACTCGGCTACTGTGCCAGTGATAGCAGGGAAACTCGCAAATAACTACTGTTACATTGCGAGCCGAGTCCAGCTGTCTTCTCTGTGCAGCTCCAGGGTCCTGGAGCCCGCCTGCTCACAGACATGATGTAGCAGAGCTGAGATTGTTCTCAGTCTGCTCATTCCCTGTGCATAGACATCTATATCTATGCACAGGGGATGTAGCAGAGAGGACATCGTGCTTTGGACTACGTCGGACGGAAGAGGATTTTTTTAATTAAAGATGGAGTCCCTAATGGCTTTTTTTTTTATTTTAAATAAAATTTTTTCTCTGTGCTGTGTTTTTTTAACCCTTTATTGTAGAGTCTTAGTGGCTGGGTCAAACGTGCCCTGACATTAAGAATCTCGGGCTTAATACCAGCTTGTATAACAAAGCTGGTATTAACCCCTTTATTACCCAGCGTGCCACCGCCACCAGGGCCGCTGGAAGAGCGGGGTTCAGCGCCAGAGGATGGCGCTTCAATGAACGCGCCATCTTCTGGGGCGGCTGCGGGCTGCAATTTGCAGCGGGGGGTGCCCAGAAAGCTTGGGCATCCCTGCGCTGCGGATTCCAGCCCCCAGCTGCTTAGCTGTACCTGGCTAGACATAGAAATTGCGCGGACCCCACGCATTTTTTTTTTATTATTTCATGAATTTCAGAGTCAGAGTCTCAGAGTCAGAGTCAGAATCTCAGAATTTCATGAAATAATTTAAAAAAAAATGCGTGGGTCTCCGCGCAATTTCTATGTCTAGCCAGGTACAGCTAAGCAGCTGGGGGCTGGAATCCGCAGCGCAGGGATGCCCAAGCTTTCTGGGCACCCCCCGCTGCAAATTGCAGCCCGCAGCCGCCCCAGAAGATGGCGCGCTCATTGAAGCGCCATCCTCTGGCGCTGAACCCCGCTCTTCCAGCGGCCCTGGTGGCGGTGGCACGCTGGGTAATAAAGAGGTTAGGGCCAGCTTTGTATTATCAGCTGGCCCTAAGCCCGAAATTTATGGCGGTCACGCCAATATTAGACATGACCGCCATGAATTTCTATTAAATTGTTTTAAAAAAAACACAACACAGAGAAAATTTTTTATTAGAAATAAAAAAAAAAGCCATTAGGGACTCCAACTTTAATTAAAAAAATCCTCTTCCGTCCGACGCAGTCCAAAACGCGATGTCCTCTCTGCTACATCCCCTGTGCATAGATATAGATGTCTATGCACAGGGAATGAGCAGACTGAGAACAATCTCAGCTCTGCTACATCATCTCTGTGCACAGACATTCAGGTCTGTACACAGGGAATGAGCAGACTGAGAACAATCTCAGCTCTGCTACATCAGGCAGCAGGCGGGCTCTAGGACCCTGGAGCTGGGGCAGCCAGCACACAGAGCAGACAGGACTCTTATCTGTGCGAGTTTCCCAGCGATTACTTACAAAGTAAACGAGTCCAATGCAAATAAATGACAAAACTAGGATTGCTTCAGGCTGAAGCTTCCGAGACACATCTGCGATTTGTAAATCTCACACTACTCGCTATTGCTCGCTTCCCCATTCATTAACATTGGACTCGCTAGACTCGCAACGAGTAGCGAGTCCTGTGCTCGGACTCGCTAGAGTCAAGCGATTCCGAGTAATTTAGGATTCGCCCATCACTAGCTGAGACCTCTGGGGGGCGTATGTAATTTGTGAAGCATATAATCAGTTTGGAGCAGCCTGCCTTATCTAATAGCAGGGCGGGACCAATAGGCTGCTTTGACACTATGCTTCACATACACCTGAGTGGCAGAGCCTTATGGTAACCTTGTGTCTGTAAATGCTACCAGTCACCTCACTGGCAGCTGCGATCCTCGGAAGCCGGCTGCACACTGCACCGGAGGCCTTATTTGCCCTTCGGTTCTGTTTGCAAATCTGGTCCGGATCCCACGGCGGTGTGAAGCCGACCTTAAAGAGAACCAGTATTGTGGAAAAATGCTATCAACCTGAAGATATAGGGTTAATCTATACGTTATTATCATAGCATTCTGAATCTGCCCAGCACCTGCACATTAAACCCCGCTGCTGGGAGGAAATTACCTTTAATCCAACCTGCAGTGTTAAGGTATCAATCATGGGAAGGCGCCGACACAGGTTCAGTCACTGCTCTGAGTATGGAGAGTGACGGTTGTATCCATGCCCCCCGAACTGACTGACAAACTCTTCTAATGTAGAGCAGCTGTTAGTCAGTGGAGGGGGGTGCAGTTACAGCCACCGCTCTCCATACACAGAGTGCTGACTCAGCCTGCGCCGGGACCATCTCAGTGTCTGAAACTGAAACGTTGCCGAGAGAATTCATTTTTTATTTCCCGGCAGTGAGAGTTTATGTGTAGGTGTCGGGCAGGTTCAGAATGCTATTAACCCCCATTTCTGCAGGTTAATAGCACTTTTCCATGTGATAGGTTCCCTTTAAGCTGAGGAGACTGCCAGTCCCTCAAACACAGTCTTTTACTTTAATGTAACATGACTAACACGGTACACAGGGAATAGAAGGTAAATATCTTGGACATTTCTTGCTCAATAAGAAGCATCACCACCAATTGTCCCTCAATTCCTTCCAATCTAGTTTTTCCTGTCCTCATTAGTCCTGCTTTTATGTACCACTAAGGTGAATACCACAGTACTGTCCATGAGATTAATTCCGTCCTTTTCTCTACTCTACGTCCAGTTGCCTTTGCCAAGGAGTTTGCCACTATGGCCGAACTCTAGCCTCAAGCTACTGATGTTTTCAGAATGTCCACCAAGGGTACCCTTTTTCATCTCATGTACTATATGACCAGGCCCTTCACCTTCTTTAGTTTAGACTGTTTGGGGCCTCAATGAAGAGCGTCTATATGAAGAACCGACTACCCCAGTAGCTAGTTCTCCTGGTCACTATGCCGACGCGACTACGCTACATACTTTGTATACTTTCACCTCTTTCTTCATGCTTTCTCTGGCTCGTCTCCTTCAGCTGTAGGGACACCCCTGTCATGTGGCCTTGCTGAGGAGTCAGAATCAAGTCTGCTCTAGCTGCAAACTATTCCTTGTATGAAGTTGTAGAAGGAAATCTGTTTCTTCCCCTATATGCTAACCTCTCTCCTATGAGCTAGTCTCATTATTAAGGCTAGGGTCACACTCAGGCTATGGTGACACTTCCATTTTTTTTTTTAAACCTGATCCGGTTTTGAGCTTTTAAAAAGCTCAAAACTGGAGCAGGAAACGCTCCTCATAAGAGCCTATTATAAAAACCGGATTGCTTTACAAGCAATCCAGTTACCGCCTCCGGCTCTGCAGCCTGCTTGAAAAATCATACAGGCTGCAGTTTTCGGAGTGGTTCTGTGCTCTGCATTGCGATAACCGGATTGCTCAGGATGTGTAATCCTGAGCAATCCGGTTACCGTATACTTTGCTTATCCCGGCTGCCGCAGGGATAAGCAAAGTGCTAAACTGTGAAAAAAGCTATAATGTTAATAATAATTTTGCCCATCATGTCTCTAGGGGGTGCCCACCCCCCCTAAAGACATGCTACCTACTCAGGTGGGCATGTAAGGGGTTAATATTCCCTGTACAGTATAGCCGACTCCTGTCGGCTCTGTACATTTTTATCAATGAAGCCGGTGGCTCCCCTGACAGTTGCGCATAGTATACGTCATGTACGTATACTATGTACCGCTGTCCAAGGTCCTGCAGGCTTTTACAGTAGATCTATGGGCAGCGCAGCGCCATAGATCTACTGTATAAGCCTTCAGGACCCTGGACAGCGCACATACTACACATACATTACGTATACTATGCACAACTGTCAGGGGAGCCGCCGGCTTCATTGATAAGTGGGCACCCCCTAGAGATATGATGGGCAAAATTAATATTAACATTATAGCTTTTTTCACAGTTTTAGCACTTTGCTTATCCCGACGGCAGCAAAGTATAAGCAAAGTATACGGTAACCGGATTGCTCAGGATTACACATCCTGAGCAATCGGTTATCTCAATGCGGTTCCCCTCACACATTTTTCATAAAAAATGTGTGGGACCGCAATTGCGTTCACCGCATCCGGATCTGGATGCGGTGAACGCAATTCTATTTTAAAGTGTGACCCTAGCCTAACTCTGTCTGCCCTTATAGTCTGCAGCTGAGCAGACTTCACCTTTTATCTACATTTCTATACACATACAATATAATGCTCTTTATTATCACATCCTACATAACACTGTTATGCCTTACATTATACAGGGATATTTCACATTAAATTATCAATCCTGCTACATCTCACATATTATACACTCCTATCCAGGGATGGATAATAATGACGGCAATATGGGCTAAAGCCCGGGGCCCAAGGCTCCAGGGGGGCCATTGGCCAGAGTGCCCTCATTATGATCTGCTCATCATGCAGTGCTGCGGAGTGTGCATATGTGTCCTGTGTGTGTGTACATATGTGTCCTGTGTGTATGTGCATATGTGCCCTGTGTGTGTTATTATGAAGAAGTGCAATGTGTGTGCATATATGATCTGTGTGCGCACTTATGTGTGTATGTGCACTTATATGTCCTGTGTGTGAGTGTATATGTGTCCTATGCATGTGTGTCCTGTGTGTGTGCATGTGTCCTGTGCGTGTGTGAGCATATGTGTCTTGTGTTTGTGCATATGTGTCCTGTGTGTGTGTGTGCATATGTGTCCTGTGTGTGTTATTATGGAGAAGTGCAGCATGTGTGCATGTGTCCTGTGTGTATGTGTGTACACATGTGTCCTGTGTGTGTACATATGTGTCCTGTGTGTGTACATATGTGTCCTGTGTGTGTGTGCACATATGGGTCCTGTGTGTGTGCATATGTGTCCTTTGTGGGCGCTTGTGTCGTGTGTGTGTGTGCAATTATGTGTCCTCTGTGTGTGTGCACATGTGTCCTGTGTGTGTGCACATGTGTCCTGTGTGTGTGCATATTTGTCTTGTGTGTGAGCATATGTGTCCTGTGTGTGTGTATGTGCATATGTGTCCTGTTTGTGTGTTATTAAGGAGAATTGCAGCATAAGTGCATGTGTCCTATGTGTATGTGTGTAAATATGTGACCTGTGTGTGTACATGTGTCCTGTATGTTTGTGCATTGTGTGTGTGTATCAGGGCTGTGGAGTCGGTAAATCAAACCACGGACTCCAACTCCGACTCCTGAATTTCCCTGGCTCCGACTCTGACTCCGACTCCTTCATTCATGGCTTGTTTTTAAGTGATAAAATTATTGTAGGTCAATGGTAACCTTAGGCTTTAATCATTATAATGACATAATAATCAGGATATTTAGGTAGAACAAAATAATAATTCATAATAATATTATTCAGCACATTCTGCATTGAACTACTGGACCCAATTTACTATATATTTTAGGAGTCGGAACATTTTCTACCGACTCCAATTCCGACTCCAACAAAATGGGCTGCGACTCCATCTCCACGACTCCGACTCCACAGCCCTGGTGTGTATGTGTGTAACAGTAATGGTTAATCATGTAGACTTTAGTAAAAATTAATTTCCAACGCCTCCTCTATTATGTATAGTGCTATGTCATGTATAGCGCTGCACATAAAGGGAAATAAATTGTGTGGCGTGCTATACGTGCCAGTATCTTTGTCCTTTTGCATCTACAGAACTGCAACAAAGCACCTGTGCGTTAATCATGTGACCTATCACATAATTTATCAAAAGGGAATCATGTGATAAGTCACATTACATACAGATTTAGCTGTATGTTTGGAGTTGATGTCCTGCTGCACACTATGGAGCCTCTTGGAAGTCATACCTGTGGAAGAAGCTGTAATAACAAGAATTGAGCAGTTGAAAAAAACATATCGTATATACTCGTGTATAAGCCGACCCGTGTATAAGCCGACCCCCCTACTTTTGCCCCCAAAACCTGGGAAAACCTATTGACTCGTGTGTAAGCCGAGTCCCGAATACAGTATACAGGACTCGGATTCGTAAACTCGAATCGCTCAGAATCGCTCAGAATCGCTACTGACAGCGGGTATCCGAGTCTAGCAAGTGAGAAAAAGTAAACTCTGACAAAACTAGGATTGCCATTGACTTGCATTGGACTCGTTACTGTGCGAGTAATCGCTGGGAAACTCGCAGAGTACCGACTCCTGCGAGTTTCTTACTACTCGCAGAGTAACGAGTCCTAACGAATAGATTCGCCCATCCCTAATACAGTGACTCGCGTATAAGCCGAGGGGGGGACTTTTCAGCCCAATTTTTGGGCTGAAAAACTCGGCTTATACGCGAGTATATACGGTAATTTTATATGCACATAATCAAAAGGTTAGTATTCTGTGAGTATAACAAAAGCTTTTGGGTGGTGAATTAATTTCCACTGAGTTTGTTCTTTCAGGAGGACCCCTGTTTCATTTTGAAATAGGTGAGATGGCAGGCACCTGAAACTACATGGTTGGTGCGGTATTATTACTGGAAAACTGAACACCTGACTTGTACCGACACATTAGTAAATGAAAACAATTTTAGATATGTCATTTATTTTCTATGCCGGCTTCACACCACGATTTTTCCATTTCAAGCCGTGTCTGGTGTTTTGCAGGATGCACCGGACAAAACCTGACCGCCCCGGACAAACAGAACCAGAGAGCAAATATGCTCTCCAATCCTGTTTGGTGCCGGAATCATTTCAGCACGCAGCTGGTGCTGTCCAGTGCTGAAATTTCAGCATAGCGGCTGGAGGGGAGCTAGCCGGGGTGCTGAAATTTCAGCCGGAGCTCTTTCAGCTGCGCTGTCCAGGTGCTTTAATTTCAGAGCCGCCGCTCTTTCAGCACCCAGTGTCCGGGAACCGGATCGTTTTTCTGCCGGATCCGGCGCCCATAGACTCACATATTATGGGCGCCGGATCATCCCGGATCTGAGAGGATCCAGTTTTGTTTGATTTTTGCCCCAGACTCAAAATATGCTTCAAGCTCCGATTTTGTGTCCAGGGCAAAGAGCGATAAGAGCCTGATCCTGCTGGTCAGACACCAAACCGGATGGCAAATAACTGCCATCCAGCACCATCTGGCACGATAGGGGTACAATAGGGGCAAAATCGGATTCGGGGCTATCTGGTTCATACCGGACAGCTCCGGACACGAAAAATCGTGATATGAAGCCAGCCTAAGGAGTGGCTTTCTATCCTTTCTATTGTGTGTACTTATTGTATTACTAGCTGGGTGCCCGATGCACATGCATCGGGATTCTAGAAGAGCGAGTCTCTGACTCGCAATGGCCGCTTCGCGGCCAATGCTTCGCGCTGCTAAGGCGACTCGCCATGCCCGCTGCGCGGGCATAGCGAGTCGCCTTAGAACTGCTCGCAATGGCCTCTGCGCGGCCAATGCTTCGGGCGTATCCACATGACCACGCTGACTCGCAGCGCGAGCGGACTCAGAAGGGGCAAAAAAACCCATTCGTGATGATATAATAGATGATAGCAGCAGCATGGATTTGTAGATTTATATTTTATATTTTACCAGTAGATCAAGAAGGCATTACATTGCATATTTTATAGGTATGATCAAGAAAGCGTTAACACATTCATAGAAAACAGTGACCTGGGAATGGATTTATAAATACATTATAGAAGTAGGAAAGTAGGGCGTTTAAAAGAAATGTGACCTACATTTCCTAGTTTGGAGAATAAAAGATTATATTTGTCATGGTTTCTTACTGATTCACCATGTGCATGCCATAAATACTATTTCTATGAAAAACTCTAGATAAACACATAAATGCATATATTTAAATGAATTTATTACTTGTAACCATGAAGGTATCGGTCTGAATGGCCTAAGATTATGTTCACATGCAGCGGTTTTGATGGTTGTTTTCTGCATCAAAAATCTGCTCTCTCGGGGGTAAAAATATTGTGTTCAAAATGTCTGTTTTTTGGTATTTCACAGCATTTTTAACTACATTTTCATTAATGTTTTTTGGGAGCAGAGAATGTGTGCTTTGTCTACAGGACATGTTTAATAAAGTTAGTTTTATTCACCAAAAATGCTGCGAAACAGCACATAAATGACTAGGGATTCAGGGGAATCTTATCGGATAACTGCGCATGCGCCACATGCACGCGCGGCACACGCGACCGTGCACACCTGGCGCATGCGCAGTAGCTAGGGCTACTGTGAATGCAGCCTCGCGCGGTGCCGACACTGCGCGCCGCCCGAGGCTGTCACTTTAATAGCAGGTGGGCGGGTGCTCGGCCAGTGCAACCCGCCCCCACCCCCTTCTCCCGCCTTCTGGTTTTGGCACCTTGGGGGGGTGTACAGCGGGGTGTATGTCGGGAGGTACAGGGGGTTGTATGGCGGTGGTACAGCGGGGTGTATGTCGGGGGGGTACAGCGGGGTGTGTGTCGGCGGGGGTGCAGCAGGGTGTATTTCGGGGGGTACAGCGGGGCGTATGGCAGTGGTACAGCGGGGTGTATGGCGGGGGATACAGGGGGGTGTATGGTGGTGGTACAGCGGGGTGTATGTCAGGGGGGTACAGGGGGGTGTATGTCGGGGGGGTACAGCGGGGTGTAAGTCAGTGAGTACGGGGTGTATGGCGGTGGGTATGGGGTGTATGCCGGTGGTACGGGGTGAATGCCGGTGGGTACGGGGTGTATGGTACGGCGTGTATGGCGGTGAGTACTGGGTGTATGGCGGTGGGTACGGGGTGTATGGCGGTGTGGTACGGGGTGTATGGTACGGGGTGTATGGCGGTGGGTACGGGGTGTATGGTACGGGGTGTATGGCGGTGAGTACGGGGTGTATGGCGGTGTGTACGGGGTGTATGGCAGTGGTACGGGGTGTTTGTCGGTGAGTACGGGGTGTATGGCGGTGGTACGGGGTGTATGGTGGTGGGTACGGGGTGTATGGCGGTGGGTACGGGGTGTATGGCGGTGGATACGGGGTGTATGGCGGTGGGTAGGGGGTGTATGGCAGTGGTACGGGGTGTATGTCGGTGAGTACGGGGTGTATGGTGGTGGGTACAGGGTGTATGGCGGTGGGTACGGGGTGTATGGCGGTGGGTACGGGGTGTATGGCGGTGGGTACGGGGTGTATGGCGGTGAGTACGGGGTGTAAATAATTATCTAGAAAATTAATAAGGTGTGACTCTAACCAAAATAATATAATCTACAAAGAATGCACATTAAAATGAATTCTTTATTAGTTATTACTAAAATCAGTCAGTGGTGTGTGTATTCCCTACACCTGTATCTGGTAAAATAGCTGAACAGTTGTGGAGGCAGACCCCTATACATCTATCCTTATCCTACCAACTGTCCCTGCCTGACTACGGAGATTTATACACATAACATACCTGGTGTCCCCGTTCCACGGTGGCTTACCCTTAGTGTCCCTATATCTTCGCTAGGGGCAATGTCCACCGACCGGATACCTATGCTGTATACCGAGTGCTACTAGATGAAAGCCTGGGTCGACCCCCAGTGCTCTTCCTGTGTGTGTGCGTAATAGTATGATATCTAGATTGGAGGGAATTATATCCTAGGTGTGTGATCGAAACATAGGGGAGTACTATCGTAATATGGACCAATCGACACCTCAGTCAGTAGTGCATGTTTCAATCAATCAGTGCACTAAAGGAAAGAGTTAAATAGCTCCACTCCTCACCACTTCCTATAACATCTGACCGGCATAGCGGCAGCTGCTATTCCGATTGTTCGGCGCGCTGAAGGCGGCGACCAATCAGAATAGCGATGTGCTGTATGGCGTCATACTTCAAATAGATGGAATATGTAGAGTAAATAAAATAAAATAAATAAAAATATAAATAGATAGATAGATAGATAGATAGATAGATAAAAACAGATAGATAGATAGATAGATAGATAGATAGATAGATAGATAGAGATAGATAGATAGATAGATAGATAGATAGAAAGAAATAGATAGATAGATAGATAGATAGATAGATAGATAGAAATAGATAGATAGATAGATAGATAGATAGATAGATAGATAGATAGATAGATAGATAGATAGATAGAAAAAGATACATAGATATATAGATAACTAGAAAGAAATGCTCTGCAGCACTCGGTTACTACCAAAGATGTACATGTGCTAACAAGCTATATATATATGAGAAAAAAGTTAAAAACTTACGTTTTTTCAAAAAACTCAAAATCATATCTTTTTATTCTGAAGTTCTTGGTACATACATTGGTCAATGTCTGTTTGCTCGTCGACTGCGACAAAGTGACTTCAGGTCCGACGAGTCCTACTCTGATATCCCTATCCTCCTTGTCCACCCCCACCTCTCAGTGGGCAGACCCCATCTCAACCTTAGATCACCTGCAGTCAACAAGGGTGCAATTCAAGTTGAGAAAGACGCCGATTTGTGTGTCGAAACGCGTTGTGGTCGCACCCTGCAGCTTTGTGTAATAAACTTAAGGAAATTCTATGAAGGCTTGATCTTGTGTTACCTAGCGCCGCATTCTAACACTGCTCCTTCTATCATTCAGGAGTAATACAGGGGAAGGTGACACAGTCAGTCAGGAGTGATACATGGGAAAGGGACACAGTTAGTCAGGAGTGATACAGGGGAAAGTGACGCTGTCGGTCACGAGTGAAAGAGGGGAAAGGGATGCTGTCAGTGAGGAGTGATACAGGGGAAAGGGACGTAGTCAGTCAGGAGTGATACAGGGGAAGTGTCGAGCCCACTGGGACGAGTGTACTCGGTACCGGACCGTGTCTGCTTTAGGGGAATGTCATGGGGTCCTGGTCCGGGCCGTGTTCCGGGCCCTGGCAATAATAAGGGTGTATTTACAGGGGAGGATAGTTTATCGTGATGCCACCCACAGTGTGTGGCTTGTAGTGGGGCCACCGCTGCCGCAGAACCTCCAGGGATGATGTGCTGGCAGCTAAGATGGGATAGTTCTCCGTGGGCAGAACTGAGTCCCCCGGGGCAGTGTTGGTAAAGTCTATGATGGATGTGGATAGTGGAGACGGGTTAAGGAACACACACTCACGTTTTGTAGTTTCCAAAGCTTTACTGCGATGTTATTGCAGATCATCCACGGAGTCTGTACAGGGACGGGTTTTCCTCCCACCCTGTCCGGGTCATCAGCTTCCTCGTGCTGCGCTTGTGTGTGTGTCCTGGCTGCTGCGTGTAGCTGAGCTGCTGGGACTGTCTCACTCTCTCTCTGTTCTGCTGGTACCACTTGGCTAGGCAACTTGAGTCCTCTGTGCTGTGCTGACCCCGCCGTGCTGCTTCGCTCTGGTACTGTGGTTGTCTAGAGACTCCACTACTGCTGGATTCACTGTGCTGTCGGTGCCAGGCACAGTGCCGGATCTGGTGTCCGTTCTGTGCGCTCTTCTGGGCGAGTGGTGATGGCATTCAAGCTCCCAGATGTGTTCCTCTGTCTGTAGTTCTCCTCTCCTCAGACCCTAACTAGGCCTGGAATCGAGCAGCAGATTGTGGAGAAGCCTCAAGTAGCTCCTTTACACCACAATCTCTCTCTCTTCACAGTACTGTCTCGTACTGAACTCCTAACTACTTCCTGTGGACCTGGAGTATATAAGAGAGGTGCTAGTGTAAGTCAGTGTGTTGTGGGGAGGGAACCCGTGTGATGTTTCTGTGGCACATTAACCCCTGGGGTGCCACAGAAGGAGACGCAGATAATCAGGAGTGATACATTGGAAGGGGACGGTCGACGCCATCAGTCAGGAGTGATACAGGGGGAGGGGAGCAGTCAGTGTAGAGAGATAAAGAGGGAAGGGGACACAGTCAGTCAGGAGTGATACAGGGGAAAGGGACACAGTCAGTCAGGAGTTATACAGGGGAAAGTGACGCTGTCGGTCACAAGTGAAACAGGGGGAAAGGACGCTGTTGGTCACGCGTGAAACAGGGGAAAGTTGTCAGTCAGGAGTGATAAAGGGGAAGGAGACGCAGACAGTCAGGAGTGATACAATGGAAGGGGAAGGTCGACGCCGTCAGTCAGGAGTGATACAGGGGGAGTTGGCACAGTGAGTCATAGGTGATATAGGGGGAGGAGAGCAGTCAGTGTAGAGTGATTAAGAGGGAGAGGGCACAGTCAGTCAGAGATGACACAGAGGAAGGGGATGCAGTCAGTGAGGGTTAATACAGGGAAAGCGGGCACATTTAGTGCTATTAGGGGAGGGGGCACAGTCAGTGAAAGGTGATACAAGGGTAGGGGGTTCAGTCAAGTGTGAAAGGAGAAATGAAGGAATGAGGCCCTCACTCTATCACACCTGACTAAAGGCCCTGCCTTTACATTTGCTCACTGTTAGCCTGGCGGGGGTCCCCTGTTAGTGATTGTAGTAGTAGTAGGGAGCTATTTCTCTCTCTGCTCCTTAGAGTACCGTCATACTTGGCAACGCACCAGCAATCTCGACAACGATCCGACCTGGTAGGGATCGCTGGTGCGTTGCTACGTGATCACTGGTGAGATGTGAAACAGTCAGATCTCACCAGATAGGCAGCAACGATACAGCGGTCGTTAGGACCCTATCACTCTCGGGTGTGGTATTGAGATCATTGGTTGTTGTCCCTGTCAAACACAGTGATGCACTCTGCCCAGTGGGAGCGCAACGACCAAAAAATGGTCCAGAACAGTTTGTAACGATCAGTGATCTCACAGCAGGGACCTGATCGCTGCTACGTGTCAGACGTAGCGAGATCGTTGTTGCGGTTGTTGTTGCATCAAGAAACTTGTGACTCAGCAGCGATCTCGCTAGCGATCGTATGGGGGAGGGAAGTGCCCACTTATTGTATCATAAAACAGCTCATTGCTTGACCCGTGCTATATAGCCTGGGAGAAGACAAAAACAAAAACTAACACTAATTAGCTGTCCTGCTCCTTATCAGCACCAGCACCATCCACATTAATCTCCTCTATCTCTTAATAATGGGATTTGATGTTTACATTCTGCAGTGCCTCTTAAATCTCATAATCTGTCTTTTTACTATTTTGTCAAAAAGCCTCCATATAAAACCAAGAGCCTATGGCTTCAATTGGGACATTATTGGTCCTCTATATGCCTCCAGCTGTGGCTGTATTTTTGGATTGCTAACACATGACCAATACTATTCATCAAAGAGGAGGTCTCTGTCATATGCTTGGACAGTGAATTTCAGGGGCTGGTTTTGCTCTATAATTCATCACGTAGGTGATTACCATGGGATGCTTACAGTGTCGCCATACAGCAGACAATATTTACGCCTCTGCCTAGACATCTTACTAGGCTCGCGCTGTGTATTAGTTTTGGCATGGGTCAGTGCTGCTACACATTGGGTACTTGGGTTCCTCCACCGCTGTGTACATGAGCCTGCATTCCACAACTTGTTCTGATATTTACTTCATTAACATGAAATGATGAAGGGAGCCATTTCGGATATCAGTCCCAACACGGTATATAAGGCAGTAATTACCAACAAGGCGTTTAGTACCCATTTTTCTTTTGCAGGTGAAGCAGCACCATGCTAACCTGAAATAAGAGCTTTGCCACGGCAAACTGCTCTTTCTTCCTTTTTTCCTTCCCCATCTTTATATACACTCCCTTGATGAATTCTTTGCTATTGAGGAGGAAACCGATTGGGAGGACTTGTTTTTGGGGTCAGGCAGTATTACATTTTAGTGCTTCCCTTGTCAGGGCCAAAGAAAGGCATGGGGCACGACAGGGTATAAACAGCCCACCCCTGTCATTGGTGCTCCGTAGAATGACTTTCCTAAACTATCAAATTGAGTGAGATCTACTCTTTATAGTTTTGCACTGATTTGCACTGTCGGGTTTGTGCTTGCACTTTAATCACCTTCAATATTTGTGGATTGATATTTTAGACATAATTTGTAGGTATTCATTGAAAGTTATATTTTACGGTCTCCATACTATATACTACTTGTCCCTGAGAGGGATATTTCACCACAAATCCATTTTGATTGCAGCTATGTTTTAATTACAAATGGTAATTATGGTGAAATGGTGAAAGATACCACAATTACAAAATATATGAGCACGTTGCGAAGGCTTACCAAACATGACCATATTTTTTAAGAGTATTAAAAAATAACTGGTGCATTCTACAGTCATATGGAAAAGTTTGGGCAGCCCTCTAAATCTTACTCTTTTTTTTGTTTAAAATTTTTTTTTGCAACAGCTATTTCAGTGTGATATATGTAATAACTGATGGACACAGTAATTTTTCAGGATTGAAATGAGGTTTATTGTACTAACCGAAAATGTGAAATATGCATTATTTCAAAAATTGACAGGTGCAAAAGTATGGTCACTTCAACAGAAAAGTGACATTAATATTTAGTAGATCCACCTTTTGCAAAAATAACAACCTCTAGTCGCTTCCTGTAGCTGTTAATGAGTTCCTGGATCCTGGATGAAGGTATTTTTGACCATTCCTCTTTACAAAACAATTCCAGTTCAGTTAAGTTTGATGGTCGCCGAGCATGGACAGCCCGCTTCAAAACATCCCACAGATGTTCAATGATATTCAGGTCTGGGGACTGGGATGGCCATTCCAGATCATTGTAATTGTTCCTCTGCATGAATGCCTGAGTAGATTTGGAGCGGTGTTTTGGATCATTGTCTTGCTGAAAGATCCATCCCCGGCATAACTTCAGCTTTGACACTGATTCTTGAACATTATTCTCAAGAATCTGTTGATACTGAGTGGAATCCATGCGACCCTCAACTTTAACAAGATTCCCGGTGCCGTCATTGGCCACACAGCCCCAAAGCATGATGGACACTCCCCCAAATTTGACAGTGGGTAGCAAGTGTTTTTCTTGGAATGCTGTGTTTTTGTGGCGCCATGCATAACGCCTTGTATGACCAAACAACTCAATCTTTGTTTCATCAGTCCACAGGACCTTCTTCCAAAATGAAACTGGCTTGTCCAAATGTGCTTTTGCATACCTCAGGCGACTGTGTTTGTGGCGTGCATGCAGAATCAGCTTCTTTCGCATCACTCTCCCATACAGCTTCTCCTTGTGCAGTGTGCGATGTATTGTTGACCGATGCACAGTGACACCATCTGCAGCAAGATGATGCTGCAGGTCTTTGGAGGTGGTCTGTGGATTGTTCTTGACTGTTCTCACCATTCTTTTTCTCTGCCTTTCTGAGATTTTTGTTGGCCTGCCACTTCTGGCCTTTACAAGAACTGTCCCTGTGGTCTTCCATTTCCTTACTATGTTCCTCACAGTGGAAACTGACAGGTTAAAACTCTGAGACAACTTTTTGTATCCTTCCCCTGAACAACTATGTTGAACAATCTTTTTTTTCCGATCATTTGAGAGCTGTTTTGAGGAGCCCATGATGCCACTCCTCAGAGAAGAAGCAACTAGGAGAACAACTTGCAAGTGGACACCTGAAATAGCTTTTCTCATAATTGGATACACCGGGCTATGAAGTACAAAGCTCAATGAGGTTACCAAACCAATTTAGTGCTTCAGTAAGTCAGTAAAAAGTAGTTAGGAGTATTCAAATCATGAAAATCAGAAGGGTGCCCATACTTTGAACCTCATTTCAAACCTGTAATATTACTGTGTCCATCAGTTATTACATATATCACACTGAAATAGCTGTTGCAAAAAGACAATTTAAAAAAAAAAAAAAAGAGTAAGATTAAGAGGGGTGCCCAAACCTTTTCATATGACTGTATATACTAAAACATTCAATTTATTCTTTGTTTTAACCATAATCTAAACAGCATTTTCTTTAAAAATCCAACACATTTCAAACCCATTGCATGTTCTTAGTTATAAGTGTCAGATCAAAGCAAAACAGCAAACAGTCATGTACGCAATAGTCACTTATTGGCCAAGTGTCCCGTTTTTAAGAAGATACTGTTTGTGTATACCCTTAACGAAGAATTAATAGACTGGAGGTTTAAACATTGGAGTATTGCTGATATACTCCTCATGTTTTTTTTATTGCTTTAATCAAGTGCCAGGAAACTGTCCTGACTTTCCGTGCACATGCAACATCTCCTTGACAGTGAACTAATTCCACTGGGAGTGGTAAGCTGATCTTTCCTTTGTTGCCCTTAGTAATTTGTTATGAAATATTCTACAAAAGTAAATGACTTGAATATTAACTTTGAATATTAAGAAATACAATACTGGTAATTTTTAAACAAGACATATGTTCAAATGCCCAGGTTTCCTTTAATTTGTCCACAATTAGGGCATCTGAAGAGAAAATACAAAAATTAAAGTTAATAAAGACTCTAAAACAGTGAAGTATAAGCCCCCCCATTCTACCCAGTGCTGTAAATGCCCCAACCTATGTATATACCTTTAGGGTTTACTTTGAGATATATACTGCAGTTGCAGTGCCATCATCTCCTATGTGATGTATATACAGCAGTCTGTGTCTCTTGTGTGATATACCGTTGAAACCACATGTTCACATTCACTTTATAAAAAAAGACACATATGCATGTTGTTCTCTCTATCTGACAAGAAATCAGAACAGATCTTTCCCGTGTTAGGTCATTTAGGATTACCATATTTATGTGGATTTGCCAAATGCCAGAATAATGAGAGGAAGAGAATGTTTTAAAGAGGACCTGTCATCCCCTCATACATGGTGATTTAATAGCAGCACTGAATGCAGCATGACTCTGCATTCAGGCAAGGGGTCCCCCATCCCTTAAGCCCCCCTGTACCCCGAGAAAATTTAATGTAAAAACTTACAATGTGGAGCCAAAGAGTTGTGGTCTAGTGGCTGGAGCCACTTTTCTCCCACAGGGCAATTTCACACCCCCTGGATATAATATCCTTCTTCCGCCGCATCCCTCCTTTCAGTCATGTTCTCCATCTCCTGCTGTATGAGAAGCATGACGCAGGCGCAGAGCAAGGGATCATTTTGTCAGTCCTGGCTGCCTGCCCCACCTCCTGCAGTTATGTCACCGCCTTTCCCCTCCCTGCTCCATTGATAACATAGAGCAGGGCGGGGAAAGGTGGTGACGTCACCGCTGGAGGCCGGCCGCCCAGCCTCCTGCCGTGACGTTACCGCAGGCAATGGAGAACATGACTGACAGGAGGGAGGTAGCGGAGGGAGGATATTATATCCAGGGGGCGTGAAATTGCCCTGTGGGAGAGAAGTGGCTCCAGCCACTAGACCTCACCTCCTTGCCTCCACATTGTAAGTTTTTACATTCAATTATCCCAGGGTACAGGGGGGGCTAGAGACATGGGGTACCCCTTGCCTGAATGCATCAGACATGCTGCATTCAGTGCTGCTATTAAATCAGCATGTATGGGGGGGGGTGACAGGTCCTCTTTAAGGCATTTTTATTACTTTCTGCAAAGTCACAAGTTTACATACACTAAGATTACTATGCCTTTAAATAATATGGGTCAACCCATATGATGAGGTCATCTGCATGGAAGCTTCTGATAGGTTTATTGGCAACATCTGAGTTACTTAGAGACACACCTGTGGATGTATTTTAATGCACACCTATAACACACTGCATCTTTGTGCAGCATCATAGTAAAGCCTTAATAAATAAGTCAGGATGTCAGGAAGAGAATTGTGAACTTGCACAAGTCTATTTCACCCTTAGGTGCAATTTCCGGATACCTGAAGGTGCCTCATTCATATATACAAACAAATATATGAAAGTACAACCAAAATGGAAGTGTCCAGCCATTATATCGCTTAGGAAAGAGATGGTTTCTGTGTCCCAGAGATGAATGTGCTTTGGTCTGACATGTGCATATCAACACAAGAACAAAAACTCTCACATTTGTGCCTGCGTAGCTGATGCCACTTTGACAAGTACAATTTTAGCCTTCTATCTGACATCCATTTTTATGTACTTTTAATAATTTTACATCGTATTTGTACTCCATTAATAAAGGCTATTATTTTACTTTTGCCGCAATACTTCTGTATTTTTTGTAGGTTTTCACTTTTTTTGTGGGAGGGCCTATTTACTAGATGGTTAAAGGGAACCTGTCACCAGGTTTTTGACTTACCATCTGATAGCAGCATAATGTAGAGACAGAGACCCTGATTCTAGCGATGTGTCTCTTACTTGCTGTAATGTTGATAAAATTAGTGTTTTCTCTGCTGCAGATCTAGCAGTTTGTGACTATGCCAGACTACCAGACTGCGAGACTAATAATAGTCTTTGAATGATTAAAGCGAACCTGTCACCCCCTCCAGGCATCTAAAGATAACCTAGCCACCTTCTGCAGCACTAAGGCTGCATTCTGACAAGGTGTCTATAGCATTTAGGCTCCCTTGATTCACTGAAATAAAGACTTATATAAAATCTGTTTCAAACCAGACCAAAGACCGGGAGGCGGGTTTTCAAGTGTCTGTCTCCCTCCTCTGTGGTGTCAGTCATCCCTCTCTGCTCTCTGTGTACCGCCTCCAGGGCCATCTCCCTGCATTACAGAGCTTTGTCAGCTCTGCTACAACATAGAGCTGCTGTTATAGGAGACCCCACAGTAGTAAATATAGCAGGAGGATCGTGAGCAGACAAAGCACTGCCTGCTACATAGCAGCCTTGAGCTGAGCTGTCAGAAGTGCAGCAGAGTTGAGTTTGTGCTTTAGATCAGGGGCTGAGGACGGAGCAATGCTGCTGGGTACAAGAAACTGAAAGTGAAAACTGATCAGCTCAAGCTCCCTGATGAAGGTGCCAGGTGGGCATTGAAACGCGTAGGAGGTGAATAATGGAAGATTTGGATCTTAACATCGGGCCATGTCACTGGCTGTTCAGTTTATCAGGAATTGTCCAAATTGTGTAAATAAACCGCATCTGCAGCGATCAGCGTAAAACACTGATGTGAAAGGGGCCTAAGCCCATGTGGTGGCATTAAAGGATAGGGTTCCAACAACAGGGTACGCCTTGTTGCTGGCTATTAGGCTTATCACGAATTGGCCAAATTGTGTATCAAGTACCTAATTTTTTATCTTGTTTCTATGGTGGTAATGCAGTTCCAAATTCCTTATATTCAATTGTTGGTTAGTATAGCATTTCTGTATGATATGGAAGACAGATCTTTGGCATAGAGCAATGCTTGAAGCTGTCTTAACATATCTTTATAAAAACTTTTTGGATATTATGGTAGCAAGATATTATATAGTTGGCATTTATATGGGGTACTGTGAATGTCACTATTATGGGTTTAGTGAGCTAAAAGTGGTATATGAGGTATATGCCTGTTTCTGACCTTTTTACATTAGTTACTTTTAGGCGAACACTTAACAATGAGAAGCAGACAAATGAGTAGTAACCAGAACTTGGGAGAAAGTGTTACATTTAAAGGGAACTTGTCAGGTTGTTTATGCCCCCCTCCAGCTATCACTGTCTGCACCTGCAGCTTCATAGTACTATTCTAATCATCCCTTTCTGATCTCATAGTGTAAGGTTAAAGGTGAAAAAAAGCATTTATAAACTTACCGTATATACTCGTGTATAAGCCGACCCGTGTATAAGCCGACCCCCCTACTCATGCCCCCAAAATCTGGGAAAACCTATTGACTCGTGTATAAGCCGAGAGTGGACCCCAGCACAGGTATACAGCCCCCAGCAGTGTGGTATACAGGCTCCCCCAGTGGTATACAGGCCTCCCCAGTGGAAGTATACAGCAGCCCCAGCAGCCCCAGTGGTAGTATACAGCAGCCCCAGCAGCCCCAGTGGTAGTATACAGCAGCCCCAGTGGTAGTATACAGCAGCCCCAGTGGTAGTATACAGCAACCCCAGCAGCCCCAGTGGTAGTATACAGCAGCCCCAGCAGCCCCAGTGGTAGTATACAGCAGCCCCAGCAGCCCCAGTGGTAGTATACAGCAGCCCTAGTGGTAGTATACAGCAGCCCCAGCAGCCCCAGTGGTAGTATACAGCAGCCCCAGCAGCCCCAGTGGTAGTATACAGCAGCCCCAGCAGCCCCAGTGGTAGTATACAGCAGCCCCAGTGGTAGTATACAGCAGCCCCAGTGGTAGTATACAGCAGCCCCAGTGGTAGTGTACAGCAGCCCCAGCAGTATATACAGCAGCCCTGGGGGTATACAGCAGCCCCCAGGGGTGATACAGCAGCCCCCAGGGAGGGATACAGCGGCCCTGGGGGTATACAGCAGCCCCCAGGGGGGATACAGCAGCCCCCAGGGGTGATACAGCAGGGGGGATACAGCGGCCCTGGGGGTATACAGCAGCCCCCAGGGGTGATACAGCAGCCCCCAGGGGGGGATTACAGCTGCCCCCAAATGCTGGCGCTTGCCCCCCTTGTAAGGGCCCCCCCCGCTGCTTAACTTACCATCCTGGTCTTCTGCACAGCGCCGTTCCTCGGTGCTCCGTTCTCCATGCTCCGTCCTCGCTGCATCCGGGATCCCCGGCCATCGCGCGATGACGTCATATGCCTGCGACGGCTGGGAATCCCGGATGTAGCAGGACGGGAGCAGTGAGGACGGAGCACCGAGGAGCGGCGCTGTGCAGAAGACCGGGATGGTAAGATACGCAGCGGGGGGGGGGCCCTTACAAGGGGGGCGAGTGCCAGCATTTGGGGACATATATGCACTGTTTCCCCCTGCCGCTGATTGACAGGGGGAAGCAGTGCATATATAATGAGCGGCCCCACGTGACGGGGCCGCTCATACAGCAGACTCCCCCGCCTCCTCCAGCCTCCACAGTCCCCACCACCGTATTGACTCGTGTATAAGCCGAGGGGGAGACTTTTCAGCCCAAATTTTGGGCTGAAAAACTCGGCTTATACACGAGTATATACGGTACATTTTCTTATGTGAATGAGGCAGTGACTACACCTCGGAGGATGTAGTCACTGTAGCAGGTTAAGAGTTAACTCACTGAAAACTTCTCTGTATATGCGCATGCTGCAGAGTTGTGCAGAAAGTTTCTGCACCTTCTGGCACATTTTAGTTGCTTTTTTGGTGCACATTTTTGCTATGTGTTTTTCTTAATGAAGTAAATAGCTGGAAGGTCTGAAAAAATGCTGCAAAAAAACCCCAACAATTGACATGCTGCAGATTTGTTCTGCACCAAAACTGCAAAAAAAAAAATAAGTATCATTTGCACACTTCAGAATTCTCATACTCTTTTCTAGGGTAAAGATAGGCATACAGATTTGGGACAAAACTGCTTCAAAAAATGCATCAAAAGACGCACTATGTGCAAAAGGCCTAACACAGAGATAGGGAACTCAAGACCTAGAGAGCCACAAACAGGTCAGGTTTTCAGGATTTCCTTAGTATTGCACAGGTGATAATATAATCACCTCCACTGATGCAAAACCCCTGTGCAAAACTGAGGAAATTCTGAAAATCTGCACTGTGTGTGGTTCTTGAGGCCTGGAGTTCCCTATCCCTGGAACAGGTTGGGGTTTGATATGGCATTCTCCTTTAGGCCCCCTTCACACCACAATTTTTTGAATCCGGTTTTGGCCCCATAGTATTCCTAGCTATCTGCCATCTGATTTCCATCTGTCCGGGAGGATCCGTGTGTATTCGGATTTTCCTCCCGCATACAAAAATGCTGCTTGCAGCATTTTTGTGTCCGGGGCAAAAAATCAGCCCAAATTGGATCCTCACGGATCCGGGGCAATCCGGCGCACCCTAACATGGGAGTCTATGGACACTGGCGGAGTGAGTTACACTGAATTTCAGCACCAGGGAGCTGGCTCCTGTGAAGTGGTTCAGCACAATTTCAGCAGGGGACAGCAAGCTCAGCTGCGATCTCATGCATCCGGCTACAAAACAGGACTGGAGGGCATATTAACCCTCTGGTTCTATTTGTCCGGAGCTGTCAGTCTGTGTCCGGTGCCTCCTGCAAAGGACCGGACACAGCCTGACAGTTGAAAAAACGTGGTGTGAAGCCAGCCTTCATAAACATGGCTTACATGCAGTGGCGTAACTTGAAGCTCATGGGCCCTGATGCAAGAGCTCCTACGGGGATTCCAATTATTGCAAATCTTTAATAGCAATAGTCTTTTTCTATATTGCACTGGGACTTTTTTGGCCCTCCCCCAGGCACCAGGGCCCGGGTGCGATCGCAACCCCTGCACCTGTTGTAGTTACGCCCCAGCTTAAATGACTTTTGGGGTCTTCAAAGTTCTGAATTCATGACCAATAGCACTGAAGAACCTCAACTTTACTCTAATAAACTAGAATTAATTGCCCAATATTTCCTCCAGTTTGTTAGCTGCGGGATTTATGCCAAGTTTAATTTAAGCAGAAGATGTTGCTGTTAATGAAAAGCAGAAATTGCTATGAGTTTACGTGCGTGGTTCTGTTTATCTGCTTGGCAGTAACATTTCATTTAATGTATTGTCACAAGTGAGATCTGCAACGTAAAAATGATACAAACAGAGAGAGAGATGGAGTGTGAATTCCAATTGTAATGTAATAAAAACCATTTGGTAACAATTACGCCCATGTTTTCCTCCCTTGTGTTGACATGTATGAGATCCATCTGTGTGATTCTGTGAAGAGACGGAACAGCCATAACACGTTTATATTATTAGGATTACATTCCAGCTTTATGGACCAATTTGCCAACCAACAGCTGTTTGATACATCAAAACTAAGTTGACAAACTACAATCATTAAAATACTAATAGTCCATTATTATCATTAAGACTTTTTCATATATCATTAGCATAATAATAGGCATTTTATTTATTTCTTTATTACACTGATTGTACATGAGGACTAATTGTAGTGTTTTTCATCTGCTTGGAAACACTTTTCAGATTCTACAGCCCACGATGTGAAGACATTGTTCTGCCATTTCTCTATGTTGTAATCTATTGCAGCTCTTTCATATTATTTATTGATTTTTACCAAATAAATTCGAACAATTCTTCAGAGTTTTACTAAAAAAGGGAAATATTTCATTTTAATTTAAAGTAATAGGCAATTCTTTATACATTCCTTCTTTTTTTTGGCGTATTGCCTTAACAATGAAGTGGGAGCAGATTCGAGGAAATAGAAACCTAAAAGGTTTGTAATGAAAATCTCCTATGGAGATGATGTAAGTTATATATAGAAAAGTTGACATCATTAGAAAAATTGCATATTTACAAACGTGAATTTTTGAATAGAGTGTTGGAGTTCCTGATGTCATGTAGTGTGCTCCCAATAATTAATGCCTCTATTAATATTATTATCAGAGAACAGAACAGAGTACACCATATTAATAGTGCCTTGTAGTGATGAGCGAGCATGCTCGGCGCTACTCGTTACTCGCACGAGTACCCGGGTACTCGGGATGCTACGCGAGCACCGAGTACCGCTGAGATGCTCGGACTCTTCACTAATAATTATCGATCTGACACAAATACACAGCTCCCTTCAGTGCACACAGTGAGCTGGCACCTCACAGAGAGCAGATTCATTGTTGGGGTCCCTCTGGGGGGCACAGCAAGATGTTGTTTGCAAAGGCGATTTGAAAAAGCCCTCCCTCCCGCCCTTTCCCAGAAACACTCGGTTTATAGCCAGAAGTCTGTGGGCGGAGCCTGTCACTAATTGACTTACTTTTGGCTTGGTGCTCGGTCAAGTACCCAAGCATCTCGAGATGCTCGACCCGAGCATCGAGCACCCAAGTATTTTAGTGCTCGCTCATCACTAGTGCCTTGTAAAGTCCCCCCTTTGATAACATCCCGCAGAATGCCCCCAATAACATTGCAATCCAAATTATCTAAAGTAAAAAATGTTTCATATTTAGCGTGTATCTGCCTAGTATTGATTGGTACATCTTTTATTAGATCTTATTGAAAAACAAAGTTTTTGCTTTTTGATACAAGGCAATCATATACTATTTAGTTTACTGTTTTTACCATCCACACTAATAATTATATTAATAATATTTTTTTCATAGTGCGCATTTGATGTCAGGAACATCTCTTTATGCACTGTATATGACAAATGTATCACTACTAAAACCATCAATACAGTCGATCAGCTATAACATCGTGAGTCCTGTACTTTTAGTAGTTTCTGTCTTGTATTACAGCTCAGTCCTTGACAGAGAGCATGGCTGTAATTTGTCTCTGTCAGTGGTTACCCTCAGGTCACCCTGGTCTTCATTCCTTAACCCCTATATAGGGATTTTCCCTTACACAGAAGTCCCTGGACAAAGGTCACAGAGTTGACTGCTGTTTGGTGTTGCAAACTGGCAAGAAGGCTATCCAGGCAGCTGAGTCAAAACTAAGAGGGCCGCGAAGGTACAATATTATCAGGAAGGAGAAATGTCAAACAGCCGAGGTCAAAATATGAAAACTACATTACTAAACAGGAGCATAAAACACAGAACTTAATCAAGGAAGCACATAGTTATATCTGGGAGGTTCTAACAGTACGGTAGGAACCTTAGTAGGGTGTGGTGCTTTCCAGTTAGCTGAAGCAAGAAGCTGATAACTTGAGCTGGACAGCACACACACCCATACTACCAGGCTAGAAGGCACTGCAGGTCACAGCCACTCCAACATTAGTGGATGGATAAAGCCTTCACCATCCAGAGCTTATGGTTTCAAAATATTTTCTATCACCAGCATTGCCTGCAGGTTAAATATGGCCACATCTGGTGATAGAAGCAGACATTGCAGGACCAGATTCAGGTGGAGATGTGACAATGAGTCTAATGTGCCATGTGAAATATCTTTAATATAGGGTGTACTCTATTCAGCCTATTAAAAATGGGCACTCAACGCAGATACACTTAAAGGGAACCAACCACCCCAAATGACCCCCCCGGACTGTTAATATGTGTCCCTACACCCAGCACACACATTTGGGGCAATCGTTTTTGCTAAAAAAACTGTTTAGTAGAAGCTAAGATATAGCTTTATAAAGTTCAATAAATCCTGCCGACTTGGTGTTACCTAGCTTGTCCTCCTGCAGTGTCCATGTGCCTGTCAGCCTCCTCTCCCCCCTCCCTTCAGTAAAGCCCTGCCCTTTCAGCCTCTCAGGTTTCAGCCTTTCAAGTGATCCTAAACCCACAAACTGACCCCCCCCCTTATCTTTAGACCTGTCCCTGCACCCCCTCTTATCATTTCTAGCCATCCCTTTTGCAGAAAAAATCGCTTTTGTAAAGTAAGAGAAGTTCATATTCTGCAGGGTTCAGCTAGAGTTGAGATAAAGTGGTTCTGGACCTGAAATTGACACAAACCTCATTGGAAGTCACTGATTGAGCAGTTCGGCTTTTCGCCCACATAAAACCAGCCATAAACATAGTACTTGGATGAGGGAGGGATGGTGGGGTTTTGTTTTTAATTTCTGCACACACTACATCTGATGATACTGATTTTACCCCCAGTGCAAGGCCTTTAAGCACTGCAAGCAGTTTGCACTGGCCCGAGCACCATGCGTACCTGTGCAGACTAGTGATGAGCAGACCTGTGGATGTCCGGGTTTGCCATCTTTTGTTGGATTTAAAATAAAGTTTGATTTGGGACCAAGACTTGACCGGAACTTGACCCCAAACACCGAGCTGCATAAAAGTCAGTATGGACTTAAACATCTGTGCTGAAAAATGGCTGTGAAATGGTTGTAGTAAGGGCTATGGGTCTGCAAAAGGAAGTAAAACGGGGGCATTAGCCCTCTAATTCCTATGGAGCTTCATTCTAATCAAGTTCCTGTCACTGCCAGTCAGGTAAGTTATTTCTCACACTCATACTGTACATACTACTCGCCAAAATTGACCTCTGGAGCATTGTTCTGAGCAAGTTTTCAGAATGAAGCTTCATAGGAATCGATGGGCATCATGGGACATTTCTTTTTGGATTATGTTGAAACTTCCAGGATTTGTTTTGAATTAATAAATAGGTGAATATGGGCATATGGGAGAGTCTTTATTCAAATTTTTTCCTATGTCTTTTTGTTTATCTCTATACTTACCCGGTTAACAATTTAGGTGTTAGATAGACGCCAATCCGTTACTTACACCAATGCTTGATGCCAGGTGACAATTCACAGCTGACATCAGCCACATTAAATTGCAAACACACCAGGGCAACCATGAAGAGTCGGCTAAAATGCTAAAATTGGAAAATCTAATGTGATGCACCAATTCTGTGGTGGCTATGGGCTGGTCTATTTAGGCTGGAAGGGCCAAATAACCATAGCCCCTCCCACCCTGATAATACCAACCCCAGCTGTCTTTTGTAGCTTGGCTCATAATTAAAAATAGGATGGAGCCCATGCCATTCTTTTTTAGTTATTGAAATATTTAAAAAAAAAAAAAAAACATCATGGGATCACTATTTTTTGATAACCGGTAAAGGTAAAGCATACAGCTAAGGGCTGCAGCCCATAGTTGTCTGTCTCCCCTACAATGGTTATCAAAAATAGGTGGGAGCCCATGCTGCTGTTTTTTGTATCTTTATTGTTCACAGCAATGTACTGGTATCTTAGGTCGGCTTCACGCCTGATCCGGCAAAAAATCGTACCGGTTCCTGGACACCTGGTACTGAAGCGTGCCGGCTCTGAAATCCAGCTGCACCCATTCAGCACCACGAACAGAGCAGCATTTCAGAGCCGGCGCTGAAATTCAGCACCTGGAGAGCTTCACGGCTGAAATTTCAGCACTGCAGGCAGCTTCCCTGCACTCGCACTGCTGAAATTTCAGCACTGGACAGTGACGTGCACAAATGATTCCTGCACATAACAGGATCGGAGGGCATATTTGCCCTCAGATTGTGCGCATCCGGGGCTGTCAGGTTCTGTCCGGTGCATCCTGCAAAACACCAGACAAAACCTGACAGCCGAAAATCGTGGTATGAACCGGCCTTACACATGCAGCAAAGCTTGTTGATTGGCTTTCAACACACTTTACTGACATATGAAAATACCCAAACTACAGACTTGGAGATAGATTTTTTTTTTTTTACTCCATGTTCAAGTTTGAGCACCGGACACCCGGTGTTCGGTGCAAACCCTGAACTTTACAGTTCAGGTTTGCGTACTAATCCATTTAATATAATATCAATAGTTTTATTCTAATTTTTTATAAAAAAAATATAAAAAAAACTCTTTTGAAATTTTTTGGTTGTTGTGCTCTATATTTTATTCCGAACATCAGGACTGGGGCTGTTCACTTTGTAACATTATCAACACGGATGATGAAGCAGGAAAATAAGATAGTAGGACATAATCTACTTTCCCCTGTCCACGGCTGTGTTATCTTTATTGCCTAGACTGCTGTGTGGACAGCATTAATGTGTTTCTTAAATACCAATGTTCTGTATTTAAACTTTTATCCTCTCTTTTTCTCTCCAAGAGGCCTGGATATACGCAATGGCAAAGCTGATATCAATTCAATGTACAAAAAACATAACATACTTACTTATGAAAAAGCCAAGAAGCCAGCGCTGCCTGTGGTTAGCACGCAATACAAAAAGTGCATATGCACATATTAATTTCTAACTGTACTTTAAACTGACCACAACTTTTTGCCGTGCGCTCTTGGTTATGCATGCCATTCTATCTGTCTTATTGTGATTGATCTAGGCCACTGTACACACATACAGTGGCCACACCTTGCCCATAGGCTCTGTTTAATTGTTGCACGTGTGTTTGGACCTGTTCTACTCTCATCCATGGTTGCTGGTCTGGCAGTGTGGGGGTCAGATCTGATAATGTCCGGATGTCATGTCCGGACCTGGTCTGCCTTTACCTGCGCTGCCATTCTGGTGCCGTGGGAGTAGTTCAGAAATGCTTCAGGTATATGTACATGTGCATTTAATATGGTTCTGCTTTTAATGCATTCAGGAGGCCGTAATGGCACAGCATATATAAAAAACATAGAGTAGGACTGCCCCATCTGAGAATGCCATGACATGGCGGGTGGCTCAAAGAATTGATCAATTGTTTGCTAAATGTCTCAGTTTAAAGTACACTTAGAAATTAATATGTGCATATGCACTTTTGTATTGCGTGCTAACCACAAGCAGCGCTGGCGTTTTGGCTTTTTTAATAATTATTTATGGATGTATCTTAGGGTTTGTGCACACTTTGAGTATTTGGTTACAGAAATTCCAAAACCATTTCTGCATCTCTTGGCAGGTAAAATGCAGCAGCAAAAAAAACAAAAAAAACAGTTTTGCATAATTTTTGCCGAGTTTTTATATGGGTTTTTCACCTGCATTTTTCTTCTGTTTTTGAAAACCAATGAATGCTTTAGAGCAGTGTTCCTCAACTACAGTCCCCAAGAGCAAGGCAAAAAACAAATGAAAAAAAATGAAACAATGACATAGGGTTTCCCCGATTTTGTGTCTGAAGTAGAGTATTTTCTTAGGACCCCTTTTAAACTTTCTTATAGAACACAGAAGAGGGTTTATACCCATTATATACATTGACATGAATCAACAGTCTGTTCTACCCAAATTTATGTATAAAATATAACTTTTAATAGGAACTTCATAAAAAAGACACAAAAAAAGTATACATTTTAGAAATGCGGAGATTTTACTACAGCGAAAAACCATTAAATAATGTAATTGATAAAGTAATCAAAGATATCAAGCAGAGTAACTAGCTGAAAAGTAATCTTTCTTTCAGAGGGGTTATGAAAGCTAGTAATGGAAAAATTGTATTATATATAGGTGAGTAAACTATAGATCCTATAGGCTGTCAGAAGTGCTCCACTATACTAGATCTGAATCTCTAAATTGGATTTTACCCACATTATAGTGACACAGAGAATACCAGGAATGAAATGCATTATATTAGCAGCATGACTCTAAAGTCTAAAGAGCAGTCTTGTGCTTAAGGGGAACCCCAAGCTATAATATTGTCAACTGCCCTTAATCCCTTTTAGAGAATCTTGTGCATATATCCAATGCAATTCCAACTCACATTGATTCTAATCAAAGACAAGTCCACAACAGCGCAAGGACTTTTTCAAAGTATTTAGAGCAACTCACCCATAGTTTAGTGTGGCGCCCCTGCGCCCAGGAGGCCACAAAAGGGAGCTGCAGCCAGGCAGGTAGGACAATTGTTGCACAACAACACCCTCACAGCCCACACAACCCATGTGCAGTAGATGGCAGCATCCAGCCCTAAGATTGGAAAACTCTAGGCAATTGAAGGGTGGTGGATTTGGAGGAGTGGGTTGGGCACACACATAGTCAGTAGTGATGAGCGAGTACTAAAATGCTCGGGTGCTCGAAGCTCGGGCCGAGCATCCCGAGATACTCGTGTACTCGGCCCGAGTAACGAGCCCAATGTTATCCTATGGGAGACACGAGTATTTTTATGAAATGACTGCCGGCTGCCTGGAAAAACCCTAAAAATGTCACAAAAGTCTCAGAAGAGTGCTGAAATGACATGGCAACACCATGGGGAAGACCCCTGGAAGCATTTCTCACTCAAAAGTCACAGCTGTGAACAATGTTGTCCGACTTTCACGCCAATTTTACGGAGTGTCCAGAAAACCTTCCAAAATGACACCAAAATGAATATTTATGGTGGAAATGTTAAGGGCACATACCCAATAGTGAGATACAGCTGGTGTATGTCACTTTTTGTGATTACATAAAAGATTTTACGTGAAAACATTGTGCGACACTCTGATGACCCTGACAAGAGACGTACCTGAAGCCCTGTCTACAAATAAAGTGCCCATTTTGAGGAACTGGGTCTATAGTAGTATCTTCCATTGCAAGGGCAGTCAAAAATTTGGAGGTTCACCAATGCCCCTGGATACAGACATGCAGGATGGCCTGTAAACAAGAACTGGGTGTATTTTAGTATAGCCCTTTGGTCAGGGCAGCCAAAAATTGGGAGGCTCCTCTTTGTCCCTGGATAGAGACGTGCAGGAGGGCCTGTTAAGAACTGGGTGTATTGTAGTATAGCCCTTTGGTCAGGGCAGCCAAAAATTGGGAGGTTCAACAATGACCCATGCTTACAGACATGTAGTAGGGCCTGTAACCCTCAAGTGGGTGTATTTTAGTATAGCCCTTTGGTCAGGGCAGCCAAAAATTGGGAGGCTCCTCTTTGTCCCTGGATAGAGACGTGCAGGAGGGCCTGTTAAGAACTGGGTGTATTGTAGTATAGCCCTTTTGTCAGGGCAGCCAAAAATTGGGAGGCTCCTCTTTGTCCCTGGATAGAGACGTGCAGGAGGGCCTGTTAAGAACTGGGTGTATTGTAGTATAGCCCTTTGGTCAGGGCAGCCAAAAATTGGGAGGTTCAACAATGACCCATGCTTACAGACATGTAGTAGGGCCTGTAACCCTCAAGTGGGTGTATTTTAGTATAGCCCTTTGGTCAGGGCAGCCAAAAATTGGGAGGTTCAACAATGACCCATGCTTACAGACATGTAGTAGGGCCTGTAACCCTCAAGTGGGTGTATTTTAGTATAGCCCTTTGGTCAGGGCAGCCAAAAATTGGGAGGTTCAACAATGACCCATGCTTACAGACATGTAGTAGGGCCTGTAACCCTCAAGTGGGTGTATTTTAGTATAGCCCTTTGGTCAGGGAAGCCAAAAATTGGGAGGCTCCTCTTTGTCCCTGGATAGAGACGTGCACGAGGGCCTGTTAAGAACTGGGTGTATTGTAGTATAGCCCTTTGGTCAGGGCAGCCAAAAATTGGGAGGCTCCTCTTTGTCCCTGGATAGAGACGTGCACGAGGGCCTGTTAAGAACTGGGTGTATTGTAGTATAGCCCTTTGGTCAGGGCAGCCAAAAATTGAGAGGTTCAACAATGACCCATGCTTACAGACATGTAGTAGGGCCTGTAACCCTCAAGTGGGTGTATTTTAGTATAGCCCTTTGGTCAGGGCAGCCAAAAATTGGGAGGTTCAACAATGACCCATGCTTACAGACATGTAGTAGGGCCTGTAACCCTCAAGTGGGTGTATTTTAGTATAGCCCTTTGGTCAGGGCAGCCAAAAATTGGGAGGCTCCTCTTTGTCCCTGGATAGAGACGTGCACGAGGGCCTGTTAAGAACTGGGTGTATTGTAGTATAGCCCTTTTGTCAGGGCAGCCAAAAATTGGGAGGCTCCTCTTGGTCCCTGGATAGAGACGTGTAGGAGTACCTAAAAACATTTTTCCCATTGAAAAGGAGCGGGTCTCCTGTCGTTGTAATGCCCATTCTAACAGAATGGGCTAAAAAATTTACCACTGCGGGTATACCTCAAACAAGAGCCTAACTATTCTAACGCTCATCATGGTGTCACATGAGGAGAAGGAGTAGCAGTCCAGCGATTAGCCAAAGTACGGAAGTGTGTACCCATGGGTGAGTGGAGGTACATGTCAAATTCAAATAACAAAATTAAATTCAGTTGTCATTTGCTGGTGGTGTGGTGAAGTCTGGCCCAATCCAACCCTTGTTCATCTTGATCAGAGTGAGCCTGTCCGCATTTTCAGTTGACAGGCGGGTGCGTTTATCAGTGATGATTCCACCTGCTGCACTGAAAACACGCTCTGATAAAACGCTAGTGGCAGGGCAGGCCAGGACTTCCAAGGCGTAGAGAGCCAATTCATGCCACGTGTCGAGCTTGGAGACCCAATAATTGAAAGGCACCGATGAATCTCGCAGTACAGTTGTTCGATCTGCAAGGTACTCCTTCAGCATCTGCCCGAACTTAGCATTTCTGGTGGCACTACCCCGCACGTCAGGGGCTGTGGTCCGTGAGGGGCTGAGAAAACTGTCCCACATCGTAAAGACAGTTCCCCTGCCTCTGGCGGATTGGACTTGTGCCCCTCTCGGCCATACACCTTGGTTGTCCATCGAATCCTGACCTATGCCGCTAGCGTTTTGTGAGGGGAAGGATTTCACAACTTCCGTGACGATGGCCCTCTGGAACTGCAGCATTTTGGCTGACCTCTCCGCCTCAGGAATGAGAGACATAAAGTTCTCCCTGTAGCGTGGGTCTAAGAGTGTTGCCAACCAGTACTGATTGTCGGCCAAGATGTTCTGAACGCGAGGGTCACGAGACAGGCAGCTTACCATAAAGTCAGCCATGTGCGCCAGACTCTTAACAGCCATCACTTCAGTATCCAGACCAACACGATGACTGAACATGCTGTCCTCCTCCTCCTCCTCCTCCTCTCCTCATCTCCCCTGTCCTCTGGCCAGCCACGCTGAATCGAGGGTATGACTGGTGTGCATGTCATATCCCCAATTTGGCCTGAGAGTTGCTCCATGTCTTCATCCTCCTCCTCGTCATAGTCCTCCACTACACGTTGCGATGACATGAGGCTGGGCTGTGTGTTTTCACCCACACCCACTACAGTTTCTTGCTCTAAGTCATCGCGCTCGGCCTGCAATGCATCCTCTTTTATTTTCAGCAGAGACCGTTTTAGAAGGCAGAGTAGTGGTATGGTGACGCTAATAATGGCGTCATCGCCGCTCACCATCTTGGTGGAGTCCTCAAAGTTTTGGAGGACGGTGCATAGGTCCGACATCCATCTCCACTCCTCAGGTGTTATGTGTGGAGTTTGACCCATTTCCCGACGGCTTAGGTGATGCAGGTAGTCCACAACTGCCCTCTTCTGCTCACATATCCTGACCAACATGTGCAGCGTTGAATTCCAACGCATGGGGACATCACACACCAGTCTGTGGGCCGGAAGACGCAAACGGCGCTGAAAGCTTGCAAGGCCGGCTGAAGCAGCAGGTGACTTGCGAAAATGTGCAGACAGACGCTGAACTTTTACCAGCAGGTCAGACACCTCCGGGTATGACTTCACAAACCTCTGAACCACCAGGTTGAGCACATGGGCTATGCATGGAACATGCGTCAGCTGCCCTCGCCTCAAAGCTGCCACCAGGTTCCGGCCATTGTCACACACGACCTTTCCTGGCTTTAGGTTCAGAGGTGTGAGCCAGTGATCTGCCTGCTGTTTCAGAGCTGTCCACACCTCTTCTGCATTGTGGGGTTTGTCACCTATGCAGACTAGCTTCAGCACAGCCTGTTGCCGCTTTGCCGAAGCAGTGCTGCAGTGCTTCCAGCTTGGGACTGGTGTGGAGGGTACAGTGGATGAGGATGCGCAGGTGGAGGAGGAGGAGGCTGAAGAGCATGACATTCCGGAGCTGTAGAGTGTCGGTGAAACCATGACAGAGGAAGGGCCTGCTATCCTTGGTGTGGGAAGGACGTGTTCCGTCCCTCGCTCAGACTGGGTCCCAGCCTCCACAATATTAATCCAGTGTGCCGTCAAGGAGATGTAGCGGCCTTGCCCACAAGCACTTGTCCACGTGTCAGTGGTTAGGTGGACTTTGGCTGAAACAGCATTGTTCAGGGCACGTGTGATGCTGTTGGACACGTGGTTATGCAATGCGGGGACGGCACATCTGGAGAAATAGTGTCGGCTGGGGACCGAGTAACGTGGGACAGCAGCCGCCATCAGGTCGCGGAATGCGTCCGTCTCCACCAGACGGAAAGGCAACATTTCTAGCGCTATGAGTCGCGAAATGTGAGCATTGAGGACTGTGGCATGTGGGGCATTGGCAGCGTATTTGCGCCTGCGTTCAAATGTTTGCTGAATGGATAATTGAACGCTGCGCTGGGACAAGGACGTGCTTGATGGTGGTGTAATTTGTGCTTCAGCAACTTCAGGTGCTGGACCGGAGGCTTGTTCGCGGCCAGCATGGACAGGGGATTGGCTTGCATGCACAACAGCCGAAGACGTAGCAGTGACATCAGCACGCACCGCTCCTCGACTCTGTGCTACTTCCCACAAAGTCGGGTGCTTGGCTGACATGTGCCTGATCATGCTGGTGGTGGTCAGGCTGCTAGTTTTCGTACCCCTGCTGATAGTGGCATGGCAGGTGTGGCAAATGGCCTTTTTAGAGTCTTCTGGAGCCAACTTAAAAAACTCCCAGACTCGGGAAGACCGAACATTTGCACAGGCACCTTGAGTCGTGTTGTTTTTCCGCCGAACGGTTGCCTGCCTTCTGCCTGCGGACGCAACCCTGCTTCGTACTGGCTGTTGGGATGCTACGCCTCCCTCCCCCTGTGCACTGCTGTCCTCGCTCTGCATATCCTCCTGCCATGTAGGGTCAGCTACTGGATCATCCACCACGTCGTCTTCCTCTTCCGCACCCTGATCCTCCTCCTGACTTCCTGGCAATTGTGTCTCATCATCGTCCACCCCTTGTTGAGACACTTTGACAACGTTCCGTTCATCATAACGCGGCTGCTCAAATATTTGGGCATCTGTACATACCATCTCCTCATGACCCACTTCAAGAGGAGGTGGCGACAGGCCAGATTCTGCGAATGGATACGTGAACAGCTCTTCCGAGTGTCCTAGTGTGGGATCTGTAATGTCCGTGGACGTGTACTCGGCCAGGTGGTAGGAAGGAGGATCAGGTTGTGAAATGTGCGGTGCAGTATCACGGCTACTGACAGTTGACTGTGCGGAAGACAGGGTGTTTGTGGAGGTGCCCATCTGACTTGAAGCATTATCCGCTATCCAAGTAACAACCTGTTGACACTGGTCTTGGTTAACAGTGGTGTACTGCTGCGGGCCCCAAGAATTTGGGACAGGACGTGCGAGCGAGGAGATGTGGCCCTTTGTTGTTGCGAAATTAGTGCTTGCACACGACCTCGGCCTCTGCCTGCACCACCATCACGTCCACTTCCTTGTTCCTTGCCAACCGCCTTGCCAACGCCTTTGCGCATTTTGCCTGTATAGAGCGACAACTGTCTGGTGACTGTGGAGGTCACAGGAGATTAGGATTTTAGTTCCCTAACTTGTAGAAACTTATGACGTACAACAGTGTGGTGACTGTTGAGATGACAAGAGTTAGGATTTTAGTTCCCTAACTTGTAGAAACTTATGACGTACAACAGTGTGGTGACTGTTGAGATGACAAGAGTTAGGATTTTAGTTCCCTAACCTGTAGAAACGTATGACGTACAACAGTGTGGTGACTGTTGAGATGACAAGAGTTAGGATTTTAGTTCCCTAACTTGTAGAAACTTATGACGTACAACAGTGTGGTGACTGTTGAGATGACAAGAGTTAGGATTTTAGTTCCCAAACCTGTAGAAAGGTATGACGTACAACAGTGTGGTGACTGTTGAGATGACAAGAGTTAGGATTTTAGTTCCCTAACCTGTATTAAGGTAGTACGTACACCTGTCTGGTGACTGTTTTGATGACAAGAGTTAGGATTTTAGTTCCCTAACCTGTATTAAGGTAGTACGTACACCTGTCTGGTTACTGTTTTGATGACAAGAGTTAGGATTTTAGTTCCCTAACCTGTATTAAGGTAGTACGTACACCTGTCTGGTGACTGTAATGGTTTGAAGAGAGGATTTTAGTCCCTAACCTGTATTAAGGTAGTACGTACACCTGTCTGGTGACTGTAATGGTTTGAAGAGAGGATTTTAGTCCCTAACCTGTATTAAGGTACTAAGTACAAGAGTGTGGTGACTCTAATGGTCACAGAAAAGCTTGGATTCCAATCTGTATCACCCTGCCTAGATCCTCCTAGATTAGTCCTGAGAAGGACTGTTCTGGTCACTGGAAATCTTGGACTCCGATCTGGATCACCCTGCCTATGTCCTCCTAGATTAGTCCTGAGAAGGACTGTTGTGGTCAGCAGCAGTTTGCAGCCCTGATCCGGATCTACCTATGAGGGCCGCAAATCTGTCCCTAATCAGCAGCAGACACTCTCCCTACACTCACTGTCTGGAAGGCTGTGTGCCGAGCACAGCACGCCGGGAGTTATGAAGGCTCGGTGACGCTGTGCAGGGCGGCCAATCACTGCTATGCCACAACTAACAGGGCTGTGGCATTGCAGTGGTCTGTCAGCCAATCCCTGCACGTGGGCTGGCTCTCAAAAGAGCGCCAACATGGAGAGATGACGACCACGAGCACAGCACGAGTATCGCGAGATTACTCGGTGCTCGGCGAGTCGCCCGAGTACAGTGATACTCGTGTGAGTACCGAGTAGTGCCGAGCATGCTCGCTCAACACTAATAGTCAGGTGACTTGACAGTAGAAATAGGAAGGGGAGGAGGAAGGAGTTCAGTAGGCCACAGGGAGCTGAACAGCAAAGACCAGAAGCTGAGGAGTACAGGCCAGAGAACAGCAGAAGGCTGAGTGAAGCTGAGCAGACAGAAAGACACACATGTCATGAGAGTGTACGGTGTAGGAGCGCAGAATCTGTACCGAGCCAGTGTGAGCCGGAGGAGAGAGAAAGCACATCCGAAGCCAATACCACCAGGAGTTTGAGGAGAGAGAGAGGGACGGTGATACCCGGGCCCTAGGAATACAGCTGAAGCTACCGACTGCAGGCGGAGTAGCCCTCCTATGATACCGAGAGACGCAGAGAGAAAGAGCCTGGTAGAGCCTCACACTTGAGGACTGCTGGAGGCTGGGCTGAGTAGAGTGTCGGCTCTAGAGGGGACCGTAGTTTATCCGGAATCTCCAAACAACACGACGGGGGACCACAGCTTCACGTTAGGGTCCCTACCCCAAAGGACAGGCAGCTCAGTGACAAACAGGAGGACCCACAGGGGCCCGAGTCACCGCCATACTGTCCGGTGTCACACACAACGAAGTAAAACAGAGAACGTTAATAGCCCGGAAAGGACACAGAGACTGTGTGAGGGGTCACAGAGAGAGAGACCTGGCTGCAGAGCAAAGGGAACCCGGAGATGGAGAGTGTGCCCGTGTATTAAGAACTGAGACGTGTAAGAACTGTACTTGAATCGTACTCGAACTGTAACTGACTTGTGAACTGTCTGAAGAACTGAGAGTAAACACGGAAAACCCTGAGATTGCCTCCCTTGTGTCTCTGCATGAAAGCGATTCTCTCCATACAGGATTACAACGATTCTCCCACCTGCAGAGCCACAGCACAGCCTGTTAGCACCAGCATTGAGGAGAGATCCCTGCAGCGTCTGCACAGTAAGTGTACTGAACATTCCACAATAGACTTAACCCTTACTGCCCCCGGGGAACACAGTTCTACCCACTGGAACTATTACATCTAAGCTGCTATTCCATCATCCCCGGAGGTTCTGCAGCAGCGGCAGCCCCATCACTGGCCGCATATAGTGGGTGGCGTCACGACTGACAATCCCTGTAAATATCCCCTTTTATTGCCGAGCCCGGGACACGGTCCGGTCTAGGACCACCCGTGACTTCCCAAGTAGCAGAACTGGTCCGGTACCGAGTACCCCCGTCCCAGTGGGTCCGACATTAGTGTCTGCGCTTCTAGTCAGGGGGAACTCTGATGCGTTTCGCTCTTTCAGGTTCCTCAGGGGGCTATACAGATCGACCACCATGACCTCCTCTTTATACCCACACTGTCCCATGAAATGAAAAAAAATGAAAAAAATGACATGGGTCCTTTTCACATCTAAGCCTTGGCTGTGTTTTGCTACTTTTGAGTTAGTATGCGTTTTTACCGCTAAAACCGAATCCAAACGCATACATTTTTGCCCCCAATGATTTAAATGGAAAACGTATTGCAAACGCGTGCAAAAACGCATGCGTTTTTGTAAATGCAGCCAAAAACGTGGGCTGCTGCGTTTGCAAAAATGCATGCGTTTGGCGTTTTTGCAAACGCGCATGCATTTTTGCACACGTTTGCAATACGTTTTCCATCTAAATCAATGGGGGCAAAAATGCATGTGTTTGGATTCGTTTTTAGCGGTAAAAACGCATATAAACGCAGCAAAATGCAGCCATGTGAGCTGGGCCTCAGGGTTTCAACCATTTTTAACCCCTTCCCGCCCGGGCGCGCAGCGTATGCGCCATGGAAACATCACCGTTCCCGCCCGATGGCGCATACGCTGCGTCATCGCGGTTTCCCCCTTGCTGCGGCTCTATTAACCGGGTTCACGAAAGGGTTAATAGAGCCGCAGATAGGGGACAACCTCTAGATGACCCCACGGGAGGGGATTTCCCCCCCCCGTGGCTAGGAGCCCTCCGATTGGCTAGTTAATTAACAACTAGCCAAAAGTGATGATTGAAACATTAGGAAATACCAACTTATAAATGTTAAAAAATCTCTTTATTTGTATCAAAGATTAAAATGTGATAGACAAACCAAGGGGAATTAGACAAACATACACATTTATATACATTCCTGGGGGTTCAGCATATATAATTTCTCTAATAATAACATAGAAGATCATAGACTTTTACCCAACAAGATAACAACTAAGTCGTCCTTAGGGTATAGTTTTATAAGTATAGACGTTTGTACTCTAGTGTCTCGTGCCCAATGTGGGAGAGGGACAACTTGTAAGAGAGAAATAATACAGATTTCAAACCCCTATATGGATTTCGAACAATGTTCTGAAACAGTTAATGAAGACCTTCCATTAGATTACTGAGCTCCCAGTATACATATGGATTAAACCTCCAACGCTTGACGCGTTTCGCCTTCTCAATGTCAGAAGGCTCATCAGAAGACTTTTGGGGTTACAGAAATAGTGTTCCGTCTTATAACCGTACATGCCAAATAAACAAATTCTTCGATAAGGCAAGAATACCCAAAAAGGTCAATAAGCAATAGATAGAGAGACCACGAAATTTTTCTAAGGTATTTGTTGTATGGTCATGAATGGGGCATCCAAAGAATTGGACATACTAGGGCATAGATAAACCACTATGTAGTCATCCTGTGTCTCTGAATGCCTGAATGTATATAAATGTGTATGTTTGTCTAATTCCCCTTGGTTTGTCTATCACATTTTAATCTTTGATACAAATAAAGAGATTTTTTAACATTTATAAGTTGGTATTTCCTAGTTTGAAAAATATAATAATTGGTACCTCCTAATATAACAAGTCAATCGACTGATAATCTGATTGAAACATTACACCAATAGAAATTGGTGTAATGTTTTCAATCTGGCCATATCCTGATGCTCAAAGCATCAGGCATTGGCTGGGGCACTGTGAGGTGTGTGTGCCCCCCCCCCCCAATCTGATTGGGGGCTAGCATCCATGTGATGCAAGCCCTCCAATCAGATGTGCAGGGGGATGTTCACAATATGGCCACCGAGCTCATCAGCTCCACTCTGTCGGTGGACGCTGATGAGCGTGCACCCCTGCAGCCCTCCGCTGCCACCGACCGTGCCCACGTGGTGTGAGCCCCCCCACCGCGCCGCCGCCGCCGCCGATCGCCGCCGCCGCTGCTGCCACCGCCGCTGCTGCTGCTGATCGTAAGTACCCCGCTGCTGTGATCCGCTCCCTCTCCTCCTCCCCTGGTGTCCTCTCCCCCTCCCACTTCCCCATTGTCCTCTCTCCCCCCCCCTCCCCTTTTGTCTTCTCCCCCCCCCCCCTTCCCTGAGTTTGCTCTCTCCCCCTCCCCTGGATTTGCTCTCTCCCCCCCTCCCCTGAGTTTGCTCTCTCCCCCCTCCCCAGAGCTCGTTCTCACCGGTCCGGTCTGCTCGGTGTTGACCCCCTGACCGACCGCTGCCTGGCCCGAGTGACCCCCTGACCGACCGCTGCCTGGCCCGAGTGACCCCCTGACCGACCGCTGCCTGGCCCGAGTGACCCCCTGACCGACCGCTGCCTGGCCCGAGTGACCCCCTGACCGACCGCTGCCTGGCCCGAGTGACCCCCTGACCGACCGCTGCCTGGCCCGAGTGACCCCCTGACCGACCGCTGCCTGGCCCGAGTGACCCCCTGACCGACCGCTGCCTGGCCCGAGTGACCCCCTGACCGACCGCTGCCTGGCCCGAGTGACCCCCTGACCGACCGCTGCCTGGCCCGAGTGACCCCCTGACTGTCGTCGTCCGCCGCCCCTGACTGACCGTCGTCGTCCGCCGCCCCTGACTGTCGTCGTCGTCCGCCGCCCCTGACTGTCGTCGTCCGCCGCCCCTGACTGTCGTCGTCGTCCGCCGCCCCTGACTGACCGTCGTCGTCCGCCGCCCCTGACTGTCGTCGTCGTCCGCCGCCCCTGACTGACCGTCGTCGTCCGCCGCCCCTGACTGACCGTCGTCGTCCGCCGCCCCTGACTGACCGTCGTCGTCCGCCGCCCCTGACTGTCGTCGTCCGCCGCCCCTGACTGTCGTCGTCGTCCGCCGCCCCTGACTGACCGTCGTCGTCCGCCGCCCCTGACTGTCATCGTCGTCCGCCGCCCCTGACTGACGTCGTCGTCCGCCGCCCCTGACTGACCGTCGTCGTCCGCCGCCCCTGACTGTCGTCGTCGTCCGCCGCCCCTGACTGACCGTCGTCGTCCGCCGCCCCTGACTGTCGTCGTCGTCCGCCGCCCCTGACTGACCGTCGTCGTCCGCCGCCCCTGACTGTCGTCGTCGTCCGCCGCCCCTGACTGCCGTCGTCGTCCGCCGCCCCTGACTGACCGTCGTCGTCCGCCGCCCCTGACTGACCGTCGTCGTCCGCCGCCCCTGACTGTCGTCGTCCGCTGCCCCTGACTGTCGTCGTCGTCCGCCGCCCCTGACTGACCGTCGTCGTCCGCCGCCCCTGACTGACCGTCGTCCGCCGCCCCTGACTGACCGTCGTCGTCCGCCGCCCCTGACTGACCGTCGTCGTCCGCCGCCCCTGACTGACCGTCGTCGTCCGCCGCCCCTGACTGACCGTCGTCGTCCGCCGCCCCTGACCGACCGTCGTCCCGAAAGTTACACCAGTTAACGTTCACATACACGCACACTAAACACACGTACACGCACACTAATAAAAAGTTTACTTTTTTTTTTTTTACACACGCACACAGCACATACAACATGTCACGCCCGTCCCGCCCGTCCCGCTCATCAACGTCACAAAGGGTGTACTCGGCTGAGGAGGCATATGCTATACTTGCCTCCGATGCTGACAGTAAGGAAGTGGACCCCACGTTCCACTATTCCTCACATTCTTCCTCCGACAGTGAAATCTGCAGCAGTGACACCGACTCGCCACCACCACGAAGACGGCGGAGGACAAGAGATCGTCCGGAGCCAGAGGAAGAGGAGTCTGAGCCTGGCGAAGAGGAGTCGGAGGAAGACCCACAGCCGTCAGTGAGTAACCCTCCACCTGGTGCTAGGCATGCCCAACCTAGCACCAGGGCCCCTGTGTGGATCCCCGTCCCTGATCGGTACACTCCACAGATTCCTGATTTTATTCCCCAATCAGGAATCCTGTTTGAGGCCACAAACTTCAGGGAAATTGACTTTTTCAAAGTCTTTTTCTCTGAGGACTTTGTGAGGCTCATGGTGGAACAGACGAACCTGTACGCCCAACAGTTTCTGGTCCAAAACCCAGATTCCATCTTTTCTTCTTGGACTCCTGTGGACTCTGGAGAAATTATGAAATACTGGGGTTTGATACTTCATATGGGGATTGTGATGAGACCAGAAATGCGCCAATGCTGGAGTACAGATAAGTTTTTTCTAACTCCAGTGTACGGCGAGGTGATGGCCCGAAACAGATTCGACGCCATCCATAAATTTCTCCACTTCAGGGACAACACTGACAGCCTTCCCCGTAATGACCCGAATTTTGACAGATTGTTCAAAATTCGACCGGTCATCGACCACTTCAGCAGCAAGTTTGCTGAAGTGTACGTTCCCAAACGGGAAATTTGTGTGGACGAATCCCTCGTCCTTTACAAAGGTAGGCTTAGTTTCCGCCAATACATTCCCAGCAAGAGGGCCAGGTATGGGATAAAGCTCTACAAGCTTTGTGAGAGTACCTCAGGGTACACTCACAACTTTAGAGTGTATGAGGGGAAGGATTCGAGGATCGAGCCCCCAGAGTGTCCCCCTGCTCTGGGGGTATGCGGGAAAATAGTGTGGGATTTGATCCACCCACTACTTGATAAAGGTTATCATCTATACGTTGATAACTTTTATACAAGTGTCCCGCTCTTCAGATCCCTCTCTGCCAGAACTACCGCCGCTTGCGGTACTGTGCGCAGAAACAAGAGGGATCTCCCTATGCCGCTAATTGAGCAGCCTCTCCCAAGAGGTGAGAGCCGAGCTCAATGTAGCGGCAACATGGTACTGGTCAAGTTCAAAGACCGAAGGGATGTCTTTATCTTGACCACGATCCATGGTCCCGGCACCAGGGCCACCACCACCAGAGGTACCCCAGGACAGGTCCACAAACCGGAATGTGTCCTGGGGTACAATAAGAACATGGGAGGAGTTGATCGTTCTGATCAAGTCCTCAAGCCCTACAGGGCCACGCGGAAAACGAGGAAGTGGTACAAAAAACTGGCCGTGTACATTGTCCAAATGGCAATGTATAATGCATACTTGCTGTCACGATGTGCAGGTCACACCACTAACACCTTTCTTGAGTTCCAGGTGAAGGTGATCAAGGCCCTGTTGAATGGAGGAGAACGAAGACCAAGAGAAGAAGGAGGACGAGAACGAAGACCAAGAGAAGAAAGAGGAAGACGAAGAGAAGAAGATGAAGGGGGCCCCAGCACTCCTGGAACTCGATATTCCCGCGTGGTACCAGGGCAACATTTTGCAGAGAAGGGGCCAAGAAAAAGGTGCCGGGTCTGCCATCAAAGGGGGAACAGAACGACCGTCCAAACCCAATGTAAAACGTGCCCTGACAAACCAGGTTTGTGTATCTTTGGATGTTTCGAAATCTATCACACGACCCCAGACTGACATGCACCCACAACATCATACACAAACACACACACACCCTGATGTACACTACAACACACCAACCTGACACACACCCTGATGTACACTACAACACACCAACCTGACACACACCCTGATGTACACTACAACACACCAACCTGACATGCACTACGATAAGTGCCCCCTTAGTCTTTACCATGGCTTTGGGGGTCTTATTCCGGTGCTAGAACAAATCCCTTCCTGCAGAAAGGCCAGGCCTCGCCTCACGGTGACCTGTCCTTCTGAAAGGCTGGGTACAGTTGTGTAATTATATGTGTAATTATATTATATGTGTGATTATATATGATTATATGTGTATGGGGTCACTTGTGGGGGAACTCCAATGTGTAGGCACACAGGGGCTCTCCATACGCAACCTGGTGTTTGCTAACAATTGGAATTGTTAGCGGACACCATGTCGCGTTTGGAGAGCCCCTGTGTGCCTTAACATTGGAGCTCCCCCACAAGTGACCCCATTTTGGAAACTAGACACCCCAGGGAACTTATCCTGATGGGTAGTGGGCATATTGAACCCCAAGGTGCTTCACAAATAAATGGGGAAAAAAAAAAAAAGTGGAAAAAAAGTACTTTTTCGTTTTTACGGATTAATTTGTGAAGCACCTGGGGGTTCAATATGCTCACAACCCATCAGGATAAGTTCCCTGGGGTGTCTAGTTTCCAAAATGGGGTCACTTGTGGGGGAGCTCCAATGTGTAGGCACACAGGGGCTCTCCAAACGTGACATGTGTCCACTAACAAGTTGACCTGATTTTCCATTCAAATTGTTAGCGGACACCATGTTGCGTTTGGAGAGCCCCTGTGTGCCTACACATTGGAGTTCCCCCACAAGTGACCCCATTTTGGAAACTAGACACCCCAGGGAACTTATCTAGATGGGTAGTGGGCATATTGAACCCCCAGGTGCTTCACAAATTGATCTGTAAAAATTAAAAAGTACTTTTTTTATCACAAAAATTTTGTTTTAGCCTAATTTTTTAAATTTTCAAATGGCCAACAGCATAAAGTTCATCCTAAAATTTGTTGGGCAATTTCTCCTGAGTACATCGATACCTCATATGTGGTCATAAACAACTGTTTGGGCGCACGACAGGGCTCAGAAGGGAAGGAGCGCAATTTCCCTTTTTGAATGGAAAATTAGTTCCAAAAGTCAAATTGCGCTCCTTCCCTTCTGAGCCCTGCCGTGCGCCCAAACAGTTGTTTATGACCACATATGAGGTATCGATATACTCAGGAGAAATTGCCCAACAAACTTTAGGATCCATTTTATGCTGTTGCCCATGTGAAAATGAAAGATTTGAGGCTAAAAGAACATTTTTGTTGGAAAAATTTAAATATCCATTTTTTGTTTCCACTTTGCTTTAGTTCCTGTGAAGCACCTGAAGGGTTAATATTCTTCTTGAATGTAGTTTTGAGTAGCATGAGGGGTGCAGTTTTTAGAATGGTGTCACTTTTGGGTGTTTTCTGTTGTGTACACCCCTCAAACGGACTTCAAATGTGATGTGGTCACTAAAAAAAATGGTTTTGTAAATTTTGGTGGAAAAATGAAAAATTGCTGATGAACTTTGAACCCTTATAACTTCCTACCCCAAAAAAATTTTTTTTCCAAAATTGTGCTGATATAAAGTAGACATGTGGGAAATATTATTTATCAACAATTTTGTGTCACATAACTCTCTGGTTTAGCAGAAAAAAAATTCAAAATTTGAAAATTTCGAAATTTTCAAACTTTTTGCCATATTTTTGATTTTTTCACAAATAAACGCAAAAATTATTGACCTAAATTTAATACTAACATGAAGCCCAATATGTCACGAAAAAACAATCTCAGAATCGATAGGATCGGTTGAAGCGTTCCAGAGTTATAACCTCATAAAGGGACACTGGTCAGAATTGCAAAAAATGGCTCGGGCATTAAGGCTAAAATAAGCAAAAATGGGCTCGGGGGTGAAGGGGTTAATAACTGAGCAAGGTAAACCAGGCAGTTATGTGCTGATATTACAAGAATAAGAAGGTCCATGGTTATTGGGCCCTTCCCAGCCTAAAAATATCAGCCTGCACTTGCATAAGAACTGGAGCATTATATTAGATGGGCCAATTTGGGTGATTCTCTTCGTCTCTTCCCAATTTCCCTGGTGTGTTGGCAATCATGGTAATGGTAATTGGGGTTGATGTCAGCTGTGAATTTTCAGCTGGCGTCAAGCCCAGGTATTAGTAACGGAAAGGTGTCCATCAGACAACCCCATTACTAACCCAGTAAGTAAAAAGAACAAAAGACACACATAAATATAATTTAAAAAACACTCCCTGACTCTTATTCATTATAAATTACACACTTATAAGGAATAGTGCTCATTTGCATATGTTAATAAAGATCTTCAGCCTAATGTCAATGTTATAGCTTTCACAAGTTATACACCAGTGTTTTCAGACAGACCCCTATTGAATATAATGGAATTCAATGAGTTTCTGTCATGGTGACCAAGAAAATTTTGGCACATATTGCACTATTCTGTTTAGTACTTTTAGTTATACTTAAGACTGTGATTGGGGCATTGCCTTCATGGTCCAAATATTCTAAAATGATTTGTTTAAAAAAAACTAATTGCTCATAATCTTGCCATGGTAATGATGGTATTGTTTTTGCATTTTTTCTCATACTTTATGCATATGATATCTCTTTCATTTTACACTGAGCAGTGCAGGAGAAAATTAATGTTAGTCAAAGTGGTCACTGGAGCCTGAAAAGTCCTAAAGACTCATCATCTCAATGATATGCTGTGGAAGGGAGGCTTAGTTAAAAGTCTTGAATTAGGGGCAGAAGTTACATCCCTGTGCTATGCAAGTGCTCTGCATAGACATTTTAACAAAGTATAAATTGAATATATTTCTTGTGTGAACTTAGCACGGTTCAGGTGATGTGTAATTTACTTCTGGTATATTGAGTACATTTTACAATATCTAAAATGATGAGAAGTGCAAAAGGCACTAACTTTTTACATCCTATTAACAAGTTCATCTGAAGTTTGAGAAATACTCTATATTATGAGCTAGGAGAGCCGCATCCTCAGCCTCAGTGGAGGGAAATGGAAACTTATAATGTATCTTTATTTTGGGACTGAATGGAAATAGTTCCCGAGAGTATGCCAGAAATGTAATAAAGATTTGGGAATTGAAGTTGCTCTACATTCCGTAACCTTTGCTTGGTGCATTAAGGAGAAAGAGGAGACTTTGCACGGACTTTGGAGCGAGTCATATTAAAACTGCCTCCAGGTAGTTCCTGCAAATTGAAAGCAAATTGGAGGCAAACAAAGTCATCACCGTGGTTGGTTTTGCAGTTACTCCAAAAGGGTTTGATGTATCTATAAAACTAGAGAACAGCCACAAATCCTCAATTTGTATTAGATTGAACACAGTACAGACCAGATTTACAGAATTGACACTGGACATCATTTACAAAACTATATCCAAATATAGGGCATTGGAACATATTCTACTAGGCAACGTATGCGCTAATGTATATTATTAGATAATATTTGATATATTATAAAAGTACAGAAACTTCTGGCCTGAACATGGAGTTTATAAGGACAATTGATCATATACAGTTTGAAGAAATATCCAATAAGGAATGAGTAAGTGAAAGGGCTACTCTGTTTATTAACGCTGCGTATGTCACATTTGTGTATACGCATGTAAAAACGCATGTAAACACATGCATACGCAGCGTATAATGTCCGCAGAATCATCCGCAAGTCTTTTTAAAAACGCAGCGTATACATGCGTATGGATGTGTTTGTGCTTGCATTTGCGTTTTTTGTGCGCATGCGTTCAATAATTCTTAAGTGCGTTTTTGGCCTTTTCTTGTATGTTAATGACAGATCACGCCCATAGGGCATGGCTTAAAGGCAGCTCTATAAATAGACCCAGCCCAGGGGAACAACTCTTCTTTTGCTGCTGTTTACAGAGGCAAGATGGATCTCAACATGGAGAGCTTCTATTTGAACCTGGATTTATCAATGAAAATGGCTTTTTCTTTTGCTGTGGTGTGTGAAGAAGATCGTCGAAGAGAAAGACATAGAAGAAGACGTCGCTGTCGTTTCTGGCTACACCCCATCGTGGAAGTTCGTGAGAACCGCGGAGCGTACCACTCATTGTACAGCGAACTTCGAGAGAACCCGGAGAAGTTCTACGTCTACACCAGGATCTCCGAAGACAGCTTTGATGAGTTGCTGTGACATGTCCAAGGATCGATCACCAGGCAGAACACCCAGCTTCGTCGAGCAATTCCTGTGGATGAACGGCGTTTGGTGACCCTGCGGTACATATATTTTTAAAAAGAAACACCTGTGATTATGTGTGAGTATCATGTATTTGTTTAAAAAACAAAATTATTGATTTTCCCTTTGTATTTGTCAGATTCCTGGCGACCGGAGAGACTTTATCTTCTCTGCATTTCCAGTTCCGGATTGTATTGTCGACGCTGTCTGGGATTATTGAAGGTACTTGCCGTGCCATCTGTAAAGATCTTCCAGAAGAATTCCTCCCTGACCCCACGACTCAACTCTGGCTTGACAACGCTTCCCGATTAATGGAGATTTGCCAATTTCCAGACTGCTTGGGGGCTGTGGACGGCAAACATATTCGGATCCAGAAGTCGGCTGGAAGCAGATCTGAGTATTATAACTACAAAAAATACTTTTCGATAGTACTGATGGCGATTGCGGACGCAGACTGTCATTTTGTTGCTGTGGATGTAGGTTCATTTGGACATTCAAATGACTCCTAAGCTTTCAAAGACTCGGACATGGGCCAAAAATTGTATGGCAACAATTTCAACTTTCGACCGCCACGACCCCTGCCGAGCACTGATGAACCACCAATGCCTTTTGTTGTTGTTGGTGGCAAGGCATTTCAAATGTGTGGCAACATCATGAAGCCCTACTCTAGTCGTGACTTAACTCGGACTAAAAGGATTTTCAGTTACAGACTCACACGGGCAAAATGCACAATGGAGTGTGCATTTGGATTGCTCGCCACAAAATGGCTGATTTTAGGAACTGCCATCAATTTGAAACCTGAGAAAATCAACGAGGTGATGAAAGCGTGCATTGTCCTGCACAATTTCGTACTAGTAAGGGCCCTTTCACATCAGCGTTTTTTTCAAATCGCGGCAGATGCGGTGAAAAAACCGCATCTGCCGTGATTACCGCATACCGGCTGCACTTGCGGCGCGGTTGCGGTTTTTGCCATGCAAAGTATAGGCGGACTTGCGGCAGGTGCGGCAAGTGCGGTTTTGCACTTGCGGCAGGTGCGGGCGCGAAAAAAACCGCGGCTGACCGCGTTTTTTTTCGCGGCCGCACCTGCAGCAAGTGCAAAACCGCACTTGCCGCACCTGCCGCAAGTCCGCCTATACTTTGCATGGCAAAAACCGCAACCATGCCGCAAGTGCAGCCGGTATGCGGTAATCGCGGCAGATGCGGTTTTTTCACCGCATCTGCTGCGATTTGAAAAAAACGCTGATGTGAAAGGGCCCTAAGAGAACAACACCACTTTGACCCCGATGAAGCTATACCAATTGACTTGCAGGAATACCAAAAGCACACCTTGAGGACAACTGTTGAAGTCTGCCAAATGAGGGCCAATTTTGCATCTTACTTTGTTTCTGAAAATATATGTCTTTCCTGGCAGGATGAAATGGTGTAAATATGTTTATGTATTGTTTGACCATGTATTTGTTTGCAAGTATGTTACTTACAATTTTTGATAATTGCATGATTCTATTTCCTTACTTGTTGTTGGATTAATAAAGCTTTTTAGCCCAGAAATCCATTTTCCTTAAACTCTCCTAAGTAGTGATATACATGTGCTTAACTTACCTCTGTGAATACCGTAATGTTTTTTGAGTAAAGTTGGTGCCTGTGGGGCGTGGCCTAGCGGGGCATGTAAGCGGACGCACAGGAAAGGATCTCCGGTGACCCTGCGCCTGCAAATTCTCCTTGCCCTGGGATAGTGTAGAGTGCTCGGCTGTCTACCGGCAGTGCGGCTACCGGAATGTGTGAGGGGCGATTCCGGGGCCACCAGGCAGTGCTATGAAGTGGCGGGACAGCAGGTTGCGGTCGGCAGCAGGTATGGTGCCGCTTGGCACACAAGATGGCGACCTCAAGGCAGAGGGACAAGAGGGAGGAGGTGGCTGCTAAACTACCACAATATGCCAGGCCACAACAGTTGGCGGCCTCCTTGGCTCATAATACAAATGTTGCTGCAATGCACCACTCTGGAAAGGAGCATGAGGTGATGGAGACTATGAAGGGGGGCAGTGAGCAGCCATGTGGGAGCAATATGCCAGCCCCTGTTGCTGATGATCATGGGGGCCATATGAATATTGGTGCACATGAGATGTCCCATGCAGAAGAGGAACCTACCCTCAAAGACATCCTTACTGCCATTGCCATATGTAATACTTATTTGACTGGGCATATAGGCTCACTGAAAATTGATATTTCAACCATTCGCCAGGATATGTAAAAAATGAGGGATCGTGTGTCTGCAGTGGAGGGCAGAGTGGGTGAGCTAGAAGACACTGTGACCCCTCTGGTTAAAAATTTCAAGTCTGCTGGGGACTCTATTAACTATCTACATAACAAAACGGATGATATAGAGAACCGCCTAAGGAGAAATAATGTCCGCATAGTGGGAGTTCCAGAGAGGGCAGAGGGACGAGATGCGGTTGACATTTTTGAAAAATGTCTGTTGCAATCCTTTGGGGAGGACGCATTTTCCAAGATGTTTGCCATAGAGAGAGCCCATAGGGTGCCCGCCAGACCCCCCCAACCGGGGGACCAAGCATGCCCAATATTGATTAGGATGCTGCACTTCAGGGAGCGGGACAAAATTCTACAAATGGTGCGCACGGCTCAAGATCTGCGAATAGAGGGTGCGAGGGTGTCCCTATATTCGGACTTTTCTGTAGAGGTCCGCAGGAAACGCGCCCAATTCCAGGAAGTTAAGGTTCGGCTTTGTGTGGCTTCGTGTTTACAGCAAGGTTGCGGATTGAAGCCCTGGGTGGCACCCATTTCTTCGATTTGGCCAGGGAGGCATCAAAGTGGCATGACTTGAAGGAGAGACAAATCCGTAGTGGCTGACTGAGTATATACCCTTGCTAAATAGTAATAGACAACACTGGAACTTAAGTTGTTATCTTATTGATGGTTGCTCCCAATACTAGGTGTTGGACCTTTACTTAATAGTTTTCATTATAAAGCTGGGTAATATATGGTTTGCTATTCATTTATATACTCCGGGCAAGACAATATAGTTGTTGGTTTGATTTACAGGGCGCAGGGGGATGGACCTCAAGTGGACTGCACATCTCTGAAGAGCAACACTTAGAGGATGTGGGGGAGCGTGTCTACTGCTGTATACTCTATCTCTTACTATGCCTTCTGGTTTCTCTTGCTCTCTTTCTTTTCCTGCTTCTTTTCTAAATCTGTTTCCTTTTCTTCTTCTGATGCTATGATGTTTGCGTGTGGACTGCCTGCGCACGCGTTGCAGACTCGTGTTACTCAGCCTCAGGAAGTTGGCTGTGAACTGCTAAATGGGAAAACCATGGTTTTGTTTGGGGGGTGGGAGGGGGGGTAGGGGGAGGAGGATTAAGGGGTTATATTACTAATACTTTTGGGGAACCCTTTCGTACTTGTTTGGAGCACATGTCTACATTGTTCTCTCAGCTATTGAGGAGTCTGAACATGATTGCACAATATCTTATGTTTGACTATGGCTAGGCAACTTAATATACTATCATGGAACATCAGGGGTATGGGTGATCCTAATAAAAGGTTCGCAATACTCAAATATTTAAAATCTTACCGAGATCTCATAGCCTGCATTCAGGAGACACATTTTAATAGAGACACAGCGGCTAGTCTAACTAAGTTGTGGAAAGGACGCGCATACCATTCAATTCATAGCACATACTCTAGAGGCGTGAGTATTTTGGTGCACCCCACTTTGCCTTTTGAATTGGAGTGAGTAACTGCTGACGGGGAGGGACGATATATCTGTTTGGTGTGTAGAGTGGCTGGAGTGCGGCTGTGTATTATTGCTGTTTATATCCCACCTGCATTTTCATTAGATAAGCTGCACCAGTTAATCCCTTTTGTTGTGGAGTACGCTAAGATACTCTTATTGTTGATTGGCAACTTAGACAAGTATCGGGGATTGTCAAGGGGCGGAGCCATACATGAGACGTCCATGCTGCGTGAGATTAATTTATTAGATATTTGGTGTGCCAGATTTCCAGATGCAATATTCTTGATAATCGGCTTCTTATTCATCCTTATCTAGGATAGACTCGGCCCTGGGAAATGCAGAGGTGGTCCCTCTGGTGGCTAAAGTTGAGTATCGTACTAGATTAATTTCCGATCACTCTCCACTAGGGATGGGCGAATCTACTTGCTAGGACTCGTTACTCGGCGAGTAGTAAGGGACTCGCAGGACTCGGTACTCTGCGAGTTTCCCAGCGTTTACTCGCACGAGTCCAATGCAAATCAATTGCAAACGCTGACAAAACTAGGATTGCCTTTGATTGCATTAGACTCAGCTACTGTGCCAGTGATAGTAGGGAAACTCGCAAAGTAACTGCTGTTACATTGCGAGCCGAGTCCAGCTGTCTTCTCTGCCTGCAGCTCCAGGGTCCTAGAGCCCGCCTGCTCACAAGAGTATAATGTAGCAGTGCTGAGATTGTTCTCAGTCTGCTCATTCCCTGCGCATAGACATCTATATCTATGCACAGGGGATGTAGCAGAGAGGACATCGCGTTTTGGACTACGTCGGACGGAAGAGGATTTTTTTCATTAAAGATGGAGTCCCTAATGGCTTTTTTTTTATTTCAAATAAAAAGTTTTCTCTGTGTTGTGTTTTTTTAACCCTTTATTGGAGATTCTTAGTGGCTGGGTCAAACGTGGCCTGACATTAAGAATCTCGGGCTTAATACCAGCTTGTATAACAAAGCTGGTATTAACCCCTTTATTACCCAGCGTGCCACCGCCACCAGGGCCGCTGGAAGAGCAGAGTTCAGCGCCAGAGGATGGCGCTTCAATGAACGCGCCATCTTCTGGGGTGGCTGCGGGCTGCAATTTTCAACGGGGGGTGCCCAGAAAGCTTGGGCATCCCTGCGCTGCGGATTCCAGCCCCCAGCTGCTTAGCTGTACCTGGCTAGACATAGAAATTGCGCGGAGCCCCACGCATTTTTTTTTAATTATTTCATGAATTTCAGAGTCAGAGTCTCAGAGTCAGAGTCTCAGAGTCAGAGTCAGAGTCTCAGAGTCAGAGTCAGAGTCTCAGAGTCAGAGTCAGAGTCTCAGAGTCAGAGTCTCAAAGTCAGAGTCAGAGTCTCAGAGTCAGAGTCTCAGAGTCAGAGTCAGAGTCTCAGAGTCAGAGTCTCAGAGTCAGAGTCAGAGTCTCAGAGTCAGAGTCTCAGAGTCAGAGTCTCAGAGTCAGAGTCTCAGAGCTCAGAGTCTCAGTCAGAGTCTCAGAGTCAGAGTCTCAGAGCAGGTCAGAGTCTCAGAGTCAGAGTCAGAGTCTCAAGCAGAGTCTCAGAGTCAAGAGTCTCAGAGTCAGAGTCCAGAGTCCAGAGTCAGAGTCTCAGAGTCAGAGTCAGAGTCGTCAGAGTTCAAGTCAGAGTTCAGAGTCTCAGAGTCAGAGTTCAGAGTCAGAGTCCTCAGAGTCAGAGTCTCAGAGTCAGAGTCAGAGTCTCAGAGTCTCAGAGTCAGAGTCTCAGAGTCCAGAGTCAGAGTCAGAGTCTCCAGAGTCTCAGAGTCAGAGTCTCAGAGTCCAGAGTCTCAGAGTCAGAGAGTCTCAGAGTCTCAGAGTCTCAGAGTCAGAGTCAGAGTCTCAGAGAGCTCAGAGTCTCAGAGTCTCAGAGTCCAGAGTCGAGTCAGAGTCTCAGAGTCAGAGTCTCAGTCTCAGAGTCAGAGTTCAGAGTCCAGAGTCAGAGTCTCAGAGTCAGAGTCTCAGGAGTCAGAGAGTCAGAGTCAAGTCAGAGTTCAGAGTCAGAGTCTCAGAGTCAGAGTCTCAGAGTCAGAGTCCAGAAGTCTCAAGTCAGAGTCTCAGAGTCGTTCAGAGTCTCAGAGTCAGAGTCTCAAGGTCAGAGTCTCAAGTCAGTCTCAGTGAGTCAGAGTCTCAGAGTCAGAGTCAGAGTCAGTCAGAGTCAGATCTCAGAGTCAGAGTCAGAGTCTCAAGTCAGAGTCAGAGTCTCAGAGTCAGTCTCAGAGTCAGAGTCAGTCAGAGTCTCAGAGTCAGAGTCAGAGTCTCAGAGTTCAGAGTCTCAGAGTCAGAGTCTCAGAGTCAGAGTCAGAGTCAGAGTCTCAGAGTCTCAGAGTCAGAGTCTCAGAGTCAGAGTCTCAGAGTCAGAGTCTCAGAGTCAGAGTCTCAGAGTCCAGAGTCAGAGTCTCAGAGATCAGAGTCTCAGAGCCAGAGTCATTCAGAGCCAGAGTCTCAGAGCTCAGAGTCAGAGTCAGAGTCTCAGAGTCAGAGTCAGAGTCTCAGAGTCAGAGTCTCAGAGTCAGAGTCCAGAGTGCTCAGAGTAGTCGTCAGAGTCAGAGTCTCAGAGTCAGAGTCCAGAGTCAGAGTCTCAGAGTCAGAGTCTCAGAGTCAGAGTCAGAGTCTCAGAGTCTCAGAGTCAGAGTCTCAGAGTCTCAGAGTCATAGTCTCAGAGTCAGAGTCTCAGAGCACAGAGTCAGAGTCTCAGAGTCTCAGAGTCAGAGTCTCAGAGTCAGAGTCTCAGAGTCCAGAGCCAGAGTCTCAGAGCCAGAGTCTCAGAGCCAGAGTCTCAGAGCCAGAGTCAGTAGTCTCAGAGTCAGAGTCAGAGTCCAGAGTCGAGTTCAGAGTCAGAGTCAGAGTCAGAGTCTGTCAGAGTCTCAGAGTCAGAGTCTCAGAGTCAGTCAGGTCTCAGAGTCAGAGCTCTCAGAGTCAGAGTCTCAGAGTCTCAGAGTCAGAGTCTCAGAGTCAGAGTCAGAGTCTCAGAGTCAGGTAGAGTCTCAGAGTCTCAGAGTCAGAGTCAGAGTCCAGAGCAGGTCTCAGAGTCAGAGTCTCAGAGCCCAGAGTCAGAGTCTCAGAGTCTCAGAGTCAGAGTCCAGAGTCTCAGAGTCTCAGAGTCTCAGAGTCAGAGTCTCAGAGTCAAGAGTCTCAGAGTCAGAGTCAGAGTCTCATCAGAGTCTCAGAGTCAGAGTCTCAGAGTCCAGAGTCAGGAGTCTCAGAGTCAGAGTCTCAGAGTCAGAAGTCTCTCAGAGTCCAGAGTAAGAGTCTCAGAGTCTCAGAGTCAGAGTCTCAGAGTCTCAGAGTCAGAGTCAGAGCAGATCTCAGAGTTCAGAGTCAGAGTCAGAGTCTCGGAGTCAGAGTCTCAGAGTCCAGAGTCAGAGTCAGAGTCTCAGAGTCAGGAGTCTCAGAGTCCAGAGTCTAGAGTCTCCAGAGTCTCAGAGTCAGAGTCCAGAAGGTCTCAGAGTCCAGAGTCAGAGTCTCAGAGTCTCAGATCAGAGGTCTAGAGTCAGATCAGAGTCAGAGTCTCAGAGTCTCAGAGTCAGAGTCTCAGAGTCAGAGTCTCAGAGTCAGAGTCTCAGAGTCAGAGTCTCAGAGTCTCAGAGTCAGAGTTCAGAGTCAGAGTCTCAGAGTCTCAGAGTCAGAGTTTCAGAGTCAGAGTCAGAGTCTCAGAGTCTCAGAGTCAGAGTTTCAGAGCCCAGAGTCAGAGTCTCAAAGTCAGAGTCAGAGTCTCAGAGTCAGAGTCAGAGTCTCAGAGGTCAGAGTCAGAGTGTCAGAGATCAGAATCTCAGAGTCAGAGTCAGAGTCTCATCAGAGTCAGAGTCTCAGTAGTCACAGTCAGAGTCTCAGAGTCTCAGAGTCAGAGTTTCAGAGTCAGAGTCTCAGAGCCAGAGTCAGAGTCTCAGAGCCAGAGTCTCAGAGCCAGAGTCAGAGTCTCATAGTCAGAGTCAGAGTCTCAAAATCAGAGTCAGAGTCAGAGTCTCAGAGCCAGAGTCTCAGAGCCAGAGTCAGAGTCTCAGAGTCAGAGTCAGAGTCTCAGAGTCTCAGAGTCTCAGAGTCTCAGAGTCAGAGTCTCAGAGTCAGAGTCTCAGAGTCAGAGTCAGAGTCAGAATCTCAGAGTCAGAGTCTCAGAGTCAGAGTCTCAATCAGAGTCAGAGTCAGAGTCTCAGAGTCTCAGAGTCTCAGAGTCAGAGTCTCAGAGCCAGAGTCAGAGTCTCAGAGCCAGAGTCTCAGAGCCAGAGTCTCAGAGCCAGAGTCAGAGTCTCAGAGTCAGAGTCAGAGTCTCAGAGTCAGAGTCAGAGTCAGAGTCTCAGAGTCAGAGTCTCAGAGTCAGAGTCTCAGAGTCAGAGTCAGAATCTCAGAATTTCATGAAAAAATTTTAAAAAAATGCTTGGGGCTCCGCGCAATTTCTATTTCTAGCCAGGTACAGCTAAGCAGCTGGGGGCTGGAATCCGCAGCGCAGGGATGCCCAAGCTTTCTGGGCACCCCCCGCTGCAAATTGCAGCCCGCAGCCGCCCCAGAAGATGGCGCGTTCATTGAAGCGCCATCCTCTGGCGCTGAACCCCGCTCTTCCAGCGGCCCTGGTGGCGGTGGCACGCTGGGTAATAAAGAGGTTAGGGCCAGCTTTGTATTATCAGCTGGCCCTAAGCCCGAAATTTATGGCGGTCACGCCAATATTAGACATGACCGCCATGAATTTCTATTAAATTGTTTTAAAAAAAACACAACACAGAGAAAATTTTTATTTGAAATAAAAAAAAGCCATTAGGGACTCCATCTTTAACCCCTTAAGGACCGAGTCACTTTGCACCCTAATGACCGGACCATTTTTTGTAATTCTGACCACTCTCCCTTTATGAGGTAATATCTCTGGAACGCTTCAACCGATCCTAGCGATTCTGAGATTGTTTTTTCGTGACATATTGGGCTTCATGTTAGTATTAAATTTAGGTCGATAATTTTAGCGTTTATTTGTGAAAAAATCAAAAATTTTGCAAAAATTTTGAAAATTTAGCAAATTTCATATTTTTTATTTTTATTCTGCTAAACCAGAGAGTTATGTGCCACAAAATAGTTAATAAATCACATTTCCCACATGTCTACTTCACATCAGCACAATTTTGGAAGAAATATGAAAAATTGGTAGGACGTTATAAGGGTTCAAAGTTCATCAGCAATTTCTCATTTTTCCAGCAAAATTTACAAAACCATTTTTTTAGTGACCGCATCACATTTGAAGTCCCTTTGAGGGGTGTACATGACAGAAAACACCCAAAAGTGACACCATTCCAAAAACTGCACCCCTCAAGCTACTCAAAACTACATTCAAGAAGATTATTAACCCTTCAGGTGCTTCACAGGAACTAAAATAAAGTTGAAGGAAAAAATGGACATTTTAATTTTTGTAACAAAATTGTTCTTTTAGCCTCAATTTTTTCATTTTCACATGGGCAACAGGATAAAATGCATCCTAAAATTTGTTGGGCAATTTCTCCTGAGTACACCGATACCTCATATATGGTCATAAACCACTGTTTGGGCGCACGGCAGGACTGAGAAGGGAAGGAGAGCAATTTGAATTTTAGAGCCAATTTTCCGTTCAAAAAGTGAAATGGTGCTCCTTCACCTCTGAGCCCTGCCGTGCGCCCAAACAGTGGTTTATGACCACATATAAGGTATCGGTGTGCTCAGGAACAATTGCCCAACAAATTTTGGAATGTATTTTATCACTTTGCCCATGTGAAACTGAAAAAATGTAGGCAAAAATAAATTTTTGGTGAAAAAAAAGTGCTTTTTCATTTTTATGGATAAATTTGTGAAGCGTCTGAGGGTTCAAACTGCTCACTATGCATCTACATACTTTCCTTAGGGGGTCTAGTTTCCAAAATGGGGTCATTTGTGGAGGAGCTCCAATGTGGAGACACACGGGGACCCTCCATACGCGACATGGTGTCCGCTAACAATTTGAATGGAAAATGAGCTCAATTTGTTAGCGGACACCATGTTGCGTTTGGAGGGTCCCGGTGTGTCTCCACATTGGAGCTCCCCACAAGTGACCCCATTTTGGAAACTACACCCCCCAAGGAACGTATCTAGATGCATAGTGAGCACTTTGAACCCCCAGATGCTTCACAAATTCATCCATAAAAATGAAAAAGCACTTTTTTTTTCCACAAAAAGTTTATTTTTTCATTATTACGGATCAATTTGTGAAGCACCTGGGGGTTCAAAGTGCTCACTATGCATCTAGATACTTTCCTTAGGGGGTGTAGTTTCCAAAATGGGGTCATTTGTGGAGGAGCTCCAATGTGGAGACACACGGGGACCCTCCCATCGCGACATGGTGTCCGCTAACAATTTGAATGGAAAATTAGCTCAAATTGTTAGCGGACACCATGTCGTGTTTGGAGGGTCCCTGTGTATCTCCACATTGGAGCTCCCCCACAATTGACCCCATTTTGGAAACTAGACCCCCGAAGGAACGTATCTAGATGCATAGTGAGCACTTTGAACCCCCAGGTGCTTCAGAAATTCATCCGTAAAAATGAAAAAGCACTTTTTTTTCCACTAAAAAATTATTTTTTCATTATTACGGATCACTTTGTGAAGCATCTGGGGGTTCAAAGTGCTCACTATGTACCTAGATATGTTCCTTTGGGGGTCTAGTTTCCAAAATGGGGTCACTTGTGGGGGAGCTCCAATGTGGAGACACACAGGGACCCTCCAAACGCGGCATGGTGTCCGCTAACAATTTGAGCTCATTTTCCATTCAAATTGCTAGCGGACACCATGTCGCGTATGGAGGGTCCCCGTGTGTCTCCACATTGCAGCTCCCCCACAAGTGACCCCATTTTGGAAACTAGACCCCCTAAGGAACGTATCTAGATGCATAGTGAGCACTTTGAACCCCCAGATGCTTCACAAATTCATCCATAAAAATGAAGAAGCACTTTTTTTTCCACAAAAAGTTTCTTTTTTCATTTTTACGGATCAATTTGTGAAGCACCTGGGGGTTCAAAGTGCTCACTATGCATCTAGATACGTTCCTTTGGGGGTCTAGTTTCCAAAATGGGGTGACTTGTGGGGGAGGTCCAATGTGGAGACACACAGGGACCCTCCAAACGCAACATGGTGTCCACTAACAATTGGAATTGTTAGCGGACACCTTGTAGGATATAAAGAGCCCCTATGTGCCTGAACATTGGAGCTCCCCCACAAGTGACCCCATTTTGGAAACTAGACCCCCAAAGGAACGTATCTAGATGCATAGTAAGCACTTTGAACCCCCAGGTGCTTCACAAATTGATCTGTAAAAATGAAAAAAGAAACTTTTTTGTGGAAAAAAAAGTGCCTTTTCATTTTTATGGATGAATTTGTGAAGCATCTGGGGGTTCAAAGTGCTCACTATGCATCTAGATACGTTCCTTCGGGGGTCTAGTTTCCAAAATGGGGTCACTTGTGGGGGAGCTCCAATGTTCAGGCACACAGGGACATGGTTTCCGCTAACAATTGGAGCTAATTTTCTATTGAAATTGTTAGCGGACACCATGTCGCATATGGAGAACCCGTGTGCCACCAGCACAAGGGCAACTGGTAGAGTTGGGGTACAGCACCAGAAAATGCCGCCTCTAATGAATGCGCTATTTTCTTGGGTGGCTGTGGGTTGAAATTTGCAGCGCAGGGGACCCACAACATTTGGGTCTCTCCACGCTGAGGATTCCAGTCAGCCAGCTGCTCAAGTTGTACATGGCTGCAACCAAAAATACAGCAAAGCACATTTTTTTTATTTCTAGAACTAATTCTAGAAAAAAAAAATGGCGTAGGGCTCCGCCATATTTTTGGTCCAGCCAGGTACAACTTGGCAGCTACAGACTGCCAGCAATCCCCAGCTGCCTTGTTGTACCTGGCTGCAACCAAAAATACAGCGAAGCCCATTTTTTTTTATTTCTAGAACTAATTCTAGAAAAAAAAATGACGTGGGGCTCCGCCATATTTTTGGCCCAGCCAGGTACAACTAGGCAGCTGGGGGCTGGAATCCTCAGCATGGAAAGGCCCAAGCGTTCTGGGCCCCCCATGCTGCGAATTGCAGCCTGCAGCCGCCCCAGAAAATGGCGCAATCATTAGAAGCGCCATTTCCTGGCGCTGTACCCAGACTCTTCCAGTTGCCCTGGTGCTGGTGGAAAACTGGGTAATAACGGGGTTAATGCCAGCTTTGTATTGGCAGCTGGCACTAAGCCCGAGGTTCGTAATGTCAGGCCAATGTTAGACCCGGCCATTAGGAACCTCTAAGTCAATGATAAATAACACACCATGAAAAAAATAATTTTATTATAAGAAAAAACACAAACACATATTTTGACTCCATCTTTATTACCCCCCCCCATGCCCTCCGACGTAGTCCACAACGATAGTCCCATGACGGTCAGTCGCCTCCAGAGACTGCAGCAAAGGATTAAGGGTCCTTTAGCTGCAGTCTCTGGGGGGGGGTCACACTGATGCTGCACTGTAGGGCAATGATCTGCCATACAGTACAGCAGTCAGGTTACCAGATGTCGCCATAGCAACCTCAGCTTGCTATGACAACCTTAGGGCCCCATCACACGGGGCAACGGGGCTGGGGATGTCGGCGGCGAATGGCGGGGACCCTCACGCTCTTGCCACCCTCGTCAGCGTCGCCATCCCCCTTTTAGACTGGGCGACTCCTCCAGCGCCGCGCCGGCGATCTGTGAGGCGGCATCGCCGCCGGGGTGTCTGGAAACCCCAGCGGCGATGCAGGACAATGGGAGCCTATGACTCCCATCGCCTGACAGGTCGCCGGCGCCCGGTTACATGGGGCGATGTGTGCACATTGCCCCATGATGGTCGCCTGGTTTCAGAGCACTGCTCTGAAACCAGGCGATCTCCCGACACCGGCGACATCGTCCCTTTACATGAGGCGACGTAGGGGCGATGACGCCGCCGATAGGCCACGCCCCCACGTCACCTCTGTTATGGGCGGTGATATCGCCCCGTGTGACGGGACCCTTAGGTTGCCATGGTGACATCTAGTAACCTGACCCAAGTCCCAGAGATCACATGATCTCTGAGGCTTGGGTCAGGTTACTAGATGTCGCCATGGTAACCTCAGGTTGCCATGACAACCTCAGGTTGTCATGGCAACCTCTGGTTAACCATGGTGATCGGCTCATCCCAATTACATTATAATGGGGCGATCACCATGGGGAGAGGGGAGTGACCCTGCACTCCCTCTCCCCAGACTCTAAATGCACTTAGGGGGCGACACAGGGACAGCGACCACATAGTGATCGCTGCCCCTGGCTGTCAGATTGCTCCTCTAAGCCTCATCTCCTGCATGCAGGGGATGAGGCTCAGAGGAGCAGGGCACCTGAGGAGCAGGAGAGCGGGGACCGGAGGAGCAACACAGCAGGAGAGCGGGACCGGAGGAGAACGGGCGCAGGAGAGTGGGACCGGAGGAGCAGCACAGCAGGAGAGCGGGGACCGGAGGAGCAGCACAGCAGGAGAGCGGGAACCGGAGGAGCAGCACAGAAGGGACCGGAGGAGAGCGGGCGCAGGAGAGTGGCAGGAGGAGGAGGTGAGAGGACGACAGGGGAGTGGAGGGAGGAGGGAGGAGGAAGGAGACCCAGGAGTGGGGGCAGGAGAGCGGGGACCGGATAAACAGGAGAGCGGCAGGAGGAGGAAGTGAGAGGACGACAGGGGAGTGGAGGGAGGAGGAAGGAGACCCAGGAGTGGGGTCAGGGGAGCAGGGGATGTGTGCAGGAGCCGGGCACAGCTGACAGCCCGGCTCCTGCAGCGATCGCACAGGGAAACACTGATATTCAGCATTTCCCTGCGCGATCATGATGTGATCGGTCGGTCAAATTGACTGACCGATCACATCGCTCTGAGTGTGGGGACCCCTAAAAAGGGTCCCCACACCTCTGCCCCTGACCCTCAGCTGTCACTGACAGCAGTTAGAATTGAACTGTCACTGTTTGTTTACAAGCAGTGACAGTTCAAAGCCATGACGAGTATACTCGTCATGATGCGGGAACTGACATCTTTTCATGACGAGTATACTCGTCATTAGTCGTTAAGGGGTTAATTAAAAAAAATCCTCTTCCGTCCGACGTAGTCCAAAACGCGTTGTCCTCTCTGCTACATCCCCTGTGCATAGATATAGATGTCTATGCACAGGGAATGAGCAGACTGAGAACAATCTCAGCTCTGCTACATCAGGCAGGCTCTAGGACCCTGGAGCTGTGGCAGCCAGCACACAGAGCAGACAGGACTCTTATCTGTGCGAGTTTCCCAGCGATTATAGTTGCAAAGTAAACGAGTCCAATGCAAATAAATGACAAAACTAGGATTGCTTCAGGCTGAAGCTTCCGAGACACATCTGCGATTTGTAAATCTCACACTACTCGCTATTACTCGCTTCCCCATTCATTAACATTGGACTCGCTAGACTCGCAACGAGTAGCGAGTCCTGTGCTCGGACTCGCTAGAGTCAAGCGATTCCGAGTAATTTAGGATTCGCCCATCACTACTCTCCACTATTGGTTGTTATAAATGTGGAATGTAATACTTTGGGCCGAAGGGGATTATGGAAATTTAACCCTTCTTGGTTGGCATTATTCGGAGAAAGTGCGAATCTCTCTACCAGATTGGAGGAATTTTTTCATGATAATATTGGGTCAGCATCTATGACCGTTGTTTGGGATGTAATGAAAGCCTTCTTGAGAGGTGTTTTGATCAAGGAAATATCTATGATCAAATGTAAAACCAGGGATCGTCTGTGGTCCCTTCAACGGGATGTAGACGTCCTGGAACACGCCTATGTGGTAACTCCAACTACCGATAAAAGATTAAAATGGACGACTGCCCAATCGACACTAAATGATTTTATGATACAGCAGGCATAACACAAATGATTTTTCCCTGAAGCAGCAGTTTTATGCTGAGGGAGAGGGTGCTGGACATTTGTTGCTGACAGTTGCTAGGGCACAGGCTCGTGCCCCGGCAATCTTGGAGATACTACTGGTGTAGTGGTGACGGATGCTGGGGCCATTGCGGAGGTGTTCTTCTGTTTTTACCAGCAGTTATACTCTTCCAGACTCACAAAATCTAGTAATGAACTGGAGCAGTATATCCTTGATGGGCAACTTCCCAAACTGACGGATGACCAGAGAGTGCGCCTTGATGCTTCTATTACTTTGGAGGAGTTGGCGGATGCACTTGGGGATTTTCAGAATAATAAGGCCCCCGATTCTGATGGAATCCCAATTGAAATATATAAAGATAATAGGGATGTTTTGTTACGCAGGCTTAAAGAGGTGTTTGAGGTGGCTCTTAAAGATGGTATTCTTCCTGGGTCAATGAGAGAAGCGGTGGTGGTTCTTCTGCCTAAACCGGGTAAGGATTCTCTACAACCTGAGTCGTGTAGACCTATATCATTGCTCTCTACAGATGTGAAGGTTCTGTCACGCTGGGGGCGGGAGAGGCACTCAGCGTAGGACCAAGACGGGGGGGGGGGAATAAGGAGTCCCTAAAACTATGGGCACAAGAAGGAGAGGGTGACCCCTGGTCTTACTGGGGCTGACCCTGTCTGCCCTAACGTCCCTATACAGTTTCCTCAACTGTCGCCGACCACGAACCTCGTCCCTCTCTGATCCTAGCACTACCTTAGCTAAGGATCAGATGGAGAGGTTCACTAGACCCCTCCACTAACAACTAAAGACAACACAAGGAAATAACAGACAATGGGGAAAGAAAACACTTATCTTGCAGCAGATCACAGCAACCTCCACCACCTCTGCTTCTGCTGGAGCAAGTATAATGAGTGCACAAGGAAATATCACCTGCACTGAGGGAGGGCAATGAAACTCCTTATAAAGGTGGGAAGAACCTGCTGGGTCCTAGAGACCCAGGATACTGGTGTAGAAACCAGACCGAGCACAAGACCTTCCCAGCCGTCTCCCCATGATAGGGAGATCTTATCATACCTTCTCTTCATCTACACAGAAGGTAAATGCCCCTGAAAGACGGACCGTCCTCAACTCTTATGGCCGATTGGCCAACCGCTGGGACCGTCTGCGCGTGGCCTCTACCCTGTCATCCGTGCCACCCGTGACAGGTTCTGGCCAAGGTGCTGGCGACGAGACTGATGTCGGTGGCTGCACAGGTGGTGGGGGAAGACCAAACTGGGTTTATGCCTGCTAAGTCGACGGCCATTAATCTACGTCGATTGTACCTGAACTTACAGATGACACCGCGCAATGAGGGAGGGAGGGCGGTGCTCTCACTTGACGCTGCGAAGGCCTTCGATAGCGTTGAGTGGGAGTACTTATGAGTAGTGTTACGGGAAATGGGATTTGGTACTAGCTTTATGGCATGGGTATGACTTCTTTATTCCAATCCTATAGCGAAAATCCGCCTGAATGGTTTCCTTTCAGAGAGTCTGACGCTGGGGAGGGGTACAAGACAGGGCTGTCCACTGTCTCCTCTCCTATTTGCACTGGCCATTGAGCCACTGGCAGTCAAGTTGCAAACTAATCCCAAGATTCGTGGATTCCTGCATGGGACTCTGGAGGAACGGGTAGCATTGTATGCCGATGATCTCCTCCTGTTCCTGGGAGACACTGAGCAGTTCCTGTCGACAGCTATGCGGCTGATACAGGAATTTGGGGAATATTCTGGTCTTTTAATTGGGATAAATCGGTGATTATGCCAGTGGATGCTTTTTCTGAGGGGATGAGGGTGAGAGACACAGACATCAGGGTGGTGCGAGACTTTAAATACCTAGGTATTACAGTATACCCAGTGCTCTCTGAATATATCTCATTAAACTTAATGAAATTGTTGGGTACATTTCAGCACAAGGTTAATATCTGGTGTAAGCTTCCCTTGTCAGTGATTGGATGGACTAATCTGGTGAAGATGATTTTAATGCCTCAGCTTTTGTACATCTTGCCCAATTCTCCGGTGTGGATCCCCATGAAGATTTTTTATAAATTTCAGGCGTTGTTTAGAGAATTAATTTGGAAAAGGGGGTTGCTAGAATTTGTTTTGACACGCTGCAGCGTCCCAAGGACCGGGGGGGATTGGCTGCCCGTAACCTATGGGTGTACTTCTTGGCGTCACAGGTCCAACAGATTATACTGCTACGAGGGAACCTGGTACAATTAATACGCGAGGTTCCTGGAGATATTCCTGTTCCTTCTTTCTAGGAGAGTAGGCTTATGGATGGCGATGACCAAAACCACTTGCCAACCGTTGCACTTATGAGGAAGGTGTGGCAGAAGACTAAATTAATTTTGAATGTGATGGGTTACACCCCTTTCACCTCCTTGTGGAAAAATCCCTCCTTGCCAGAAGTGTGTAAATTAAGTGGTTTTGGTTTATAGAAGGGGCTGGGAATTTCTTTTGTGGCATAGGTTCTAGATGGTGAAGTGTTTAAATCGTTTCAACAGTTGTCCAAGGAGTTCTCTATTCCGAGGACCACATTCTATTTTTACTTGCAGCTCTGTCACGCTTGGATGAGCCAATCGAAGCACCTACAAACTAAAATACAGCACCATCTATTATTTAATACGTTGCTGTTAGTGATGGGCGAATCCTAAATTACTCGGAATCGCTTGACTCTAGCGAGTCCGAGCACAGGACTCGCTACTCGTTGCGAGTCTAGCGAGTCCAATGTTAATGAATGGGGAAGCGAGTAATAGCGAGTAGTGTGAGATTTACAAATCGCAGATGTGTCTCGGAAGCTTCAGCCTGAAGCAATCCTAGTTTTGTCATTTATTTGCATTGGACTCGTTTACTTTGCAACTGTAATCGCTGGGAAACTCGCACAGATAAGAGTCCTGTCTTCTCTGTGTGCTGGCTGCCAGCTCCAGGGTCCTAGAGCCTGCCTGCTGCCTGATGTAGCAGAGCTGAGATTGTTCTCAGTCTGCTCATTCCCTGTGTACAGACATGAATGTCTGTGCACAGAGATGATGTAGCAGTGCAGAGATTGTTCTCAGTCTGCTCATTCCCTGTGCATAGACATCTATATCTATACACAGGGGATGTAGCAGAGAGGACATCGCGTTTTGGACTGCGTCGGACGGAAGAGGATTTTTTTAATTAAAGATGGAGTCCCTAATGGCTTTTTTTTTTATTTCTAATAAAAAATTTTCTTTGTGTTGTGTTTTTTTTAAAACAATTTAATAGAAATTCATGGCGGTCATGTCTAATATTGGCGTGACCGCTATAAATTTCGGGCTTAGGACCAGCTGATAATACAAAGCTGGCCCTAACCTCTTTATTACCCAGCGTGCCACCGCTACCAGGGCCGCTGGAAGAGCGGGGTTCAGCGCCAGAGGATGGCGCTTCAATGAACGCGCCATCTTCTGGGGCGGCTGCGGGCTGCAATTTGCAGCGGGGGGTGCCCAGAAAGCTTGGGCATCCCTGCGCTGCGGATTCCAGCCCCCAGCTGCTTAGCTGTACCTGGCTAGACATAGAAATTGCGCGGAGCCCCACGCATTTTTTTTAAATTATTTCATAAAATTCTGAGATTCTGACTCTGACTCTGAGACTCTGACTCTGAGATTCTGACTCTGAGACTCTGACTCTGAGACTCTGAAATTCATGAAATAATTAAAAAAAAAATGCGTGGGGCTCCGCGCAATTTCTATGTCTAGCCAGGTACAGCTAAGCAGCTGGGGGCTGGAATCCGCAGCGCAGGGATGCCCAAGCTTTCTGGGCACCCCCCGCTGCAAATTGCAGCCCGCAGCCGCCCCAGAAGATGGCGCGTTCATTGAAGCGCCATCCTCTGGCGCTGAACCCCGCTCTTCCAGCGGCCCTGGTGGCGGTAGCACGCTGGGTAATAAAGGGGTTAATACCAGCTTTGTTATACAAGCTGGTATTAAGCCCGAGATTCTTAATGTCAGGCCACGTTTGACCCAGCCACTAAGAATCTCCAATAAAGGGTTAAAAAAACACAACACAGAGAAAATTTTTTATTTGAAATAAAAAAAAAGCCATTAGGGACTCCATCTTTAATTAAAAAAATCCTCTTCCGTCCGACGTAGTCCAAAACGCGATGTCCTCTCTGCTACATCCCCTGTGCATAGATAGATGTCTATGCACAGGGAATGAGCAGACTGAGAACAATCTCAGCACTGCTACATCATGTCTGTGAGCAGGCGGGCTCTAGGACCCTGGAGCTGCACAGAGAAGACAGCTGGACTCGGCTCGCAAAGAAACAGCAGTTACTTTTGCGAGTTTCCCTGCTATCACTGGCACAGTAGCCGAGTCTAATGCAAACAATGGCAATCCTAGTTTTGTCAGCGTTTCTGACAAAACTAGGATTGATATTGATTTGCATTGGACTCGTGCGAGTAATCACTGGGAAACTCGCAGAGTACTGAGTCCTGCGAGTCCCTTACTACTCGCCGAGTAACGAGTCCTAGCGAGTAGATTCGCCCATCACTAGTTGCTGTGTCATAGTGGGGGAAAGGGACTGATTTCCCGGATATATGGTATCTTGATGCAGCAATTTCAGTGGGATAGACCCCTACTAGTCAGGGAACGGTGGGAGAGGGATTTTGGACCCATTGATGCCGAACTGTGGGAGGAGGCTGTGGAAAGTGTCCCTTTTCTCTCTATGTGTGAAGCGCAGAGGCTATCCCAATTATATTTGCTTCATAGGGTATTCCTTCATCGGGTTGGCCTTTGGGTGGATGACCGGTGCTCGAAATGTGGAGGGGAAGGTGCACGCCCTCTACATATGTTATGGTCATGTAAATTTTTTGCAAAATTTTGGCGTGAATGTCTTGGATATGTTAACACTGTATTTGAATCTGATTTACCCTTTGATCCGTTGGTGTGTGTACTGGGATGTCTGGGTTCAGGTACTTATGATGTCAATGAAGCACTGGCTCTGAAGTGTACTTTACCCTCAGCCACTTTGCCAGCGGGAGTTAATGGATAAGATGAAAAATTTAATTCGTTTAGAGGAGGGGGTGTATAGAAAAGAGAAAGCCTTGCATAAATTTGACAAACTATGGAATAAGTGGAATATTTTTCATGGCTATCATGTTATGGCTATTTTGAATGCGTTACAGAATTAAAGTTTATTACCCCAAAATGATTTGACTATATTTATATGACCTAGCCATAGGTAATTTTTTGTTATGAGGGACTTAAATGTGTACATCTGTATATGTTGTGATCATCACTTGTTTGTTCGTGGTTTAACATGTGTAGGTGCATATAAGAATATCATATGTGTATCCAACTTTTATCTTTGGTTCTGATAGGGATGGGGCTTTTGGGAGGAGGGTGGTTGTGGTGGGATGTGGTGCATTGTACACTTATTGTTTGTACAGTTGATTGTGTTATTGTAACATAAGACAATTTTTTAATAAAAATGATCTGATTTAAAAAAAAAAGTTGGTGCCTGTAGTTTGACGTCCTATGTGTTAGCAAAAAGCAATAGTTACGTTTCTGTCAATTATGTAAATTTGTTGGTTTACTGATTTTTGTATTGACATTATAAATCTAGAGTGTTCTGGTGTTTTATGTATTGAACTTAGGCTAGGGTCACACATAGCAATCCATTTTTGGAAGTGTTTTCCATGACCAATCCGTTTTTTTTGGGTGCTTTTTGAGCCACATGTGCCCCTGAAAGTTTTTTGGACTTTTTTGCCAAAAAATGCTAGAAAGAACTGATCCGTATTTTAAGGCACCAAAAAAACGGCTCCATTTTTCCAAAGGGCTACATGTTAAAAAAACGGATCGGGTGTTTATTGCATATAATCCGTTTTTCCATCAGTTTTTGGACTTACTATAGTTGAACTGAAAAGTTCTCTCTCTATTGTAGTCCTATTCAATTTAGCCACTATTTTGATCCAGGATATGTATCAGACCAAAACGTAAGAGTCTAGGAACTATTTTTTTTAATCCAAAGTCCTAAATTGGCAATCTTTGGATTTTTTTTACATTCCTCTTGATCAAAATTAGTTTAGTGAAGTTGCTTTACGTTCATTAAACTGTTTAAAACTATTGTCTTGCCTTTATTTAATTTGTCATTGTGCACACACATATTGAAGTGGTATGTGGCAAAAGGTGTTGTTTTAGGACTAAAGGCCCTGTCACACATAAAGAGATCGCTAACGAGATCGCTATTGGGATCGCTGTTGCGTCACGAAATTCGTAACGCAACAGCGATGTCGTTCTGTGTGACACGCACCAACAATCTGGCCCCTGCTGTGAGATCGTTGATCGTTACACACTGCTCTGGGTCATTCATGCGTCGTTGTGCTCCTGCTGGGAATGCTACATCGTTGTGTTTGACAAAGATATTGAGCAACGATCTCAATGCTACGCTATGGAGTGAAAATTCACAACGACCTTGATATAATTCTGGATATATAGCCTTGTTCAGAAATCAAGGTACACAAGCCAAAGGATTAATTTCTAAAGTAAATCAAGACAGTTACCTTTACCTTTAAGTACATACTTGTTATTTTGGGGCAATAGCTAGTGTAATGCACACACTACTTGTTTGCGTGTGAGTAGACATTTAGTTCCTTTCATTACCATTGACCAAAACTGTAATCAGACTGTTGTTTGGTCAACTGTAATGAAAGTAAGTTATCCACACCTTAATTTCCCCTACCAAAAAAAAACCTTAGGATGATTTTGTGGTATTTTAACATCCCTTGAAATGTAAAACAATAGTAAAAAAACAAGTTTACAGAGTACATTGCTGGTTCTGTGTGAATAAAGGTTCACCTTTTGGTCTTTTCACCAGTGCTGGAACCATACATTTGCATCAGCAATAGGAACGAAAGGCAATGTCTTTGAAAACTATCTACCATACATAACATCCCTTGTTCAACTTAGCTGGCGATCTAAAGACACAATAAACCACACATTTTTAATGAAAAAATGACAATTTTATTAAATCAATGAGTCAAAACTTATAAACTTATAAATGGCTAGAGGTGGTGTTGGTGGTGGTGGTCCTGTATACTCTGCTACGCACAGAGTTGCCTGTATAATCTGCTACCCACAGAGTCGCCTGTATACTCTGCTACCCACAGAGCCGCCTGTATTCTCTGCTACCCACAGAGCCGCCTGTATACTCTGCTACACACACAGCCGCCTGTATACTCTGCTATCCACACAGCCGCCTGTATACTCTGCTACCCACACAGCCGCCTGTATACTCTGCTACCCACACAGCCACCTGTATACTCTGCTACCCACACAGCCGCCTGTATACTCTGCTATGCACAGAGTTGCCTGTATAATCTGCTACCCACTGAGCCGCCTGTATACTCTGCTACCCACAGAGCCGCCTGTATACTCTGCTACCCACAGAGCCGCCTGTATACTCTGCTACCCACACAGCCGCCTGTATACTCTGCTACCCACACAGCCGCCTGTATACTCTGCTACCCATACAGCCGTCTGTATACTCTGCTTCCCACATAGCCACCTGTATACTCTGCTACCCACAGAGCCGCCTGTATACTCTGCTACCCACACAGCTGCCTGTATACTCTGCTACCCACAGAGCTGCTTGTATACTGTGCTACTCACACAGCTGCCTGTATACTCTTCTACCCACACAGCCACCTGCATACTCTGCTACCCACAGAGCCGCCTGTATACTCTGCTACCCACAGAGCCGCCTGTATACTCTGCTACCCACAGAGCCGCCTCTATACTCTGCTACCCACAGAGCCGCCTGTATACTCTGCTACCCAAACAGCCGCCTGTATACTCTGCTACCCACACAGCCGCATGTATGATCTGCTACACACAAAGCCGCCTGTATACTCGGCTACCCACAGAGCTGCCTGTATACTCTGCTACCCACAGAGCCGCCTGTATACTCTGCTACCCACAGAGCTGCCTGTATACTCTGCTACCCACAGAGCCGCCTGTATACTCTGCTACCCACAGAGCCGCCTGTATACTTTGCTACCCACAGAGCCTCCTGTATACTCTGCTACCCACACAGCCGCCTGTATACTCTGCTACCCACAGAGCCGCCTCGATACTCTGCTACCCACAGAGCCGCCTCGATACTCTGCTACCCACAGAGCCGCCTCCATACTCTGCTACCCACAGAGCCGCCTGTATACTCTGCTACCCACACAGCCGCCTGTATGATCTGCTACCCACACAGCCACCTGTATGATCTGCTAACCACATAGCCGCCTGTATACTCGGCTACCCACAGAGCCGCCTGTATACTCTGCTACCCACAGAGCCGCCTGTATACTCTGCTACGCACAGAGGTGCCTGTATAATCTGCTACCCACAGAGCTGCCTGTATACTCTGCTACCCACAGAGCTGCCTGTATACTCTGCTACCCACAGCCGCCTGTATACTCTGCTACCCACACAGCCGCCTGTATACTCTGCTACCCACACAGCCGCCTGTATACTCTGCTACCCACAGCCACCTGTATACTCTGCTACCCACACAGCCGCCTGTATACTCTGCTACCCACAGCCGCCTGTATACTCTGCTACCCACACAGCCGCCTGTATACTCTGCTACCCACACAGCCTCCTGTATACTCTGCTACCCACACAGCCTCCTGTATACTCTGCTACCCACAGAGCCGCCTGTATACTCTGCTACCCACAGAGCCGCCTGTATACTCTGCTACCCACACAGCCACCTGTATACTCTTCTACCCACACAGCTGCCTGGATACTCTGCTACCCACACAGCCACCTGTATACTCTTCTACCCACACAGCCACCTGTATACTCTGCTACCCACACAGCCGCCTGTATACTTTGCTACCCACACAGCCGCCTGTATACTCTGCTACCCACAGAGCCGCCTATATACTCTGCTACCCACAGAGCCGCCTGTATACTCTGCTACCCACACAGCCGCCTGTATACTCTGCTACCCACAGAGCCTCCTGTATACTCTGCTACCCACAGAGCCGCCTGTATACTCTGCTACCCACACAGCCGCCTGTATTCTCTGCTACCCACAGAGCCGCCTGTATACTCTGCTACTCACAGAGCCGCCTATATACTCTGCTACCCACAGAGCCACCTGTATACTCTGCTACCCACAGAGCCGCCTGTATACTCGGCTATCCACAGTGCCGCCTGTGTACTCTGCTACCCACAGAGCCGCCTGTATACTGTGCCACCACTGAACCTCCTGTATACTCTGCTCATAATACACATCGGCCAACAAACACCACACTACTTACCTAGATACAGCACACAACTAACAAAAGACAATGCACAAAATTACTCAAATCAAGCTTCATATAGAATTCCCAAATTCAAACACATCACATACAACAGGTTTTTTCAAAAGCGCAAATAGTGTCACACATGTTTACCGTTCCTGTTAGCACGACTAAGGATACACACAATTCATTTCACCGCACTCCCGATGCAATAGCATCGGGCCTTTTTTTAGTATAGTTAATAAGAAACACTTCCCACATGTCTACTTTACATCAGCACAATTTTGGAAACATTTTTTTTTGTTAGGAAGTTAGAAGGGTTCATAGTTCATCAGCAATTTCTCACATGTCCAACAAAATTTACAACGCCACTTTTTTTTAGGGACCACATCACATTTGAAAACCGGAAAAATGGCACCCCTCAAGTTACTCAAAACCACATTCAAGAATATTATTAAACCTTCAGGTGCGTCACAGGAACTAAAGCAACGTGGAAGAAAAAAATTAACATTTTACTTTTTCCAAAAGAAATTTTACTTTAGCCTCAAATATTGAATTTTCACAAGGGTAATATGAGAAAATAGAACCTAAAATGTATTGATCAATTTCTCCTAAGTATGCCGATACCCCATTTGTGGTCGAAAATCACTGCTTGGGCGCATGGTACAGCTCAGAAGGGAAGGAGTGCCATTTGACTTTTTGAATAGAAAATTTAGCTGGAATTGTTATCTGACGCTATGTCATGTTTGCAGAGCACCTGATGTGCTTAAACAGTGTAAACGGCCACAAGTGACTCCATTTTGGAAATTAGATCCTTCACGGAATTTATCTAGATGTTTGAGCACTTTGAACCACCAGGTGCAGAATTTTAGAATGTTGAGCTGTGATAAATAAAAAAATACTTTTCTTTACAAAAATGTTATTTTATTAATAATAATAATAATTTTTATTTATATAGCGCCAACATATTCTGCAGCGCTTCACAATACAAAGTTCACATTTAAACAATCATAAGAAACTATTAAAAAATACAATACAATGCCAAAAACAATACAATACAAAGCATAATATAATACAATAATTAGAGCAAAAAATGGCAACCCTGCTCATAAGAGCTTACAATCTAATAATGAGGTGGGGGTGACAAGGTACAGGTACTTATTTACAATGATGGTATAGTCAACTTGACGAGATGGGGGACAGATAGGAGCAGAATAAGTGGCCACCACCCATTATATGTGATCCACTTGAGACGGCGCAGATAGGCTATGTCTAGATGACTTTGACTAGGGATCATGATAGGCCGCCCTAAAAAGATATGTTTTTAGGGATCGCCTAAAACTATCTAAGTTGTGGATACACCTAATTTCTTGGAGTAGAGCATTCCAAAGAATTGGTGCGGCTTGGGAGAAGTCTTGGAGCCGGGATGGGAGGTTCGGATTAATGCAGAAGTGAGTCTAAAGTCGCTTCCAGAGCGAAGAGAATGGGTGGGGTGATAGACAGATGAGGGAGGAGATGTAGGGAGGTGCTGCACTGTGAAGAGCTTTGTGGGTGAGAACAACCAGTTTGAAATGGATCCTATAGTGTATAGGCAGCCAGTGTAATGACTGGCATAGAGCAGAAGCGTCTGAGTAATGGTTAGCTAGATAAGTAATCGTGGCTGCTGCATTAAGGATGGAGTGGAGAGAGGACAGTCTAGTGCGGGGGAGGCCAACTAAGAGAGAATTACAATAGTCAAGGAGGGAGTGAATAAGGGCCACAGTGAGAGTTTTTGTGGTTTCCAGGGTAAGGAAGGGGCAAATTCTGGAGATGTTCTTCAGGTGCAAGTGGCAAGAGCAGGCGAGAGATTGTATATATGGGGTGAAGGAAAGATCAGAGTCAAACATAACACCCAGACAGTGAGCCTGCTGACTAGGCGTTATCATGGTGCCGCACACTGAGAGAGAGATGTCATAATTAGGGAGGTTAGTGGAGGGTGGGACCAGAAGTAGTTCAGTTTTGGAAAGATTAAGTTTCAGGTAGAGAGCGGACATGAAATTGGAAACTGCGGTTAAAAAGTCATTGGTGTTCTTTATTAGAGCGGGAGTAAGGTCAGGGGAAGAAGTGTATAGTTGTGTGTCACCAGCATAAAGATTGCACTGAAAGCCAAATCTGCTGATGGTCTGTCCAATCGGGGCTGTGTAGACTGAAAAGAGAAGAGGTCCAAGGACTGAACCCAGAGGGACTCCAATAGTGAGAAGAAGAGGGGATGAAGAGTAGGAGATGGTGGTCAACAGTGTCAAAGGCTGCAGAGAGATCAAGGAGAATAAGCAGAGAGTGGTCACCATTACATTTTGCCATCAGAAGGTCATTGGTCACTTTGGTGAGCGCAGTTTCTGAAGAATGTAAGGGGCGGAAATCAGACTCTAATGGATCTAGAAGAGAGTGAGGGGAGAGGTAATGAGTGAGGCGGTAGTAGACCAGGCGCTGCAGGAGTTTAGAGATGAAGAGGAGATTGGGAACTGGTCTGTAGTTGTTGGTGCAGTAAGGGTCGAGAGAAGATTAATAAAGGAGTGATGATAGAGTGTTTGAAGGAGGAGGGGAAGATGCCAGCAGAGAGGGAGAGATTGAAGATTTCGGTTAGGTGAGTGGTGACCATCGGAGAGAGAGACTGGCGTAGGTGTGAAGGGATGGGGTCAGCAGTGCATGTTGTGGGACGAGAGGAAGAGAGGAGTCTGGAGACTTCTTCTTCTTTGACCGGGTCAAAAAGTAGAGAGTGAGCTGGAGAAAATGTGGGGAGAGGTAGGGGTAACAGCAATTTGAGGTTGGGAGTTGATTTCCTGATGGATGTTTTCTATTTTCTCTGTGAAGTAGGAAGCCAGGTCATCAGCACAGAGGTCAGTGATAGGGGCCAGCACTTTAGGACTGAGGAGAGAGTGAAAGGTGTCAAAGAGTTTTTTTGGGTTATTGGCTAGTGAGGAGATCAAAGTGGTAAGTAGGTTTGTCTGGCAAGGTGAAGGGCAGAGTTGTAAGTTCTCAGCATAAATTTATAGTGAATGAAGTTTTCTGGAGTGCGGCTTTTCCTCCATAGACGTTCAGCACTCCTAGAGCATCGCTGGAGGAGTCGAGTTTGTGATGTGAGCCAGGGCTGTTTTACTCTGTGTTTGGAGGTTTTGAGGGTGAGGGGTGCTATTTGGTCCAGGGTCCTTCTGAGAGAGTCATTTAAGTGATTGACTGCCAGATCGGGACAGGAGAATGAGGAGATTGGGGACAGTGATGAGTGTAGAGAGTCTGTGTAGGAATGTGCTGGGGTGGGCGAGGGTTAGTGAGTGTCAAGGGGAGAATGTTGTGGTCAGAGCTGGGAAGTTCTGAATTTTCTAAGGAGCAGATTGAGCAGAGCCAGACAAAGATCAGGTCAAGGGTGTTACCATCCTTGTGTGTCATCGAGGTTGAGAACTGAGAGAGGCCAAGAGATGTTGTTAGAGATAGGAACTGAAATGCAGATGAGGACATGGGGCTGTTTGTGGGGATGTTGAAGTCTCCCAGAATAAGGGTTGGAAATTCTGAGGACATGAACTGCGGCAGCCATGCGGAGACATGGTCGAGGAATAGGGTGGGTGACCCAGGGGGGCGGTATACCACCGCTACTCTAAGGGGAGGGGATGGAAGAGCCTAATTGTGTGGACTTCAAAAGAGGGGAATGAGAGTGATGGAGTTGGGGGGATGACCTGGAAAGTACGCTGTGGGGACAGGAGTAAGCCAACTCCACCACCATGTCTGTTCCCAGGTCTTGGGGAGTGAGAGAAATGTAAGCCGCCATAAGAAATAGCGGCCGGGGACACTGTGTCTGAATCCTGGATCCTGGTTTCAGTGAGGGCCTGCAGAGTAAGGGAGTTAGTGAGAGAGTAGTTATGAATGAGTGGAAGTTTGTTACATACAGACCGTGGATTCCAGAGAGCACAATTATAAGAGGGTGATGAAGGTGTGCAGGTAATGTTTATAAGGTTGGTGGGGTTTCTATGTGTGGTGAGAGAGGGGTAGAAGTTGGTGGAGGGTGGACCAGGATTTGGAGAGATGTCCCCTGACAGAAGCAGCAGTAAAAAGAGGAAAAGCAAACAGTTTTTGTGATGGTGACTTTGTTTTTGGTGCAATACCCTGGAGCATGGTGGTCCGAGATTATTCACTATGGTGAACAGAATATGGGAGTTCAATAAAGTAGAAGGAAGGAGAGAGGAGTTTATGTGGATGAGGGTTGATGGAGGGGGGATGGGGCAGTGAAGGTAAAGTGCAAAAACACATAGAACAATAGATATTGAAGTAAAGGTGATAGGGAAAAAAAAATATGCCATGAAGTAACTGCATCCACTTAGCATTCAATGCCACTTTGCATGAGATGCCACACGTGTAAGCCCCCCACACGTGTATCCCTTAGGAATTAACTACATTTATTTTGCCTTAATTTTTTCATTTTCACAAGGGCAACAGGATAAAATGGGTTCCAAAATTGGGCAAGTTCTCCTGAGTACATCGATACCTCATAAGTTGCGGTAAACCACTGTTTAGGCGCAAGGGAGGGCTGAGAAGGGAAGGAGCAACATTTTACATTTCAAGCGGAAAATTAGCTGCAATCATTAGTGGACATCATGTCATGTTTGGAGAGCCCCTGTGTGCCTAAACAGTGGAAACCCTCACAAGAGACCCCATTTTGGAAATTAGACAGTCCAAGGAACTTATCCTGATTAATGGCAAGCACTTTGAACATCCTGGTGCTTCATACATTTAGCCATGAAAATGAAAAAGTCCCTTTTTTTCCACAAAAATGTTCTTTTAGCCTCAATTTTTTCATTTTCACAATGGCAACAGGATAAAGTGAATCCTCAAATTTGTTAGGCAATTTGTACTGAGTACTCCGACTCCTCATATGTGGTAGAAAACCACTATTTGAATGCATAGCATGGCTCCGAATAGAGGGAGTGACATTTTAAAACACAGATTTTGATGGCATCGTCTGTGGGTGTCATTTTCTGATGGAGAGCCCCTGATGTTCCTAAACAGCAGAAACCCCCCACAAGTGACCACATGTTGGAAACTAGACCCAAAAGTAATTTATGTGGATGTGTGGTGAGTACTTTGAGTCCCCAGGTGTTTCAAAGATTTTTATATCGTTGAGCTGTGAGAATGTAAATAAGGAGGCTAAAAGAACATTTTTGACATTTTTGATTCCCTGCGGTCAGTGTGATTGCAGACTCTGCAGGGAGAGGATGCTCGTTCTCCCACTGCAGAATGTGGATGAAGGATCGTGAAGGGTTATGTGGGAGTAATAAAGATGGAGTTGAGATATGTTTGCTTCTTCTTCTAATAAAACTATTTTTCTTTGATTGTTGTATATTATTTACTATGTACTAGAGATTCCTAATGGCTGGGTCTAACATTGGCCAAACATTATGAATCTCGGGCTTAGTGCCAGCTGCCAATACAAAGCTGACATTAACCCCTTTATTACCCAGTTTGCCACCAACACCAGAGCAACTGGAAAAGTCGGGGTACATCACCAGAAAATGGCACCTCTAATGGATGCGCCATTTTCTGGGGTGGCTGTGGGCTGCAATTTGAGTTGTGGGGGACCCAGAAAGTTTGGGCCTTTCCACGCTGAGGATTTCAGCCCCCAGCTGCCAAGTTACACCTGGCTGGCAACCAAAAATATGGCGAAGCTCCATGTCTTTTTTTATTTGTAGACATATTTAAAAAGAAAAATGATGTGGGGCTTTTCAACTTGGTAGCTGCGACTGGAATCCTAAGAAAGGAGAGGCCCAACCATTCTGGACTACCCCATACTGTGAATTGCAGCCCACAGCCACTCCAGAAAATGGTGCATTCATTAAAACGCTATTTTCCAGTGCTGTACTCAGACTCTTCCAGTTGCCCTGGTGACGGTGGCAAACTTCTTAATCAAGAGATTAATGCCTGCTTTGTATTGGCGGCTGGCACTAAGCGCGAGATTCATAATTCATTAGAAAAAAACACAAACACAAATTCAGGCGCCATCTTTATTACTCCATATCCTTTGACGTAGTTCAAATTGATGGTTCCACGATCCTTGATCACCTCTGCTACATCCAGAGACTGCAGCAAGGAATCAAATGTCCTCTTCCTGCAGTCTCTGGGGTTACACTGATGGTGCGCGGTTTGGCAATGGCTTGCCATACAGTGCACCACCAGTGTGACCCCAGAGACTACAAGGGACACTTAATCTCTTGCTGAAGTCTCTGGGGTCACTCTTATGGTGCACTGTATGGCAATGATTTGCCATACAGTGTACCTGTCAGTATGGCAAATCAAAGTATTAGAGATCACATGATCTCTGAGGCTTGGGTCAAGTGACTGGATGTTGCCATGGCAACATTGGGTTACTATGGGGATCAGACCATCGCAATTACATTATGATAGCCGATCAACACAGGGAGAGGTAAGAAACTGGGAACTCCTCTCCCCGGATCCTAAGTGCTAAGATCAGTAAGATCGCAGCACTTTTGGGGTGACACAGACCCAGGGTACAATGAGTGCATAGCTATCTCTGTGCCTGGCTGTCGCATTGCTCGTCCTCAGCCTCATCTCCTCCATGCAGGAGATGAGGCTGAGAGGAGTGGGCACAGGTGGCAGATGGGCACAGGACTGGATCAGGATGGGAGCGGAGTGACCGGGCAGGGGAGCAGACAGAGGAGGCAAGCGGACAGAGGAAGAGGGGAGCAGGCACAGACAGGCAGGTGGGTGGCCGGCGGGCAAACAAGGCCTGCACCACCACCATGCTTGCGCTGGTGGGGGTGGTCAGTCCTGGCAGATCACTCTCATCAGTGCTGGAGGGGGCGATACCCACCCACCTACAGCACTCTATCCTATTAAAGAGGCTATGAGAGCTCCTGCCATAGCTGGAGAGTGACAATCGATGGGATTGGCTGTTCAAAATTTAAAGCCAATCACTAAGATCGTGGGTGAACTCCGGAATCATCCGCCCGACATTAAGTTCCAGTATCCTCTGGTTAGTGTGCCATGATTTCGGCATGACAAACTGGTATGTCAAACTTCAGAAAGTACCTGCAACCTATGACGAACTGGTATGTCAAAGATCATGAAGGGATTAAAGGAAGTGGCTCAAGGGATAATTATTTGTGTTTAAAGTGTAATCGCCATTTAAATATTTATTTAATATTCATGTAGAGCCAGTGATTATAATATACTCCCAAACATACCTCATGAATGAAATCTGGAAGAAAACCTTCCAAAACCCTTCCAGAAGATGTCCCCACTAGGTTGTTTCTAAACCAGACATATGCTGGAGATCCGTCTTCAGCTGCACACATGAATATGGCCTTATAAGGGAGGGGGGCTGGACCTACACAGCATTCACAATACAGTTTATCAGAGTCTCAGGTTACCACAGGCAGGAACAGTTACACTTTAAACACAAGCAATAATCCCTTGAGTCACTTCCTTTAATCAGGTTTAGAAACAGTCTAGTGGGGATCATCTTCTGGAAGGTTTTTAAATGGTTTTCTTCCAGATATGACTTATGAAGTACATTTGAAAGTTTATTATAATCACTTGCTCTACATTATTATTAAATAAAAATGTAAATGGTGGTTACACTTTAAGTTTGGTACCAACCCAGGGTACAGGATGTCACCCCTGATGGACTTGTCTTCTGCAGTGTGACAGGTGATTGATTTGTGCACTTGTTTCCAAAAATTAAAAGTACTGCATGTCAACATTTAGATATTCAATAAAAAGAGGCTTTGGTGGCCCTAATTTATTGTCAAGCAGTATGTTTTGTGTGTTAGGAAATGTAAGGTGGTAGGGTTCCCAAGCTTTTAGAGATGTGCTATAACAGCTATAAAATACCCTATTTGTGTACTAAGCTTATTTTCTGCTCAGCACGTAAATACATTACTTATGTCGAAGAAATGATATATTTTTTACTAAAAATTAAAAATCATCAGAACATGTCTGTCATACTTGTGCAACATCTGTATTGAGTTTTGTGCCTACTTATGGTATGCGATATATTGCACCCCTTTGCTCAATATATATCTTTTGTTGGGTTTACCATATATCCTTTGTTTATTGACTTGCACAACTGTTATATTTGAGCTCATCATCCAGTTAACAAGTGCAGCCTTATTTTTCTGGTTCAGAGTGTTCGATCAAACCTGAGGATCACAGGCCACAGTCACTGCTACCTTCTATTACTCCATGTCTCTTACCCTTCATCTCTGTAGTCTCTGCCCCTAAATATGTTAGATGATAGAGTGAGGGCCCTACAATATGAATAAGTGAGAGCACTCTCAAATGTACTGAAGAGGGACCTCCAAAATTTGTAGAGAAGGGCCCTTCCAAACGTAAGTTACAGGGCTACATGAGTGCTCTCACTAATCTCAGATTTCCTGACTACTACAGATCCTGTGAACATTTGAATTTAAGGCTGCAAAATCACATGGTGGTGGAGGAGGAGGAAGAGGAGGAGGAGAGTAAAACCCAACGCTACAAAGGGCACACTGTAAACTGCTATGGAATATGTATTCCACTATCTGAGTCTCAGTGAGGAAGGGACTGCCCAAATGTCTAAGTAAGAGCAGTCCCTGCAAAACATATGTTACAGGGCCATCTCTGGGCCCTCCCCAAACTCAGGTTTCCTCACTATTGCATGCCCTGTGAATACTTGAATTTATAGCCGCAGAATCACATGGAGGTGGAGGAGAGGAGGGTATAGCCCAATGCTACGATAGGCATATTGTTAACTGCTATAGAATATGTATTCCCCTATCTGAATCTTAATGAGGGAGGGACCGCCCAGATGTCTAATTAAGAGCAGTCACTCCAAAAAGTATGTTACACTGCCACCTGAGGCCCCTCAGGTCAAAGAACAACATACCTAATGGTACATTCCAGCTGGCCTTGTATAGTGCTTGGGAATGAATAGCTAACCAAAACAATTTAGGTTAGGTTTGGTAGTTGTTCTTGTAAATCTGCAAAAGTGGTGTAAGGCTGGCTTCACACTTGCAGATGCATCTGCAGCGTTTGCAGATGCATCTGCAAGTATCAGCATGCAGACCACGGCCTGTGTGAATGCTCTCATTGATTCCTATATGTGAGCCGTAAGCAGCGTAGCCTGCTTACAGATCACACTCTCCGCCCGCATATGGACCGAGATGTTGCAGCCATATGGGCGGGGTGTGTGATCTGTCAGCGGCATACGCCGCTTACGCTCACATATAGGAATCAATGGAGCATTCAGACCGCGGTGCGCCTATTATAACATAGGACCGCGTTCTGCATGCTGAACTTGCAGATGCATCTGCAAAACGCTGCAGATGCATCTGCAAGTGTGAAGGCAGCTTAATACTGTGACAAACCATAAACATACTGTAGGTGAGTCAGAAATGCATGCAAGCATATCTCAGCTCTCTATTCTGTTTCATCACTTTCCACCTATTCAGCCTTTTCCTCAGCCCCAGACCTCTTTGTCAGATCCACAGACAATTACTTGCATTTCCCATTGACTTACATTGTGTTCGCTATTCGGAACAAATACGCGATTATTACGGAGTACGTGTAATGAGTATAGCGATTACAAATATTTCGGTTCTCGCTCATCACTAACCCTAAATATGTACATCGAACATAAAATAGCTATTACAGGCTAAAAGCGCAGTTATGATACTGTTAACACTTGTACTTTTTACATTTTCATTTATTCTTGTATTTGTGCGTGGGGATGAGGGAGCGGTCTTAATATTTAAATAGACTACGGGATATAACAAGGATTAGCCATGTCCTATTGATTGGTGTCATTCCATCTGAATCTAAGAATAAAAGGACCACAGCATTGCTTCAGTGATGCTTCTTCTTCACATGTTTTGCCAAGACTGCTGAGTTTTGGCGTCTCAGCTGTGCAGAAATCCTGTATAAATCCACTGTGCAGCTGGTGGCAGCAAATGTCCTTGTACAGAGGAAAAACCATGAAGTAGTAGAGCCGTGAACCCTTAATTCTAGGATTCTGGATGTCCCAGAGGTTGGGCACCAAGCTTTTATTATTATGAGATCGCATATCCTGTTAATGAGATTGAAATGCCCATTTAGGATGAGGACAATTCAATCACTAATACTATTCTGTTACCTTTCGCCCCAGTATCTAGCTCTTTCACATATAACATTTTCTATTATTGGGTTTATTTGGTCTTTAATGGAATTATATATTGTTTTCTGACATGTAAAAACTGAGTCTTATCGCTTTGCTGTACCAAAGCTTGGGGTCTTATTAAAAATACTTAATCAATGATAACAGTTCTTTCCAGCGTTGACCTTTTAACTCGTGGTTGCTGTCGCTACCTGACTCGTGCCCTCATAAGAAATGTTTCCATGGTAATGCGGTATGAACCATATCTAGTCTTGTCTTATTAAATGCTCCTGAAAGGGAAGGCACTCAGCAGGACACAAGGCGAAGGGTTACTGCGGCGCATAAAACAGACAGAGCTGGTTCAAAGCTGGGAAGTTAGTGTGGTGCTTAAAAGGCAGCTCAATGGGCCCGGTGCCCGCTCCTCGTCATCACCTGTGGTGCAAATGTCGCAGCAACAATTCCGCATGTCAACATGTCTTTATAAAACTCTCTTCTTCTCTCCATTTTAGGCAGTAGTTAGCAGACTCAACTGAGCAGCCAAGAGCCAAACCTTGCTTCAATAATGAGGATCTGTTGGAAGTGTAATTGGATGGGTATTACTGTCTGAGGATCTTGGGCTTTTGGTTCATAGTCAGACTCATTAATTTTAGGAAGATGGCTCTTTTAATCTGCAGTCTTACCTCCGCTGCTGTGCCAGGCTCCTCTGGAAATGCTTATGAGGGATTTATCAAAGCACTTTGTGCCTGAGCAGACTGGAAGATATGCAATATCTGAATTCCTGCAAGAGTGGGGGTGTCGTAATAATCATTACCACAGACAGACCAGAGTCCAAGTGTTGTGATACACATCTGTTCCATCGCTAAACTGCGATGTTCATCTGCAATAACCATCATGAGATGGTTAAAAGATTTCTACACCCTGAAATGTCATAGAAAAAAAGCTCACAAAGTCAACCCATAGCTCCAGTAATTGATTACAGATCAGAGTCAAACTGTGACTTCTCATCATGGACCATAAGTCCCAGCAAGCTCAGCTAGCCTGAAAGTGGCTTTCTATCATTCTTTTTTTGCTTTTATTCGTGTCTTATCTAGACTGCTACTCTGTAGTTTTCCAAGCTGCTATAAAAAAAATCATTATAAAATTAAATTAGGTTTGCTAATTGCTAGGCATGCTCTTTTAACAAACATAAAACATTGGCTCTGAGCTTGTTTTCCCTAATCAGTGGCTTAAAAAAATTGCAGGTAGATGCTTAAAAGTGATTCATATTCCTTACAGGATGACTAAACACTAGATATAGAGATCTATGTATTTCTGGTAATTAGTACCGCTCTGGGGCAGCCACATGGCCACACTCATCCCCGTAGCTGATTCATATTCCAGCAGTCGTATCAATGGAAGCTCATAGGCCCTGATGCAAAAGCTCCAACGGGGCCCCCAATTATCGCAAAATGTTAAATAGCAATAGTCTTTTTCTATAGCTAGAGGGACTTTTGGGGTCCCCTAGGCTCCAGGGCCTGGGTGTGATTGCAACATCTGTGCCTGTTGTAGTTATGCACTTGAATCCCAGAAATGCAATGGTGGCCAGTTCAGATGAAGCAAAAGCTGGTTCTTTGGTCTGACTTTTAGAGGGGGATCAAGATAGGGGATCCATTCTATGACATCCATATGTCATAATAGGTTGCTATTTTGAAGGTAATCCATTTACAACAGCCTAATTTAAACCTTTTCTGTTTAGTGGACTATTCATGCTGATAAAAAAAATAATTAACATTCCTCCAACGAGAAAGACTTAGCTGTACTTAATACAGAATAATGTATATATCAGCCATGTAATAAAATGTCCCTGTGAATTATACAGCCTAGATAAACCAATATTCAGTTAAAGGGTACAGATAAAGTTACAGATCAAGGGTTAATTCTCAAGAGGAGGTAAAAATGAAAATCCTACAAATGGGACATACAGTACTACCAACTATATTAAATACATCATTAATGGATTATGTTATAAAATCAAAAACCGACAGATGGGACAAACAACCAACCATATTAAATATATAATTACCCCAATGGCCTACCATCTCCATGGACTGTTAAGGCTGCCCTGGGGAACCACTCCACCTGTTGGGAGCGATAACACCACAGCTGTTTGTCCATCATCCCCGGAGGTCCCGCACTGCAGCGCTGGCCCAATAGCCGGATACCACAGGTGGCGTCACGACACCTATCCCCTAAATTCTATCCCCCAAAACCTTTTGAAACTGATCCCCAGGGTCACAGAAGCCGGGTCTCGACCCCTGTGACTTCCCTGGCTGAATAACAGTCAGGTTCCGAGTACCCCACAGCCCTGGGGTGTGACATATATTTATAAACCTCTTCTATTTATCGACAATAAATTATTGATCAACGAATAATATAATATAGTTGGTAGTATATCACATCTGTAAGTTTTTCTTTTTTTTTACACATATATGACATATACCAGTGCAACTCAATGAATTAGAATATCATCGAAAAGTTAATTTATTTCAGTAATTTAATATATAAAGTGAAATACATATATTATATAGAGTCATTACACACTGAGTGATCTGTTTCAAGTGTTTATTCATGTTAATGTTGACGATTATGGCTTACAGTCAATGAAAACCGAAGGGTTATTATTTCAGAAAATTAAAATAGGAGGATGAAGGGTTAAAAACCACGCTGACGTATTACATGGGACATCAAAGGGTGAATATAATATTGAATTATTAACCAATGTGTTTCAGGGCTCCCAGAATATATATATATATATATATATATATATATATATATATATATACACATATATACATATACATATACCGTATATACTCGTGTATAAACCGACCCCCCTATTTTTGCCCCCAAAAACTGGGAAAACTTATTGACTCGCGTATAAGCCGAGGGTGGACTCCAGCACAGGTATACAACCCCCAGCAGTGAGGTATACAGCCCCCAGCAGTGTGGTATACAGGCCCTCCCAGTGGTATACAGGCCCCAGTAGTATCGTATACAGCAGGCCCCCAGTGGTATACAGCAGGCACCCAGGGGTATACAGCAGGCCCCCAGGGGTATTCAGCAGGCTCCCAGGGGTATATACAGCAGGCCCCCAGGGGTATTCACAGCGGGCCCCCAGGGGTATTCACAGCGGGCCCCCAGGGGTTTATACAGCAGGCCCCCGGTGGTACATACAGCAGGCCCCCGGGGGTACAAACAGCAGGCCCCAGGGGGTACCCAGAAGCCCCCAGGGGGTATCCAGCAGCCCCCTGGGGGTACCCAGCATCCCCCTGGAGGTACCCAGCAGCCCCCTGGGGGTATCCAGCAGCCCCCAGGGGGTACTCAGCAGCCCCCTGGGGGAACCCAGCAGCCCCCAAATGCTGGCACTCGCCCCCCTTGTAAGGGCCCCCCCCCCCCACTGCTTCTCTTACCATCCCGGTCTTCTGCTCAGCGCCGCTCCTCGGTGCTCCGTTCTTCATGCTCCGTCCTCGCTGCATCCGGGATCCCTGGCCGTCGCGCGATGACGTCATATGTCTGCGACGGCCGGAGATCCCGGATGTAGCAGGGAGCATGAAGAACAGCAGCGGGGGGGGGCCCTTACAAGGGGGGAGAGTGCCAGCATTTGGGGGCATATATGCACTGCTTCCCCCTGCCGCTGATTGACAGGGGGAAGCAGTGCATATATAATGAGCGGCCCCACGTGACGGGGCCGCTCATACAGCAGCCTCCCCCCGCCTCCTCCAGCCTCCACAGCCCCCACCAACCGTAGTGACTCGTGTTTAAGCCGAGGGGGAGACGAGTATATACGGTACATATATATATGGTGTTGGCTTGAGAAAGGACCTCCGGTCCGAAACGACGCCACGCCATTGGCAATAAAGGTTCACTTGATATCTATTTGGCGCTGCTTTTTCCTTTTTTGGATTGTTTACATGGACACTTGACCGGTGTTGAAAAAGCGTTGCGCAAGTCTGGTAATATATGGTGCTGTTCCGCCTTTTTCATATATATATATACATATATATATGGTGTTGGCTAAAAGTATTGTCACCCCTGCAATTCTGTCAGATGATACTCAGTTTCTTCGTGAAAATGATTGCAATCACAAATTCTTTGGTATTATTATCTTCATTTAATTTGTCTTCAATGAAAAAACACAAAAGAGAATGAAGCAAAAAGCAAAACATTGATAATTTCACACAAAACTCCAAAATTGGGCCAGACAAAAGTATTGGCACCCTCAGCCTAATACTTGGTTGCACAACCTTTAGCCAAAATAACTGCAATTAACCACTTCCGGTAACCATCAATGAGTTTCTTACAATGCTCTGCTGGAATTTTAGACCATTCTTCAATGGCAAATTGCTCCAAGTCCAAACTGCTATTTTTAGATCTCTCCACAGGTGTTCTATGGGATTCAGGTCTGGATTCATTGCTGGCCACCTTGGAAATCTCCAGTGCTTTCTCTCAAACCATTTTCTAGTGCTTTTTGAAGTGTGTTTTGGGTCATTGTCCTGCTGGAAGACCCATGACCTCTGAGGGAGACCCAGCTTTCTCACTCTGGGCCCTACATTATGCTGCAAAATTTGTTGGTAGTCTTCAGACTTCATAATGCCATGCGCACACTCAAGCAGTCCAGTGCCAGAGGCAGCAAAGCAACCCCAAAACATCAGGGAACCTCCGCCATGTTTGACTGTAGGGACCGTGTTCTTTTCTTTGAATGTCTCTTTTTTTCTCCTGTAAACTCTATGTTGATGCCTTTGCCCAAAAAGAGAGAACATTCTTCCAAAACGTTTTAGGCTATCTCAGGCAAGTTTTGGCAAACTCCAGCCTGGCTTTTTTATGTCTCGGGGGTAAAAAGTGGGGTCTTCCTGGGTATCCTACCATACAGTCCCTTTTCATTCAGACGCCGATGGATAGTACGGGTTGACACTGTTGTACCCTTGGACTGCAGGGCAGCTTGAACTTGTTTGGATGTTAGTCGAGGTTCATTATCCACCATCCGCACAATCTTGCGTTGAAATCTCTTGTCAATTTTTCTTTTCCGTCCACATCTAGGGAGGTTAGCCACAGTGCCATGGGCTTTAAACTTCTTGATGACACTGTGCACGGTAGACGCAGGAACATTCAGGTCTTTGGAGATTGACTTGTAGCCTTGAGATTGCTCATGCATCCTCACAATTTGGTTTCTCAAGTCCTCAGACAGTTCTTTGCTCTTCTTTCTTTTCTCCATGCTCAATGTGGTACACACAGGGCCGTATCAATGATGAGGCATTGTGAGTGGCCTGACTCAGGCGGCGCCACCTGCTGGTGAAGGAGGGGGCGGCATCTGCAAGGGGTGCTCATGTTCTCCTGCACCTGCACGGCGCTGGACGAAGTGAGAGCAAAGATCAGAGAGGAGCCTCCTGTGCTGGAAGATACCAAAGATAAGCATCTTCGGGTCACAAGGTGAGAGATCTGGTGCATGGCAGCGAGTGAGGAAGGGGGGCTGGGACCCAGGGGCTGTGAGCATGTGAAGCTGCACATGTACAGCCAGCACAGAGGACTGTGAGGTATCTGTATAATATGTGAGTGAGCTGTGTGTCTGTCTGTGTGTGTGTTGAGTGAGGCCGTACTGGGGGGCTTTAGCCTTGGAAGGGAGGCCTGCATGACAGGTTTAAAGCGGGAGTAATATGGGGGAGCTGAAAAATACAGGGAGTTACGGGGTTAATGGGTTTAGAGGAGGTGTGGAGGAATTTAAGTTTGGTGACATGCTAAGGGGTTGGGGAGGGGTCTCTAAGAGCTATAAGAAGGGGTCCGTTAGAAGGAGGGGGCCATATCAGCAATAGAGAGAGGACTTTCACAAGCAAGCTCTGAACTCATCTGTGGCCTTTTGCTTACCTCTAGCATGGATTCTGTAGACGAGGTGCTGCAGCAGCTGAGGAATGCTGCAGGCATCATGGGACAGGATTGGCTTCAATCTTCTGTCCAAAGCCTCCTCCAGGGGTCTGGGAATGTGGCACACCAGCCACCTCCTGAACTTCGCCGGTCACGGAGGACCCGGCCTCCGGTGCGCCTAAGTCCAGAGGCGACCCCTCGGGTCCGGCGCCGTATTAGGAGCCCCTCCAGGGAACCTCCAGCTCGTGATGCAGCCAGGCCCGCAGCCTCAAGAGCCACACGTGCTGGGAGGAATCCTCAGCCAAGGCGGGACCCGCAACTGAGGGAGGTGTCGGCCTCCCTCCCAGCACCGATGGCAGCGTCCGCCCAGCCTCTGGTAACGGCTGATCCCCATCCTTTCAGGGGATCAGCTCTGCGCAATCAGGCAGAGGGACATCGGAGGTCTCAGGCCTGGACCTCTCAGCCCCGCTCTCGGAGCCGACGCTCTCCGCGTGGCCCCGCCCCCTCCACCTCCACAATGGCGGCGCCATTACAACAGAGGCCGCGGGAGGAGTCTTCTCCTGCCCGCAGGGTCCACAGCCACGCCCCTTCCGGTGACGGCGCAGGAAGCGCTGGTCACCTGACCACAGACTCCGCCCCCAATATGGCGGCGCCCACCGGGAACGCCGTTCTACAGAATCATCCAGGTCAGCAGGCGCTTGTTCAAGGCAATGTCGCCCCTTCACAAGCACAATATTCCCTGCACATTCAGGATGACTCCACATCAACGCAGGGACACGATCCAATGATGCCACAGATGACACCGGCCCCATCCTCCATGTCAGGGGCAAGGAACGATCAAGGACCAGGACATTCGGCTGCTGGGGACACAGCACTCAGGCAGCCAGGTGAGAACCCACACTTGTCACATAATTTTCCCCCCTTTGTAACCCCTGTAGTTACGTTAGGGGGTACTAATGTCGGGGGTGGTGCTGCTGGGGGGGCTGAGGTATTTATGCAGGGCCTTCACACATTAGCCACATGGTTGGGGTCAGTAGGTTCATTGGACGGTCAGAATAGGGGCTCCCCTACTGCAGCATGGACAGGTAATGCAACTACGCCTTTACAAGGGTTAAATAACTTGTTGCCTTCACCGGGGGTTGCGGGACCCCCTGTAGCCAGGTCTGATGGTTTGCAGCAAGGGATGGTTAATAGTGAATCACCTGTCACTTTACCAACTACAGGGCAGGCGGATAGCGCCACTGAAGACGTGGTGCGACTAGATGATGCAGCAAAAGGAGACGTATACGTGTGTTTTGAGGGCCCCTTAGGAGCTCATGTCAAACAAGAGATGCGCGAGCGCATCTGGAAGAACGAATGCGTAGATATTTTTTCCCTTTTGCCATTGGAGCGTTTTAATCTTGATAAGCTGAAAAAGGACGATAGTAAAAAGGAAGATGAGGAGAAGAGGCGTTACCGTCTGATTCCAAGGACATTCTCTAATTGGCTGCAGGCGTTTACAATTCTGGCTAGCATTGTAGGTGAAAAATCGCCTGAAAACTGCTCGGCCCTGTTTTGTTATTTAGACATCATTGGGGAAGCTTACAGGGTTTACGGACGCCAGGGCTGGTTGAGGTACGACGAACAGTTTCGTCAGAGAAAAGCCGTGCGTCCCAGCATCCGTTGGGATCATAAAGACATCAGTTTATGGATGAGGGTGTCAGCCCCATCTAGAATAAGCCAAGGTAGTCAGTCCTTTCCAGGGAGCGTGTCAGCTACCACTCAGTCGGCCCATTCATCCGTCATGCAGAGAGGGTTATGCTTCCTATTCAATGAGGGAGCTTGCCGTTTTGGAGCCAAGTGCAAATACAAGCACGAGTGCTCCACTTGTGGGGGAAGTCACAGTGCATCAAGATGTCTTAGGGGAGGTAAACAGAGAGGAGGTGATACAGCCGAAAAAAGGAATGACTCCGGTTCGTCTGGAACAGATGCTGCACTTTCTAAATAGGTACCCCGATAGAGACGCCGCGTTTTTGTTAGAGGACGGCTTTAGGTTTGGTTTTAAAATTCCGTTTATTGAGGATCAGGTTAATTCATCGTTAAAGAATCTGAAATCAGCTTTACAGTTTCCAAACATTGTATCAGACAAATTTTCCAAGCAGGTTTCGCTAGGCCGAATGGATGGCCCATTTGTAGTAGCACCGTTACCCAATTTGCGGGTTTCGCCATTGGGAGTGGTGCCCAAAAAAGAGCCCAACAAGTATCGTTTAATACACCACCTCTCCTTTCCCAAAGGGAGGTCGGTCAATGATGGAATTGATCCGGACCTCTGCTCGGTGGTTTATACCTCTTTTGACACAGCCATTAATTGGGTAAGATCTTTCGGTAAGGGCACATTGCTAGCAAAAACTGATGTCGAGGCCGCGTTTAGGTTACTCCCGGTCCACCTGGATTCTTTACACTTATTAGGCTGCTATTGGGATGGCGGTTTTTTCATTGATCGTTGTCTCCCTATGGGGTGTTCCCTCTCATGTGCTTACTTTGAAACTTTCAGCACTTTCGTAGAATGGGTTGTGAAGGACGTCTCGGGTGTGAATTCCATAATTCATTACCTAGACGATTTTTTGTGCATAGGACCCCCGGAGTCTTCCCAGTGCTCGTTGTTATTGCATACAATGGAGGCTGTGGCAAAAAAGTTCGGTATTCCCCTTGCGCCTGATAAAACTGAAGGTCCAGTGTCGGTATTGAGTTTTTTAGGAATTATAATCGACACAGAAGCTATGGAATGTAGGTTACCGGAGGACAAGCTAATAGATTTACTATCCCTAGTGAGGCGGGCCGGAGAGAGGCGTAAAATGACATTGAGGGAACTCCAATCATTACTGGGCAAGCTGAATTTTGCTTGCCGCATTATGCCTATGGGCAGAGTTTTTTGCAGACAGCTGTCTTTAGCGACGGCAGGTATAAAAGCCCCACATCATTTCATCAGGTTACGAAAGGAGCTTAGGGATGACCTGCACGTCTGGGCAGAGTTTTTATCGGCTTACAATGGTAAGTCTTTGTGGATGGATCCCATAGTTTCGTTGACGCACTTAGGTTTGTTTGTGAACACTGACTGCAAAATCGGTTTTGCTATTTCCTACCGGAACGAACGGTCCTCTGGTGAGTGGCCGAAAAAATGGCGTTTGGGAGGTTTAAATTCATCAACAATTTTAATCGAACTGTTCTCCATAGTGGTCTCGTTGACCCTCTGGGGCGGCAGGTTCAAGAATAAAAAACTGAAGTTTTCCAGCAGCAATGAAGGTGTAGTAAATGCTATAAATTCACTAACCTCGACTTCCCCCCCAGTGGTTAGGGTACTCCAACGGCTAGTTTTGTTATGTTTAGCAGGAAACATGTGGGTGGTGGCAGAGCTTAATACACAATTTCACAATCCCACAGTTCATGCTCTTTCTTGTCTGCAGGGGGACCATTTTCAGGATTGGCCTCCCACAGCGGAGAGGTTGGCGCGGGAATGGCCTGCGGAACTGTGGGAACTGCCCTTCGAGCAGCAAGGAATCTGATTTCATCCTCCCTAACCAGTAGTACTTGGTCTGCCTATTCTAAGGCTTGGGGAGTTTGGGAGAATTGGAAATGGACATTAGGGCCATCGGTAATTGACGAAGGTTCCTTGCTTTTATTGATAGGTCATGTTTGGGAGAACGGTTGGTCAGTTCCAATGGTTAATCGGTTGGTTGCAGGTTTAGCATTTGGTTTTAAAGTTCGGGGTTTGCAAGATATAACAAAGTCATTTTTAGTATTGCAAGCTTTAAAAGGATGGAGAAAAGGCTGGCGACCTCACGACACCAGACGACCTGTGTCTTATGACATGTTGCTGCTTTTGGAGGTGCAATTGCACAAAATTTGCGGGTCACTGTCAGAACTTCGCTTATTTAAGCTAGCCTTTTCATTAGCCTTTTTTGGGGCCTTCCGTTTAGGCGAGTTGGTTTCGTCATCTAGAGTTAAAAAGGACGATTTAAAAAAGAAGGATGTGACACTTTACCAGGACAGAATTGAGTTGTTTCTTCGGTCTTCCAAAACAGACAAAATGGGAAAAGGTTTTACAGTTGTGCTATTTGCAGTTCCCGGGTCGACTATGTGCCCAGTCCAATGTCTTCAGGACAGTTGGACACCAGGGGATAATATGGATAACCCTTTATTGGCGCACGCTGATGGCTCGTCTCTTTCACGATTTCAGTTTTTAGCCATCTTTAAATGTTGTATACAGATGGCGGGTTTGTCCTCTAAGGACTATAGTGGTCATTCGTTTAGAATAGGGGCGGCCACGGAAGCGGCGAGGCGTGGACTTAATGAAGAGGTCATCAAGAGAATTGGGAGATGGGAGTCAGCCAGATTTAAGTCTTATGTGCGCCCTAATAGATTATAACGTGTTTAATAGTAGGGGGGGAGAAAAAATAGTATGCAGTGGGGATTAGGTTTAGAGTATTGCTTTTGATATTGTGGTTGTAACACTCTGCTTGTTTTTGCCATTCTTCTTGGTTTGGATCATGGGCCATTCCTTTGTATTTTGGGCGGCATTGCGTGCGGCGGTTCGGCCAAATGGTAGGCAATTGGGTTTTGAGAGGTCACAGGCGGTGATTCGTTGGATTGGGAACAGGGGTATGTTATGGAGCCAATATCTCCCCGAGTTCCACTGTTTCGGGAGGTTAGATAGAGCTCCGAACATTGTTGTGATTCATTTAGGGGGAAATGATTTGGGTAGAAGGCCATTTCGAGAATTGATTAAAGACATTAAGTTCGACTTGTTAAGGTTGTGGTCTATGTTCCCCAATGTCATAACAGTGTGGTCGGATATTGTGCCGAGGAAAGTTTGGCGTGACGCAAGGTCTGTGGACGGCATAAATAAGGCTCGGATAAAAGTCAATAGAGCGGTGGGCAGATTCATGGCTAGGAACGGGGCAGTGGCATTACGGCACCCTAACCTTGAGGCGGGTGAGGGCGATTTTTGGACACGGGATGGGGTTCATCTTAACGCCATTGGACTGGATATGTGGAATTTGGTTATACAGGAAGGGATCGAGACAGCCATCAAGTTATGGAGGGACCAAAATGTTTGAGGAGTCAAAACATTTAGGTTGATGGCAGGGGGGAGGGTCCTCGAAGTTGGTGGACGATGGCTAGTGGTGGAGCAATAGGGGGGAACTGAGAAGGTTCTGGACCCCTCAAGTGCACATGTGCGGACATGTGGCGGATTTCTGGTGGAAAGCCCGGATGGGCCGTGGTTCGGGAGATTTGAGGAGAGGTTGTGATCTGGTGCCTCTGAGCTGGTCCAACACGGCTAGAGGTAATTAAAAAGGTCCAACCTACGGTTGTTCAACAATTTTTGGGGTATTAATAGAGATTTTGAGGCTTCGAGGACCATCCCCTGGGGACTTGTATTCTTATTTCAAAAGCATTATATTTATGTTGTTTGTTTTAATAAAGGCTGCTGTGGCCATTTAAATCCATTTTATTGTGCAGCCTCATTATTTACCGGGGAATCAGACACCTGATGAGGGGGGAGGAGGGGAAAAAAGGTTAAAGTTTTTGGTTATAATTAGCGACTCACTTGTACCCATTGTCAAGTGAGGCCGTACTGGGGGGCTTTAGCCTTGGAAGGGAGGCCTGCATGACAGGGTTAAAGCGGGAGTAATATGGGGGAGCTGAAAAATACAGGGAGTTACGGGGTTAATGGGTTTAGAGGAGGTGTGGAGGAATTTAAGTTTGTTTGGTGACATGCTAAGGGGTTGGGGAGGGGTCTCTAAGAGGTATAAGAAGGGGTCCGTTAGAAGGAGGGGGCCATATCAGCAATAGAGAGAGGACTTTCACAAGCAAGCTCCCACCCACCCTCCCTCTTTTACTCTGCTTTGTTATTTTATGTTATTCGTATTTAGCGTTGGCGTATGTTCATTTATAACTTTATTTTATTCATTTAAAAGGAACTTCGTTTTTCTTTCTTGTCACAGTAGCATGGCAGGGGGGAGGGTCCTCGAAGTTGGTGGACGATGGCTAGTGGTGGAGCAATAGGGGGGAACTGAGAAGGTTCTGGACCCCTCAAGTGCACATGTGCGGACATGTGGCGGATTTCTGGTGGAAAGCCCGGATGGGCCGTGGTTCGGGAGATTTGAGGAGAGGTTGTGATCTGGTGCCTCTGAGCTGGTGCAACACGGCTAGAGGTAATTAAAAAGGTCCAACCTACGGTTGTTCAACAATTTTTGGGGTATTAATAGAGATTTTGAGGCTTCGAGGACCATCCCCTGGGGACTTGTATTGTTATTTCAAAAACATTATATTTATGTTGTTTGTTTTAATAAAGGCTGCTGTGGCCATTTAAATCCATTTTATTGTGCAGCCTCGTTATTTACCGGGGAATCAGACACCTGATGAGGGGGGAAGAGGGGAAAAAAGGTTAAAGTTTTTGGTCATAATTAGCGACTCGCTTGTACCCATTGTCATGTATGTGAGTTGCATGTGAGTTGTGTGAGAGATGCATGTCTGTGTGTGAATTGTATGTGTGAGCTGTGTGTGAGTTGTATGAGTTGCGTATCTGTATGAGTTATGTCTCTGTGTGTGTGGCAGCTGTGTGTGTGAGTTGTGTCTGTGTGTGAGCTGTGAGTTGTGTGTGAGAGCTGTGTGTGAGTTGTGTCTATGTGTATGTCTGTGTGTGTGTGAGTTGTATGTGTGTGTGAGTTACGTGTCTGTTTGAGAGTTGTCTGTGTGAGCTGTGTGTGAGTTGTGTCTGTGTGAGCTGTGTGTGAGTTGTGTCTGTGTGAGCTGTGTGTGAGTTGTCTGTGTGAGCTGTATGCGTGTGAGTTGTGTCTGTGTGTGAGTTGCATATCTGTGAGTTACATATCTGTGTGTGGGAGTTGTGAGTGTGTGAGCTGTCTGTGAGCTGTGTGTGTGTGTGAGTTGAGTGTGTGCGAGCTGTGTTTGTGTGTGATGTGTGCGTGAGTTGTGTCTGTGTGTGAGCTGTGTGTGAGTTGCGTGTCTGTGTGTGAGCTGTGTTTGTGTGTGTGAACTGTGTGTGAGCTTTGTGTGTCAGTTGCGTGTCTGTGTGTGAGTTGCGTGTCTGTCAGTTGCGTGTCTGTGGTAGTTGTGTGTATGTGTGAGTTACATGTCTGTGTGTGAGCTGTGTGTGAGTTGTGTGTCTGTGTGTGAACTGTGTGTGTTGTGTCTGTGTGAGTTACGTGTCTGTGTGAGCTGTGTGTGAGCTGATGTCTGTGTGTGAGTTGTGTGTGGGAGCTGTGTATGAGTTGTGTGTCTGTGTGTGTGTGTGAACTGTGTCTGAGTTGTGTGTCTGTGTGAGCTGCGTGTCTGTGTGAATTACATGTCTGTGTGTGAGCTGCGTGTCTGTGTGTGATCTTTGTGTGTCTGTGTGTGTTACGTGTCTGTGTGAGTTGCGTGTCTGTGTGTGACCTTTGTGTCTATTTGTGAGCTTTGTGTGTCTGTGTGTGTGTGTTTAGATATCTTTTTAGTATAGTGAAGTGTGTGTATATACACTTCTCCAGCATGCGTGTGCTGTGTACATGATGTGTACCTGCTGAGTATCTGTTATATAGCTAAGACATGTATGATGTGTGTGCCTGTGTGAGTGTATGATGTGTATGTAATGAGCATGTGTTGTCCAGTATATGTGTGCTGTATACATGTATATATAGTGTAATTTAACTCCTTCACTACCTTTTGAAGTGCATATATGTCAAAGCTTGTATTCCCACCTTTGACACTGGCTCACATGCTCAGCACGCATCAGGTTGAAGGACTGTATCTGCCTACAGGACCACGGCTCTGCCGCCATCACTGTGGGTCTGTATGGTTGAGCCAGTCCTGCCATTGCCATTAATGACCCTTGTTCTGGATTCGTCTGTGTGGTCCTTGTATGTGCGCGTGATAGCGCTGACATACATGTGTTTGAACAACTTTTTTTTTATTTCTCTAAATTAAAATATCCACTATTGTCCTCATTTCATTTTACAGGGTAGATATAAGTCTGTGCAAACTAGATTTATTTCTACCGATTGAAAAAAAACTTACTGGGGGTGGGGGGGGGGGGGGCGCCGTTTTGCAGTTCGCCTCAGGCAGCACAATGGCTAGGTTCACCCCTGGGTACACACAAGGACCAGGACAGAAGTTGAGTCAACTTTAATCCATGTCAACTGGCTGCAAGTGTGATTTAGTTATTGCCATCACCTGTTAGGTGCCACAGGTAAGTTACAGGTGCTGTTAATTACACAAATTAGAGAAGCATCACATGATTTTTCTAACAGTGGCAATACTTTTGTCCACCCCCTTTTTTATGTTTGGTGTGGAATTATATCCAATTTGGCTTTAGGACAATTATTTTTGTGTTTTTTTCATTGAAGACAAATTAAATTAAGATAATAATACCAAAGAATTTGTGATTGCAATCATTTTCAAGAAGAAACTGAGCATTATCTGACAGAATTACAGGGGTGTCAATACTTTTGGCCAACACTGTAAGTGGAGACGGAAGAGATCCTATTATACTGAGCACTTCATTGCAAACAAGCAGTCCCTCGCAAACGTTAAGTCCACACTGACTGCAGCAACACAAACCCTCTTCTCATCTCTCATATCCTCTCTGTCTCACAACCCTAAACAGCTATTCAACACTTTCCATTCTCTTCTCTGTTCCTCAGCACCTCCTTACTCTCTTCTCATCCCAGCTGAAGACTTTTCTTCATTCTTCAAGCAGAAGATTGAAAACAACAGAGAATTCTTTGACACACAGTCTCCACAGTCCCTTCTAAAGCTACTTAGCTTTCTTATTCCAAAACCTGCTTCACCATGACAAAAGATCAGCTCTCCTCTCTTCTGTCAATAACACATCTCACCACCTGCACACTTGATGCACTCCCATACCACCTCATCCCAACCCTAACCCATTTCTTCAACCTATGACTAATAACTGGTGTCTTTCCTTAATGCTTTAAACATGTCTCAATCTCACCGATCCTTAAAAAGCATTTCATCGACCCATCCTCTGTGTCTAGCTATCATCCCATATCACTTCTTTATTATGCCTCAAAACTACTGGAACAGCATGTGGAGCACCCTGCACCAGGTAACCATAGGCTTCCCTAGGACACTAAAGGATTTTCCACAGCTGGTAACCACACTTACACCCAACACCTTCCACCCCAGGCCTGTAGGGGGAGCCTAACTGGTTGCCTTAAGCCAGTCTCCCCTATAAATACAGGTGCTGGGGGCGGAGTTAGACACAGTGTGCAGACGCTAGGAGAGCTGTAAAGGTAGCTCCGAGACAAGTGAGCTGGACTGGTAACTGGAGCCGTGCTAGGCCCGAACCAGTACACACAAAAGCTAGTGTGAGGGTCCAGAGAGTAGGGACCGAAGGCAAAGGTGAGAAACACTTTACCGGGGCAGAGGAGCCATACCAGCTCGCCCCACCAGAACACCAGTCACTGGAGCCCGACTCTGCAAGGGACAGAGTAGATAGGCCCAGCAGAGAATCCAGCACCCCAAGGAGGCTTAGCTTCCCGGACACCCGCAGCACCAACAATTGAGAGCCAGGGACCGTGGGCAGATAGACGGCGGTGGTCCATGAGAGCGCCCTCAGTGCAGTAACACGGGTGTGGAGAGAGAAGTAATGGTCCGGTTAGGTTCCATACCTGCCAGACTCATAACGGGTGAGCAGAATAAGGAGGCCTACATTCCAACTCGCTGTGGAAGTTCTAAGGTGTTTCCTTCACTCTGGACGTGTGTACCTGCAACCAGTCATCAGTAAAGGTACCAAAACACTTTAATGTGTGCGTGTCCCTCCTTCAACTCATCCTGCACCACACCGACTATGCTTCCCTACTCCAACCCTGTGCATCAACGGCTGGACTTTCAGCATCTCCCTCTCTCACACTACCCCCTCATCTCGCCCTCAATCTGTAAATGTCTCCCAAGGTTCAGTTCTAGGACCATTACTCTTCTCAATCTACACCTTCAGTCTGGGACAGCTCATAAAGTCCTACGGCTTTCAGTATCATCTCTAAGCTGATGACACACAGATCTACCTCTCTGAACCTGATATCACCTCCTTACTTTCCAAAATCCCACGATGTCTGTCCACTAATTAATCCTTCTTTTCTGCTCAATTTCTAAAACTGAACAAGGAGAAAACAAAATTCATCATCTTTCCCTATCTCACTCTACCACTTCACCAGATCTATGCAACAAAGTCAATGGCTGCTCAGTTTCCCAGTCCCACATGCTCGGTGCCTCGGAGTAACCCTCAACTCTGGCCTCTCATTCAAGCCACATATCCAAGCTCTTGCCACCTTCCGCCAACTATACCTCAAAAAATATTCCTTGACCAAAAAACTGCAAAAACACTTGTGTGTGCCCTAATCATCTCCCGCCTTGACTACTGCAACCTCCTGCTCTCTGGCCTCCCCTCTAGTGTTCTTTCACACCCCCCAATCTATTCTAAACTCTGCAGCCTGACTAATCAATCTGTCTCCTTGCTATTCTCTGGCCTCTCCTCTCTACCAAGCCCTTCCCTGGCTCCCCATTACCCAAAGGCTCCAGTTCAAAACCCTAACCATGACATGCAAAGACATCCACAACCTGTCTCCTCTGTACATCTGTAATATGGTCGCCCAGTGTTTGCCTACATGCAACCTATGATCCTCACAAGATCTCCTTCTCTACTCCCCTCTTATATCTTCTTCCCACAACCACATACAAGATTTCTCCCATTCATCCCCCAGCCTACCACGGAAACCTTCAAAAGGAACCTGAAGATCCACCTCTTTCGACAAGCCTACAACCTACAGTGACCCTCAGTCCACTAAACCACTGCACATCCATTAAACTACTGCATGACCAGCTCTACCCTCTCCTACTGTATCCTCTCCCATCCCTTGTAGACTGTGAGCCCTCGCAGACATGGTCCTCTTTCCTCCTGCACCTCCTTGTACTGTGTATTGTTCTTAATTATTGTACTTGTCTATGCATGCCCCTTTTTTCACATGTAGAGCACCATGGAATAAATGGTGCTATTATAAATAATAATAATAATACAATAGTAATAATAATATAGAGAGATAGATAGATATACACTGTTCAAAAAAACATAAAGGGAACCCATTAATGATACATTGTAACTCGAAGTTAACCCTAGAACACATACCTGGGGCCTCGCAGGCCTGCCAGGTTACTTGTTTTCTATTTTCTGTAAAAGTACTTTAGTTTGAAATCTAGGTAATCCTCAGGTATCTAGTTGTTAGTAATTTCCAGTTATTCATATATTTTTATGTTACAGACATTTCGGTATAACAACCTTTTTTTGGGACTACCCCATATTCACGCACCTGGGGCCTTTTAGGCCTGTACTAGGTTTACATGTGATACTCAGTCTTTTTGTCTGTATTGTTGCTGGGGAAGAACTTTTATGACTCTGCTATTGCTGGGAAGAGTGTGGATTCTGCATGACAACATGGTCATGTGATCTTGGAAGGGAGGCTCCCTCACAAAGTCATGTGTCTCTGACCTCATCGCAGGTCTTTTTGTCCTAATTGCTGGAGACAAGATGGACGAAATGATTGGAGAGTATTCGTGCAAAAGGCAGACTAAACGTTGGCCTGTTACCCTTTTTTCCAATTCCTTGATGTGTCAGCCCTCAATAGCTACATTGTTTATTGTCAAACTAATCCAGAATTCCATGCCAACAGGAAAGACAAGAGACGTCTATTTTTGACAGAACTTTGTTATGAACTTTTGATGCCTACTATGATGGAGAGCAGCAGCACGATATGCTTATCAAGGCAAACTACAGAGGCAATGATCCGGTGTGGAATACGCTTTCTGGAACATCCAGAGCAAAGAGAAAAAAAAAGAAAGCGCTGCTATATTTGTCCAGCAAAGAAGGAAAGAAAATTGGAGCGTTTCTGTTCTACTTGCGGACAAAATGTATGCAAGGAACATTCAGCCGAAAAAATAATATGCGAGAATTGTCGGGGGAATATGTAAAGTTACAAATAAATATTCCTGCACCAAGTTTGCTACAACCAAAGAATGTTTTCATAAAAAAATTGTATATTGAATGCCTATATTTGGCGTGCCCATTTACTTACTTTTTTGTTGTTTTATGCACATAATTCTGTTTTGAAATATACACATCTTAGGCTGTGTCCCAGTAGCGCTGGGGTTCGCCAGAAGGGGATACATAATGGATCTGACCTCCTGGTAACTCCAGCTAAGATAAGGCTGCTGGAATGGCAGGATTCCGCCAGCCTTAGCTGGGGTCACCAGGAGGTCAGATCCATTACGGATCCCCTCCTGGCGGACCCCAGCGCTACTGGGAATGCGTCCTTACTTTGCAATAAACTTTGAAAAGTATTTTTTTTAGTTATTCCATGATAATTGTAAACAGGCCTAAAAGGCCCCAGGTGCGTGAATGTGTAGATTTCTATGGGTATGCGTTCTAGGGTTAAATCACACTTGTGAAATCAAGCTGTCCGGTTATGGAGCAACACTGATTGTGAATCAATTTCTCCTGTTGTGCAAATGGAACAGGCAACAGGAAGAAATGATATTTAATTAGGAAGTAAACCCTTATAAAGCAGTCGTTCTACAGGTGTTAGGTGATTTCTTACCGCCAAAACCTGCTACCCACAATGTTTCCCCTCCTCTTCACCTTCACCCCCAACCTACTCCACTTCCTCCTAACCCCGAACATCCCTCCACCCAACAAGGCCGTAGTGATCTCTCCATCCTTCCTACCCATCCACCTTACCCCCTCCTCCGAACTGTTCCTCCACACCTAGTCCCTTTTCTCCACACACGCACGGCCCCCACGCAAACTCTCCTGCTCCCACCTCCTAATCCTCTCGCTGCTTCTCCTACTTACAGGCGACATATCCCCCAATCCGAGACCCCCCACCACATCCCTCCACCCACCCCCAACTTATGCCCATCCCCACAACCTTATACCCATTCAACCAACCCCAGTCCCCCTGCCTGGAGCACTCTGGAATGTCCGCTCAGTGTGCAACAAACTCTCCTACATCCACGACCTCTTCATCACCAATAAATTCAAATTCCCGGCATCACCGAAGCTTGGCTCGCCCCCGCCGACACAGCCTCCCCTGCTGCACTCTCCTACGGCAGACTCATGCTTTCCCACACACCACGCCCTAATAGCACTCGTGCCGGTAGTGTGGGTATACCCTTGTCCACAGTTGCTCCTTCACCCCAACTACACTGCCTCCCTCCACCTCCTTTCCCTCCTTCGAACTGCACTCTGTTCGCATTTTCTCCCCCTGCAACCTCCAGCTCGCGATCATCTACCGACCCCCGGGACCCAGCGCCTCCTTCCTTGACCACTTCAACATTTGGCTTCTCCACTTCCTCTCCTCCGACATCCCCACCATCATCATGGGTGACTTCAACATCCCCATCGACACCCCTCACCCGGTTACCTCCCGACTCCTATCTCTGACCACCTCCTTTGGCCTCTACCAATGATCCTCCTCAGCCACTCACAAAGGCGGCCACACGCTTGACCTCATCTTCTCCCGCCTCTGTTCCCTCACCAACATCTCAAACTCACCCCTCTTCCAATCTGACCACAACCTGTTGACCTTCTCCTCCCTCTTTCCCCCTACCTCACCCCCCTCTCCGGAAACTCAGTCACCCGTTCAGAAACCTTAAACTTATCGATTTCAACTCACTCTCTCACTCCCTCCTCCCTCTCACAGACCTCACCTCCTCACCCAACGTTAACACTGCTGCCTCCCTCTACAACTCCACACTAACTGCGGCTCTCGACCAGGCTGCCCCCCTCACACACACCAAAACCCGCACATACAGACAACCCTGGTTCACCTCTCTCACAAAAGAACTTCGCCAAACGTCCAGGGTCGCTGAACAGAGATGGAAGAAATCCCACTCCACGGCCCACCTCACCATGTACAAGCAATCCCTCTCCAAGCAAACTTATTTCTCTTCTTTAATCAACACATTGTCCCGAAACCCCAAACAACTATTCAAAACCTTCAACTCCCTTCTCCATGCCGCGGCACCTCCTCCTTCCCCCCTCATCTCCGCCAACGACTTCGCCACCTTCTTCAAACACAAGATTGATAAAATTAGAGAGAGCTTTGGCCCAACATCCCCCCAACCCAACCCCATTACTACCCAACCCTCCTCGACCAAAGGAAGCTTCTCCAACGTGACTGAAGCCCAGCTCTCCACCCTCCTGTCACGATCTCACCTCACCACCTGCGCCCTGGACCCACTCCTCTCCCATCTCATCCCAAACCTCACCACTGTCCTCATCCCTGCCCTAACCCACCTCTTCAACCTATCACTCACTACTGGCGTCTTTCCCTCATCCTTCAAACACGCCTTGATCTCACCCATCCTCAAAAAACCCTCCCTCGATCCATCATCCGTCGCCAACTACCGCCCAATATCTCTTCTCCCTTTCACTTCCAAACTACTTGAACAACACGTCCACTCTGAACTGTTCTCCTACCTATCCTCCCGCTCCCTCTTCGACCACCTGCAATCCGGTTTCCGACCTCACCACTCCACCGAAACAGCCTTTACTAAAGTCACCAATGACCTCCTGACCGCAAAGAGAAAAAAACACTACTCTATCCTTCTCCTCCTCGACCTATCCGCCGCCTTCGACACAGTCAACCACTCCCTCCTACTCCAAATCCTAGAATCCCCTGGTATCACTGACCTCGCCCTCTCCTGGATCTCCTCATACCTTAGGGACCGCACTTTCAGCGTCACCCACTCCCACACCTCTTCCTCGTCTTACCTCCTTACTGTCGGCGTCCCCCAGGGATCGGTACTCGGACCGCTACTTTTCTCCATCTACACGACGTGGTGGTGGAGCCAGGGAATGCAAGGTAGCCAGGAGAGTTGACAACAGGCAGGTGGTCGGTGGCAGCCAGGAACCAAGCGTAGCCAGGAGCGTCAAGCGTAGCCAGGAGGGTGAAGCGTATCCAGGAGGGTCAAGCGTAGCTGGGGGGGGGGGGGTCGGTCCCAGCTTGGGGGGTCAGGCATGGCCAGGAGGGTAAGTTGCAGCCACAGGGCTGGGTGCAGACTGGGGCCAAGTAGAGTCAGGGCCCAGATGGAGTCAGGCCAAAAAGCAGCCAGGGCCAGGACAGCAGTCAAGGGCCCAGGTGCAGCAGACAGGGACCAGGAGCGGGGGCCAGGGGTAGCCTGGGGTCCTTTGTAGCTGGGGGCTGGTGCAGTCAGTGGATGGAGGGGGAACCCTCCAACTCCTCACCTGTCTGTCCGTGGTGTCGCAGAAGCGCTGGTGCTCCTGTCTCTGCGGTGGGTGGCTGGTCGGTGCGAGGAGGGCGGTCAGCCGTCCAGGGCATCAGGCGCCGTGTTGCCGCTGCGGGCCGGGGATCCGGCCAGAAGTGCGTGTCCCGCCGGCAGAGCGCGCAGCCACCGCTGCACTTGTTTGAGGTCCCAGGAGCGGTGCAAGTATCCCGCCGCGGTGGTGGGAAGGAGGGACGAGTCGCCGGCTGGGTGACCGCAGGGCCTTCGGTTCAAAGTGGCGCCAGGCGCCGCTGGAGGAGGCCTGCACCCACGGTGATGGTGCCTCCGGGTGAGTGGAGGAGAGCGACGGGGCCTCAGGACGAGAGGAGCCAGGTGGGGGTGGTCTGCTGAGCAGCCGGCGGGGCCAGGGTGGCAGGCCTGGGGAGGACCGACTGGGCACGGCCGCCGGCGCCCGATCTGGTCGGTCGCTGGTGGAACTCTGGGGTCCAGAAGATAGGTGGGGTGCTAGGGGGTGACAGCGTTGAAGGTGGATGTGTAGGGGAAACAGGCATGCTTGGATGCGTTAGATGGTGTCCAAGTGCCAGGAGCCTCCTTACAGGCGACTGTCACCTACGACGGCCATCTTTTTTTGTTAATTCAAGACACTACACACACTCCTGTAGAATAGCGTTGGCCAAGTGCAGTCCTCAAGGGCAGCAAATAGTGCATGTATTCAGGATTAATTTATTATTGCACAAGGTGCTGGCATTATCACCTCTGCAAGGTGATGAAATTAGCACCTGTGCAATGCTAAGGAAATTCTGAAAATATGCACTGTTTTCAGAGCTTGAGGACAGTAGTTTCTTACCCCTGCTTTATAAGTTTCTGTGGAGGTAACCAGGGGTCAAGAGGAATCCTCAAGCTATTTCACCACAACTGTGGCTCTCCCTGAAACGTCTTAGGCAATTTGCCCACAGTGCAATGCTTGATGTTTTTTTGACGCAGATTTTGAGAATCTACATCAAAATCTGCTTGTCTATCCTGAGGTCAGCAAAGTCTATGACCAGTCAGAAGTGCTGTGCCCATGTTGCTTTTATATCCTTGGACATGTGGTTCAGATTCCTTTTTTCTGCCCCAAAATCTGCACTAAATCTGAGGGAAAAAAAGCTACGTTGGCACAGCACTTCTGAACTCACATTGACTTTTCTGCCTTCTGGACAGACATGCAAATTTTGATGCAGATTCTCAAAATCTGCTTTAAAAGAAGCATCAAACAATGTACCATTTGCATGGGGCCTTAGAACAATGTGGTGGGGTCAGGTTCACAGAAAGTATACCCCAAATGCTGTGAGAGCAGGCATGTAGTCACTGGTGAGAGTGTGATAAGCGGTGTAATCAAAGACATTACTGCAGTTCAGACTTGAGGAATCACATAGGGGCTATCCCACAACTTTGAGCTGCGCTACACTTCCTGACATCACTGCTCCTCATATGCGCTGTCTCACAATATCAGTGAGATATACACGCTACAACTTGCACCTAGCTGTACCTGGCTGGATATAGAAATAGCGCGGAGCCCCACACATTTTTTTTTTATTATTCCAAGAAATTCATGAAATAATTAAAAGTAAGGGCTTCCCGATATTTCTGTATCCAGGTCGGTACAAATAGGCACCTGGGTGTTGGTGGCAGCCCGTCGCTGCCTGCTGTATCCGGCTGGATACAAAAATACGGCAAAGCCCCACGTCAAATTTTTTTCTGAAAAATCCATTAAACAATCCTATAAAAAGGGACTGCATCTTTATTAACCCATCGACCATGGTCGAAGGGTTACTAAAGATGCAGTTCCTTTCATTCATATTGTTTTTTGGATTTTTCAGAAAAAAATTTAACGTGGGGCTTTGCCGTTTTTTTGTGTCCAGCCGGATACAGCAGGCAGCGACATGCTGCCACCAACACCCAGGTGCCTATTTGTACCTGGTCGGACACAACAATATAGGGGAGCCCCTTTTTTTCATTCAGGGTTCACCTCAGGTCATAGTTCGGGCTATGACTGCGAGTGAACCCTGCTGTCACATCCCGAAGAAAATGGAAAATAGCTTGGCCCTTAAGGGCTTAAATTTCTTTGTTTGCAGTCTGTGAAAAATAAAGTTTCTGTAGTGCTGTTATTGCAGTATATCTCAGATAAATTCTAGGTGACACTAACGCTGTAGATCCAGTTCCTCACTTTAATATTTTCATTCCCAGAATGAGACTATGGCTAGGTTCCCACTTGGAGGGTGACCCACTTTTCTCGGATCTGCTAAGCGCATAGCAAAGCCTGCTGTAGCGCATAGTGTTAATGTCGCTTGCTACCCAGAAACGCTGCTCCATAGTAACCCGTAGTTTTTGTTGGATGTGGCCACACACAGAGCCCCAGGAAGTGCGCTTTAGCTGAGCGCACAAGAAAAACGTCTGCAACATTTTCCTGTGCGCTCTGCTAAAGAGCACTTTCTGGGGCTCTGTGTGTGGCCGCATCCAAGGTAAACTACGGGTTACTATGGAGCAGCGTTGACGGGCAGCGAGCGACGTTAACGCTAGCCGGTACAGCAGACTGGGCAAAGTTTTTAGTGGATCCGGGAAATGTGGGTCACCCTCCAAGTGTGACCCTAGCCAATGTCTTCCATTTCCAATATGCCACAGCACTGCAATAGTACACCACTATCAGATTTAGGTCTTTTTTTTCTATATGTGTAATGAGCTGAGCGCTCTGACCTCCTATCAATACCCTGCAAAATCATAAAATGGCCGTTACTTGTCCTGCACTCACCTTACATAGTCCCTGGGATAGTAATTTTTAACTGGGTATGTTACTATTTGCTATTTGAACAGATAGTACAGTATTCGTGATACTTGTTACTCGGCTAGTATTGCTGGCGCTCGTGAGTGATGTGTTGACCGTTACTGATCTGACACATATTGCTGCCTCCCTTTAGTGCACAAAGTGAGCTGGCACCTCAGTGAGAGCAGATTGAATTTTAGGGTCTCTCTGGGGGGCACCCCAAGGTGTTTTAGAAATTAAAGTTGTAAAATAGCCCACCCTCCTGCCCATCCCAGAAACACTCATTTTATAGCCGGATGTGTGTGTGGGCAGAGCATATCACTAATTGATTAACATTAGACTTGCTATTTGGACACATATGCGAGTAATAACAATGTACTCATTACAAGTATAGTGAGTGGTTATTTCGCTACTCGCTAGTAGTCACTAGCGATTAGTTTTCCAAGATGTCTAGAATAACCTCCCTGCCGAATTGCTTCAAAGACTGTGTGTAATACATATATACATATGCAGTATAAATACGTGTGCATTTATGTATATGTAATATATCAGAGAGATATTCTATTTCACTTTCCTTCTACAAAAACTACTAGAAAAAAGCAGCATCAAAAAGCTTACCATCTATGCCAAAAACAGAATCAAAATGCACTCTCAGGATGCAGTCAGAGCCCAATTGTAAAGCAAGCCCAGCTGCAGGCTAATAAACCACCTCGACCAGCTATGTGTGGGAGGCGATTTGCCATGCATACACTGGGCCCGCTTAGAACACCATTCACACTGATACAAATGATGCAGAGTGTCTGAAAACGACCCAGCCGCTCCGCTGCTGAGCACTGGGCTGCACAGTACGATACCTCTGCACCACTAGATGAATGGCGCCCCTAGGTGCCCAACTGCACCCTGGATAGATAAAAAGTGCATGAACCAAAATCCCATTTGTAAAAGTTTTTTATTCATCATATAAGAGACTTTTTGCACTTTTTATCTATCCAGGGTGCAGTTGGGCCCCTAGGGGCGCCATTCATCTAGTGGTGCAGAGATATCGTACTGTGCGGCCCAATGCTCAGCCGCGGAGCGGCTGGGTCGTTTTCAGACACTCTGCATCATTTGTATCAGTGTGAATGGTGTTCTAAGCGGGCCCAGTGTATGCATGGCAAATCGCCTCCCACACATAGCTGGTCGAGCTGGTTTATTAGCCTGCAGCTGGGCTTGCTTTACAATTGGGCTCTGACTGCATCCTGAGAGTGCATTTTGATTCTGTTTTTGGCATAGATGGTAAGTTTTTTGATGCTGCTTTTTCTAGTAGCTTTTGTACAAGTTTTTGATAGGACTGATGAGCATGGGATTCCATGTCGTGGATCATCAGCTTAAATGTCTTGGCCAATGCATGAACCAAAATCCTATTTGTAAAAGTTTTTTATTCATCATATAAGAGACTTTTTGCACTTTTTATCTATCCAGGGTGCAGTTGGGCCCCTAGGGGCGCCATTCATCTAGTGGTGCAGAGATATCGTACTGTGCGGCCCAGTGCTCAGCAGCGGAGCGGCTGGGTCGTTTTCAGACACTCTGCATCATTTGTATCAGTGTGAATGGTGTTCTAAGCGGGCCCAGTGTATGCATGGCAAATCGCCTCCCACACATAGCTGGTCGAGGTGGTTTATTAGCCTGCAGCTGGGCTTGCTTTACAATTGGGCTCTGACTGCATCCTGAGAGTGCATTTTGATTCTGTTTTTGGCATAGATGGTAAGTTTTTTCACTTTCCTTCTACTTGAATTTTTCCAGAAGCTGATAGGTCCTTATGGTACTTACTTTTTTGTTTTTTAATTTTCTAAATGATTGTGTAATTTTGCAGGCACTTGCTGCCACTCATCATAGGTATGCAAGCATCCAAACATCATGTTAACCTTCTAATAAATACATCAAACCCGAACAAATCAATGCTTATACCTAGCTCATAGTAAAAGAAAAGCTAAATGTCAAATTGCAGGTGTTGAGAGAACTTCAGAGTCAATTTGCTTGACACAATTCCCTTCGCATCTGAAATATAACTGTGAATTGGTAGTTTAGTGAAAAGAAAATGTTTGATTTGGACAGAACAGGTCCTTAGTGCCTATAAATCTGAGTTTCCAAGTAACAGAAACTGTGGACACAAAATTTACTATTTCTAACCTTTAAATTGTCCATGTACACTTAATAATAAAGATAAGAGAGGGTTAAATAATTATTGAACATGTCACCAATTTTTTCAAGTAAATATATTAATTTCTCACCAGGTATCGGTAATAACCCATTCAACCCACACAGGCAAAGATATCAAACCATAGATGTGCATGAATTACCACATGTTATATGTAATAATGAGAAATGACACAGGGAAGAAGTAAGTAATATTTATTCAAATAGCGCCAACATATTTCGCAGCCATTCACAATTCAGAGATTCAGAGGGTATACAATACAATAATATGATAAAACACAACACAATACAAAAACAATACAATACAGTTATCAGAAAATACAATACAGTACAAAGCATACTACATTACAATAATTTGAGCAAAATAATGACAGCCCTGCTCATAAGAGCTTACAATCTAACAATGAGGTGGGGGTGACACAAAGTACATGCGCTTATTTACAGTACAATGATGGTATTGTCAACTTGAGGAGATGAGGAATAGATAGGAGTTGTATAAGTGGCCTCCAACCATTATTTGTGATCCACTTGAGACTGGTGGAGCGGATAGGCTATGTCTAGATGACTATGACTAGGGATCATGGTAAGTCATCCTAAAAAGATGTGTTTTTATGGATCGCCTGAAATTATGTAAGTTGTGGATACACCTGATTTGTAGGGGTAGAGCATTCCAGAGAATTGGTGCAGCTCGGGAGAAGTCTTGGAGACGGGAGTGGGAGGTTCAGATTAATGTAAAAGTGAGTCTGAAGTCACTTCCAGAGCAAAGAGAACGGGTGGGGTGATAGACAGAGATAAAGAGGAGATGTAGGGAGGTGCTGCATTGTGAAGAGCTTTGTTGGTGAGAACAAGCAGCTTGAAGCAGGTGAGTATGTAATTTTATTATTTTTAACAACTTTTATTCACTTTTAGGCTACTTTCGCAGTGTATCTATGGATACACTGCGAGAGTATTTGGACTACTTGCTACTCCCGAGTACACATAAGATACTCGGAGAGTAACGAGTTACCAAATACCGCTACTATTCAGCGAGTTCCGAACAGTAGGGGTATACTCGCTCATCCCTAGGAGCCAGCAAATGATACACTGAAAGAGCTGTCAGAAAGATAGGAAGAGACCAGGAGGGAGCCGTGTCCTTGATGCCGATGGAGTGCAGCATGGAGAGTAGGAGATGGTAGTCAACATTGTCAAAGGCTGCAGAGAGATCAAGAAGAATAAGCAGAGAGTGGTCACCATTACATTTTGCTGTCAGAAGGTCATTGATCACTTTGGTGAGAGCAGTTTATGTGAATGTAAGGGCTGGAAACCAGACTGTAATGGGTCTAGAAGAGAGTGAGTGGAGAGGTAATGAGTGAGGTGGGAGTAGACCAGGCACTCCAGGAGTTTAGAGATGAAGGGGAGATTGAGACAGGTCTGTAGTTGTTTGTGCAGAATGGGTCAAGAGAGGTTTTCTTTATTAATGGAGTAATGATAGAGTGTTTCAAGAAGGAGAGGAAGATGCCAGAAGAGAGGGAGAGATTGAAGATTTTGGTTAGGTGAGTAGTGACCACTAGAGAAAGAGACTGGAGTAGGTGTGAGGGGAAGGGGTCAGCAGTGCATGTGCTGGGACGAGAGGAAGAAGGAGCCTGGAGACTTCTTCTGTGACTGGGTCGAATGTAGAGAGTGAACCGGAGGAAATGCGGGGAGAGGTAGGGGTAACAGCGATTTAGGGTTGGGAGTTGATTTCCTGACGGATGTTTTCTATTTTCTCTCTGAAATAAGAAGCTAGATCATCAGCACAGAGGTCAGTGATCGGGACTTGCACTTTAGGACTGAGGAGAGAGTGAAAGGTGTCAAAGAGTTTTTTTAGTTTGTTGGATAGTGAGGAAATCAGGGTGGTGAAGAAGGTTTGTTTGGCAAGGTGAAGGGCAGAGTTCTTAGCATAAATTTATATGAGTGAAGTTTTCTGGTGTGCTGGTTATCCTCCATAGACCTTCATCACTTCTAGAGCATCGCTGGAGGAATGAGTTAGCGGTGTGAGCCAGGGCTGTTTCTCTCTGTGTTTGGAGGTTCTGAGGCTGAGGGGGCTACTTGGTCCAGGGTGCTTCTGAGAGATTCATTTAAGTAATTTACTGCCAGATTGGGACAGGAGAATGAGGAGATTGGGGATAGTGATGAGTATAGAGTCTGTGAGTGTATGAGGGTTATAGGCCTGTAGATTTCTGGATGTGTGATAGGTCGGATTGTGCTTGGTGGGGCGAGGGTTTGTGAGCATAAAGGAGAGAATGTTGTGGTCAGATAGGGGAAGAGGTGAATTATGTAAGGAGGAGGTTGAGCAGAGCCGGGCAAAGATCAGGTCAAGGGTGTTACCCAGTGGCGTAACCAGAGTCTGGCGGGCCCCGATGTGAAATTTAGACCTGGGCCGCCCCCCTTCCCCGGCTCATGTTGGTCAGATGAATCGGCCTAATGTAATGTTTTAAATCCTCTAAAGACTCGCAAATTGATCCCTCTCCCCCTTAATTATGCATTAATGTCCCTCATCATGTTATATATGGTCCTCCTCCTGGAATATGCCCCTTATCATATATATATGGTCCTCCTCCTCTTGCCACCATAGTTGTCCAATTATTATAACCTCTCCATATAGTGTAATACAGCCTCATATCCTCTCCATATAGTATAATGCAACCTCATAGTCTCTCCGTATAGCATAATACAGCCTCATAGCCTCTCCATATAGCATAATACAGCCTCATAACATCTCCATATAGCATAATACAGCCTCATAGTGTCGAGCCCCAGGCTTTGGTACTCGGGTATCAGGTTCTGTGGGAAGCGTTGCTGTGTCACGGGGAGTGGTGGCTGCGCCTGATCCTGTGTCCTTCAAAAAGGGGTATATTTACAGGGGAGTTTTTGTCATGTGACGCCACCTGTAGTGTCTGGTGATGGGTCCCAGCGCCGCCACAGTCTGCCGGTGGTGGATGGTAATGCGGCTTAGTTGGTAAAGTCCCCTACAGGTAGGGCTGGACCTCCGAGGCAGCATAGTGTGAAGGGGCAGCTTGTAGTGGAGCTGTAGATAGGATGAGGAGTGTTGGAACAGTCTATGAGGGGCACCGGGAGGGAGAGGAATGACACACGCACACTGCAGAAGTCTCTTTTACCTTTTACTGGTGGTACACAGGTAAACATGTCCAGGGCACTGACAGGTGACCAGGTGCACAGTGGGTCCCCACAGCAAGTGGGTATAAGACCTCTTCTGTTCCTCTGTGGTTGCTGAAGCCCAGCCTGCATGCAGTCAGACCGGCCTCCTCTCTTTTCCTATCTCTGATATCTGTCCTCTCCTCCTGTGCGGTCCACGGGTTACCCTCTCTGATCACTGCGGTGGAACACTGCTGTGTTTGGCTCCCTCTCACTGATCCACAAGGGGACCGGGTGGCTGAAGCCTCCACAGTGTGACGGGGTTTTCTGTAGTCCTGACGTATCCTACAGGTGCGGATCCCCGATGTCCGGTACGTCTTTGGGCGAACGTCCACTAGTTCCTCACTCCCTTTGGGCTGTCTGCTCCTTGCCTTTTGTCCCCACTCAGGCTTGCGGGACGTCAGAAGGGCCACTCCGGGTCACTGGCTCGGGCCTAACCACGGCACCGACCACCAGGACGTCTTCGCAGTTCTCCTAGTGTCTGCACACTCTGACTGACTCCTCGCCCAGCAGAAGTATTTATAGGGGATCTTGCCTAAGGTCAGCAAGTTGAGCTCCCCCTACTGTGCCTGGGTGGAAGGTGTTGCATGTAGTAGGTACCTGCTGTGGAAACCCAGCTGTGCATTGGGGAAGTCTATGGCTACCTGTGTGAACAGGGTGCCACAAAAGCCTCTCCATAAAGTATAATACAGCCTCATAGCCTCTCCGTATAGTGCAGTATTACATATGCAGCTTTATATATGAAACACCCAAAATCCTGAACCCCCCTAGTCCTCTGACCATACTGCACTCACTTATTTACAGCAAAAAAAAAAAATCTTTACTTTCCTCCCTGGTTCCCTCGCTGATCCGTCGGGCTCCTGAAGACTCCAGAAGAGAAGGAGGAGGTGCGGCCTGCTGTATGCACTCCCCAGTGGAGCGCAGGGCAGGAAGGCGGCAGACCAGAGGAGGGGAGGGGCGGGTGCAGCAGCAGGAAGCAGGAGCCTTCCCTCCCCTCCTCTCGCTGACACATGGAGCGTTGGAGCCTGTGCGGCTGCGCTGTCACATCGATGGGTGTCCTCGGGGACACACACCCATTTTAAGCAGGAGCTGCGGTCGCAGGGGGCTGCTGGAGGCGCGGGTCCCCTACAGGTCCGGGTCCAGTCTCAGCCGCGACCGCGATTGTTACACTACTGTATATAACTGACTTAGCAAGTTAATTGTTAAATAAGTATTAGCCATTTGTGCCACTTATTACATGCACCATTCTGGAACATTTCCACCAAGTTGTACAATGTGTAATCCTTCAAAACAGTCACTAATTCTCCCCAATATTTGTCATTCCTCGTACACTAGGAAACACATGGATCCACCTAGACTCACATTTACTGCAGACATTTGTTTTATAGCAATAGACGTACATACGGTAATTATCTATTGATGGTTGATTTTGTTCAGTTAAATATCCAAAGACGTCAATCTGTGAATTAACTAGAACCACGTATGAAAAAAATTCTTCATAAATTCTTTAGACTGTCTGAGAAGGTGGGCTGAGAGATCACAAAAATATAATAAGAAACCACCCTTATGTCAGTAATGATATGGAAATGAAATTTAAAGCAGCAATATTTACAGGCAAAGTGACTCACCGTGGCCGGGACTCCGGTTTAGACAGGCGATGCTTCCTTCCTCCTTGTCACGGGTGGACCGCGCCTGCCGGTAGTGGGGCCCGGTGTAGTGCAGATCAAAGTGTTGAAGACGTCTTGGTGGAACAGATTAAAGGGGTTTTTAATTTATTCGTGACGCCACCTACGAGTAGATTCGGTAAGGACTACCGACGCTGCGGAGCCCCCGGGGGATGGATAGCAGCAAGATGTTACGCTCCCCACAGGCTGAGCGGTGATCCCCGGAGGCTGGAGCTGCTCAAGATGTTGTGCGGCAGCTGCGGTTACCTTGTAGTGCGGACGGACAGTTCATAAGGAAGCACGGACACAGAAAGTCTCTGCAACGGGTCTTTACTGTAACCAGCAGGCAGTACATGGCATACAGTGGTTGAGTAGTGGACCAGGTGGACTCAGCAGTGATGGTGTCCCTTAGAAATCCGCAGTGTTCCTCCATTCTAACTAATTGGTTGCCAGTGTCGCCAAGGAATACCAGGTCGGGTACGGGGAGGCTGCTTCAATGCCCTATCCATGATGTACGTTCAGGATGTTTTGGGGAGCCTTGGGTCCCTCAGTGGGTACACCGCTGGTTAGACGACTGGAAGTTGGCTGGTTGTGGGGTGCTCCTGTGAAGCTGCTCCTCCACGCTTCTGGTTCGCGTAGCAGAGGTGAACTGCTGCCAGCTTCGGTACCAGTGAACCGGCTGTGAGTTGTGGGCACGGGAGTCTTTTGGGGAACCCGTGTGAATAATGCCCAATCCCGGTAGTTAAGGCCTCAGGTGCTAACACCCGACCGGTGACGGCCCAGGGGCCCGCACGGGGTGCGGAGCCCCGCTCCTCTCCAAGTTCTGTGTCCTAGGCTCTGCTCTAGGTTCCAGACTCCTTCCCTTCTCCGTCTGTTCTATCTAGATTATTGTGTGTTCTACTACACTTCCCTAACACTCCACCCCCCAGGACCTATGATTGGCCCTCTGTTCTAGGTGATGCATGTTGGGTTGGATTTCTATGTTAACCAGATCATTGCTGAGTCAGAGAATATTGCGGCTGCATTTGTGGCTGCAATACCCTCTTGTGACGCACTCGTTGCGGGGCGCCACAAAAGCTCAACTTCTGAGCAAGTATTAAGCATGCATCCTTCTGCCAGGTGACTGATGGGTACAAGCCGTTATAGAGTGAGTTATAATTTTTGCACTAATGCACTTTGTTATTAAAGTTTAAGCACCTTATTCCTTATATATTATTTAGCTCATAATATATCCTTTAGAGCACTAAAATCCCTCCTTTATGTATAATAATGATGCCCTTATAACTAAATTCTTTTTTGGTAAAGTGCCAGGACGTTGCTGCTATATCCTTTACACTGAGCTGGCAGCTATGGAAACCGGGTGTTTGTGCATTTGCTGCTCATATGCCTGCCTTCTGAATGACATCGCGGCTCCGGCGCCGGTTACCACAGTGACAGGTGATGCTATGACGTCACTTCCGGTATGCGGGCCAGTGACCACGACTGAGGGGTCTGGAAGGGGCGGCACACAGCTATGGATTATTGTTTTGATCTTCTGATTACAATAACAAGGTACTGGTGTGACCTGGGTCCTCCAATTAACTATTTCTCCACTGTACTTCATCACTCATTGTTCACATAAGGTTTTAACCTTCTGTATGATTGATTAACACTGTTACTGAGTTGATATTGAACCTGTATGCTATGGATAGACATGCTGTATTTATTGTGGTTCTGGCTTGATTAGTTGTCTCATGATCTAATTGCTATATGTGCATAAATACCTGGCATCTGTCAGATATTCCTTGCTAGACAGAGGATGCTTGGACCCAAAACATCGCCATCTGTGCCATGTCTGAATAAAATCCTTTTGAATCACTCAAAAGCATCGGAGTGCTGCAACATTTCTGTACCTTTGGATATATATAATATATGTTTTTTTTTATGGGGAATATTAAGGATACAGCCACTTTTATGCCTCATTCAATACATATACTCATACGCACATGCTCGGATTAATACATATAGCCTTAATCACTATGTAGAAATGCTATTTCAATGTAACTTTACTTTGTCTGCTTGACGTGATACTCTTTTAAGAGAGCGGCTATACATACAGTAGGTTCATATTTTATCTTCACTCCATTCAATCCTCTCCATTTGTTAAACATTCTCTATATATTTAGGGCATTGTGTTATTTATTCTCCACAGGAAGCACGGTAATTCTCACATATGTTTGCTGCTAGGAATTGTTGCTAGTGGCAATTCATGAAAAATTCTGGTTGTCTTATAGTTATTCAAAGTAACTCAATTTTCTTAATTGGTGTACATCCACAATTTCATATGCAATATTTCTTTCTAAAATATACTTGCGTGAAGAGGTTGGTGGCTATGTCAGTGGCTATGTTCTTATGTGGCAAAGCATGTTCCTCTTGCTATGCCATGGTCAGAGCCTGATTTGGGATAATACAGCCCACTGGGATGTAAAACTACATAAGCTGGAGCATCTGCATGAGCACCGTAAATCAGTGACTTTGTTAATGCAGCAGTTAAATTGGACAGGGAGTTCGCCATTGGCAACTCATGTCTTATAGAACACTTCATAGAGTTAACCAAATTTGTTGTTAGGGTCAAGTGTGAAATCAACAGTATTGTACCCTCATATTTATCCTGAAAAAGACATTCATCAGAATGTAAAAGGTGATGGAGGAAGATAGGAAACTTACACATGTTCATTGGTGTCCTATATTTGTTAGAGATCCTCAAAGTCCATGTTAAATACAGCAGGATTTTGGCAGGAAGAGGAGGAGGAAGAAGTGCAGCAATTGAATATGGAGGGAGACATTGAGTTGGCTTTGGCAGGAAATCAAGAAGACAGAGTAAAAACGATGATAACAACCAATCTTTCCAGCAACATGGGTAATTTACTGTGCTGCTCCTACCACTGCACATCCATGTCAGCGACCCATATCTTATAACTAGACTGTGTCTTTTCTAAGGTAGATACTGTAAGCCATGATCCCATGAACCTCTGGGGCAACAGATTGAACCAATGGTAGCAAATAGTCCAGTTATGAGTATACTGTCATATTCAGCCATCATTGTAAAGTATTCAACCCAGCTAGTAGCTTTTCCGCATTAAGCACACCAAGCATTGATCATTGCAGACTTTAATCCATTTATGGCTAATGCCAGTGATTAAATTAGCAAAACCTTCTGACTACTTGTTCTTTGTCTGTCTTGTACTACATCCTTCAACTGCCATGTTGACAATGGCCTGTGCTCAGGGAGGTAACTACTTCCTGTCCTTCATGTCATCATTACTATAATACTGCAGATGAAGGGGTTGCCATTGCTCATCCTACATTGCCACACATCTCCTTGCCTGTCCCATTCTAATTCTTCACCATGCAGCGTCTGCTGCCCCTACTGTACGGTCACCCCAACCACACGTCTCTGTAGCCTACCTACTCTGTTGTATTGTGCTAGACTGTACCACTGGTGCCAGACCTGCTGCTGCTCACCCTACATTGCCAAGCATCACCTTGCCTGATTTGTTCTAATTCACTCTCCTACAGCTTCTGCCACTGCCATTTTCACTAAACATCCATTACCCACACATTTCTTTGTTACTCGCCCACTGTGTTTTATACTGATAGACTATGCTTCTGATGTAAAATGTACTCTCTTTAGAGTTAACAACAGTTCCTATTAGTTTTTTTCCTGTACAGATAGCATGAGGACACTTGGACATTAAAAAGGCTGTGTTTTCATTATGCAGCTTAAAAGTGGTTTAATATATTCTTTGGAGTCCTCTGAGGGTTATATACCTGTAATTTATGGCGATTAGAGGGTTTGCAGTATTGTGACTCATGGCAAATTTTATTCACTGCAAAATAAACCCTTCTGGAAAAATCAGCAAAGATATACAATTTCGTATCTCAAACAGTTGGATCATCTCTAGTTGTCCACTTTCATTTTGTGCCTTTTTTCTCTTGGAAGATTCACAGTTGTTAAGCCTTTTCTGGAAAAGAAAGGAAACGTGAACAAATCCCAGGATATCCTATGAGCCGCTACATATACTATTAACTGTACTGTATTTTATGGCCTACTGAGCTGATACCTATACACTCACAGCAGAAATTCTACATCGAATGGCTAGTTTAGATTATTTGCGTTTTTTCGTTGCATTTTTGAGTGAGGTTTGATTTTTACATGCGTTTGTGTAAACAAAAAATTTACTTGTAGTTTTTATATTTTGGGGGGCATATGATGTTTTGAATTAAATTTCTTTGCTTTGGAAACTTGCTGTTACTTAGTCTTCATAAAACTTTATTGATAAATGTATCCACTGATCACATACATTATTTTTCTTTAGATTTTTTTTGCATATCATTCAAGTCTCTGGGGAAAATCTGCAAATATAATGCATAATTGTCAAAATAGAAATTGACATGTGGATTTGCAAATATGCATCACAAGTTTATTTTGAATCACAAAAAACAGTCAAACAAACGTGTAAAAATACTCAGTTGTAAAAAAAAAACTGTAAAAAGCAAGTGCTGCTGAAAAAGTAGTAAAACATATGCTATTTAGTTGATAGATTTTTGAAAAAAATGTATACTAAGCCGCTCTACCACTTCAAGGTAACCCGTATCAGAGCAGTCCCTATCTGATGTATTTAAATTCTGACCATGTGTATTGGTACGTAAAATGAGCAGGATCCAGACAGGTCCAATCTCTGACTTGGACTGAATGCAGATGACGGCTTTTTATGTGCAGGGCTCAATGGGGAGGGATGAGAGACTCCCCAATCTTACAGAAACAAGAAACAATTTACATAAAAACAAATGAGCCATGCACACAGTGAACACGTCTGTAGGACAGTGTTCACACCACCAAAAGACTGAATCACAAAAAACAGTTAAACAAACGTGTAAAAATACTCTGTTGTAAAAAAAAAAACACAGTAAAAAGCAAATGCTGCTGAAAAAGTAGTAAAACACAGGATATTTAGTTGATACATTTTTAAAAAAAAATGTATACTAAGCCGCTCTACCACTTCTAGGTAACCCGTATCAGAGCAATCCCTATCTGATGTACTTAAAACCTGACCATGTGTTTTGGTACCTAAATGAGCAGGATTAAGACAGGTCCAATGTCTGACTTGGACTGAATGCAGATGATGACTTTTTATGTGCAGGGCTACAGGGGAACGGCTTTGTATACATTTTTTGCAAAAAATGTATCAACTAAATATCCTGCGTTTTACTACTTTTTCAGCAGCACTTGCTTTTTACTGTGTTTTTTAACAACAGAGTATTTTTACACGTTTGACTGTTTTTTGTGATTCAGTCTTTTGGTGGTGTGAACTCTGTCCTACAGACGTGTTCACTGTGTGCATGGCTGGTTTGCTTTTGTCTAAATTGTTTCTTGCTTCTGCAAGGTTGGGAGTCTCCCACCCCTCCCCTTGAGCCCTGCACATAAAAAGCCATCATCTGCATTCAGTCCAAGTCAGACATTGGACCTGATAAGAGCCCCTGTGTAAGAATAGTACTTGGGCCCAGTGGCGTAACAAACGCAGTCACAGGGGTCGTGGGTGCGACCGGGCCCAGGACTATAAGGGGCCCGGGCCGCCCGCAGCCCGCACCCCCCTGCAACCGCCGATCCCAGCGCCGGCCCCCGCTTCACATGGATGTGCGTCTCCAAGGACGCACATCAATGTGACTTCATGGCCAGTGTGTCAGGAAGGGGAAAGGAGGCAGCGGTGCCAGCCTGCGATCAAGCAGGCTGGTGTCGGCGGTGTGTGTGGCCACTCCGCGTCCCGGGCTCCGGCAATCTGGCTCACTCTGAGGCAGCGGTGAGTGACTGCTTGTTCTGTCAAGCCGGGAGCCTGAGCATGGCCATGTCCGCCCCTCCTCCTGTAATGCTGAGCCCGCCGGAATCTCTGCTGCTGGTCGCATACAGCCCGGCTCCCGGTTCCCGGGGGCAGCAGTGAGTGCCGGATGTGCAGGAGGTTGGAGCTCATCTGTCTGCGGGTGCTGCGGGGGGCTGGGGCCGGGGGCCATCCAGCCGGGGATCAACCACAGCAAGCTGATCACCAGGAGAGACATTGAGACTCTATACCAGGACTGCGCCAGGTCAGACACTGTATTGTGTGCCCCATATACTGTGTGCCCTCTCCATATACTGTGTGTGCCCACCCCATATACTGTACCCCTTATATTGTATGCCCTACTGCCCTATAAACTGTGTGCCCCCTCCCACTATACTGTGTTCCCCCATATTGTGCCCTCCCCATACTTTGCGTGCCCACCACATGTACTCTGCGTGCCCTCCTCATATACTGTACCCCCCTATATTGTGTGCCCCATATACTGTGTGCCCCCTTCCCATACTGTGCCTCCCCTTCTACTAATGCCCTCCCATATAATGTGCCACCCCATATACTGTGCCCCTTGTTATACTGTGTGCCCCATATACTGTGCCCACCTACCCATACTGTGTGTGCACGCCCACCCCTTATACTGTGCTGCGTGGCTGTGTTGAGTGGCTGACTATATGTCTGTGTGGCTGAGGCTGCGTGGCTGGCTGTGTGTGGCAAGCTGTCTGTGTGGCTGACTGTGTGTGGCTGTGGCTGGCTGTGTGTGGCTGTCTGTGTGGCTGTGTCTGTATATGGCTGGGGCTGCATGGCTATGTGGCTGGCTGTGTGTGTCTGACTGTGTATGTGTGTGGCTGGGGCTGTGTGTCTGTGGCTGGCTGTGTGTGACTGGTGCCACGTGGCTGGCTGGGGTTGGCTGTGGCTGGAGCTGCATGACTGTGGATGGCTGTGTGTGTCTAGCTGTGTGTGGCTGATGTTGAATGGCTGTGTGGCTTGCTGTGTGTGGCTGTGACTGTGTGGCTGACTGTGTCCTGTGTGTGTCTGGAGCTGTTTGGCTGTGTGTGGCTGACTGTGTCTGGGTGTGACTGGGGCTGCTTGGCTGTGTGTGGCTGGTGCCACGTGGCTGGCTTGGGTTGGCTGTGGCTGGAGCTGCATGGCTGTGTATGGCTGATGTTGCATGGCTGTGTGGCTGACTGTGTCTTTGTGTGGCTGGGGCTGCTTGGCTGTGTGTGGCTGACTGTATGGCTGTGTGTGTGGCTGGTTGGATGTGTGGCTAGCTGTGGCGGTATATGTGGCTGGCTGCGGCTGGCTGCACCTGTGTGTGGCTGTTTGTGTGTGGCTGGTGGCTGTCTATGTGGCTCTGTGTGGCTGTCTGTGTGTGGCTGTTTGTGTGTGGCTGGTGGCTGTCTATGTGGCTGTTTGTGTGTGGCTGTTTGTGTGTGGCTGTTTGTGTGTGGCTGTTTGTGTGTGGCTGTCTGTGTGTGGCTGTCTGTGTGACTGGCTGTGTGGCTGGCTGTGGCTGTGTGTGTGTGGCTGTGTATGTGTTTGGCTGGCTGCATCTGTGTGTGCCTGGCTGGTGGCTGTCTATGTGGCTGGCTGTTTGTGTGTGGCTGTATGTGTGTCTGGCTGTGTCTGCGTGTGGTTGTCTGTGTGGCTGGTGGCTGTCTATGTGGCTAGCTGTGTGCGGCTGTCTGGCTGTGGCTGGCTGTGTGTGTATGTGTGTGTGGCTGGCTTTGTGTGTGTGGCTGGCTGTGTCTGTGTGGCTGGCTGTGTCTGTGTGGCTGGCTGTGGCTCTGTGTGTGGCTGGCTGGCTGTGGCTCTGTGTATGGCTGGCTGTTTGAGTGTGGCTGGCTGTGTGTCTGACCACTTGGACCCCACAATCCTGAGAAACGGAGCTTTGAAGAGCACCATGTAAATGGAGCTGTGGTTGATTATTCCCTCTGCTGCACCATTCACATGTGGCTCTTCAAATAACGTCTTTAAGAAAGTGGTGAGGGCCACAACAGGGTAAAAGCAAAATTTACGTATTGGGGCTGATGGGTGATATAGTATATATATAGTATGTGTATATATATATAGTATGTGGCTGGTGGAGCTTGTTTTCCAGGGCTGCTTCTTGGTACCAGTCCGGCCCTGGTGGGGGGGGCCCAGGTCTAAATTTCGCACCGGGGCCCACCAGACTCTAGTTACGCCACTGCTTGGGCCCTTTGCAGTACAATAGTTCAAACCTATAAAAGATGAGTTATGACAACCTGTATAGGAGTGCATGGTTGTGTGTGGAATTCCCTAGAAAACCTATGTAACCCTTAATGACTTGGTGCGGTCCTCCTATTGTATTTGGTTGAACTATCAGGGAGGAGTCCTTTATATTTAAAGCTTCTTTTTTGTATTAAAAGCAAATTAGGGTCACTGCTCCTTGACTCATAGGAAAGGTTTTTACTGAGAGTATCTAATTGTTGATTATTGTGCTTTGTTCACAGAGTGATTTTGGGATTTAATTTTTGGATTACCGTAGTTTTTATTTAGTGCCTTCTAATGTGTATAGACACTGTGTAATGAGCACTGTACTATATGGGGTATAGACCTCTTTAACACCTGATATAGGGTAGCACTGTATATGTCGTTTTTTTTAGGTGGATTGTCACTAATTTGATACGGGGTACAGGGTAGCACTGTGTGTGTTTGTTTTTTTAGGTGGGATGTCACTCATTTGATATACTAGCACATCTGTATAAGAATATGTTTATGATATATCACTGAGTGTTATTTGGTCCTCTGAATGTACATTTTTAGCACATTGATATAACACACTATCACTGTTAATAATTGATTTCTTTGGTTTTTTATTTTCACCTTATATCACACTTTGAATAGAACAATCAGTGATTTTGAAACTTGACATCACTCTCCACTCTATGACTCATGCAGAGTTGTAACTGTAAATAGCGTACAAACTTTAAGGGAATTCCTCCTAGACACATTAAATGCACCTTATGATATATTGTATTAATGGTTTCTTTCTAGGTATATATAGTCTGTAAAATCTTCATTTCGGTTGTCTTTCCACTCGTTGGTGGATTGGTAGCATTCGGATGCATGAAATCGTGGTGTATTTTATCTTAACTATTGTGCCATAATTGAATGTATTTTATGTTTTAACCCCTTCATGACCGAGCCTATTTTGACCCTAAAGACCGAGGCATTTTTGGCAATTCTGATCAGTGTCCCTTTATGAGGTTATAACTCGGGAACGCTTCATTGGATCCGAGCGATTCTGAGATTGTTTTTTCGTGACATATTGGGCTTCATGTTAGTATTAAATTTAGGTCGATCATTTTTGCGTTTATTTGTGAAAAAATCAAAAATTTGGCAAAAATTTTGAAAATTTTGCAATATTTAAATTTTTAATTTTTATTCTGGTAAACCACAGAGTAATGTGCCACAAAATAGTTAATAAATAACATTACCCACATGTCTACTTTACATCAGCACAATTTTGGAAGAGAAAAATAATTTTGGTAGGACGTTATAAGGGTTCAAAGTTCATCAGCAATTTTTCATTTTTCCAGCAAAATTTACAAAACCATTTTTTTAGTGACCACATCTCATTTGAAGTCTCTTTGAGGGGTGTACATGACAGAAAACACCCAAAAGTGACACCATTCCAAAAACTGCACCCCTCAAGCTACTCAAAACTACATTCAAGAAGATTTTTAACCCTTTAGGTGCTTCACAGGAACTAAAATAAAGTTGAAGGAAAAAATTGACATTTTAATTTTTGTAACAAAAATGTTCTTTTAGCCTCAATTTTTTCATTTTCACATGGGCAACAGGATAAAATGGATCCTAAATATTGTTGGGCAATTTCTCCCGAGTATATCGATACCTCATATGTGGTCATAAACCATTGTTTGGGTGCACGGCAGGGCTCAGAAGGGAAGGAGCGCAATTTGAATTTTGGAGCCAATTTTCCGTTCAAAAAGTGAATTGGCGCTCCTTCACTTCTGAGCCCTGCCGTGCGCCCAAACAGTGGTTTATGACCACATATGAGGTATCGGTGTACTCAGGAGAAATTGGCCAACAAATTTTTGGATGTATTTTATCCCTTTGCCCATGTGAAACTGAGAAAATGTAGGCAAAAAGATTTTTTTTGTGAAAAAAAAGGTGTTTTTTTCATTTTTATGGATGAATTTGTGAAGCATCTGGGGTTCAAAGTTCTCACTATGCATCTAGATATGTTACTTTGGGCGTCTAGTTTCCAAAATGGGGTCACTTGTGGGGGAGCTCCAATGTGGAGACACACAGGGGCTCTCCATACGCAACATGGTGTCCACTAACAATTGGAATTGTTAGCGGACACCATGTAGGATATGAAGAGCCCCTATGTGCCTAAACATTGGAGCTCCCCCACAAGTGACCCCATTTTAGAAACTAGACCACCCAAGGAACGTATCTAGATGCATAGTGAGCACTTTGAACCTCCAGGTGCTTCACAAATTGATCCGTAAAAATGAAAAAAGAAAGTTTTTGTGGAAAAAAAAGTGGTTTATTTTTTATGGATGAATTTGTGAAGCATCTGGGGGTTAAAAATGCTCACTATGCATCTAGATACGTTCCTTAGGGGGTCTAGTTTCCAAAATGGGGTCACTTGTGGGGGAGCTCCAATGTTCAGGCACACAGGGAGGGGCTCTCCATACCCGACATGGTTTCCGCTAACAATTGGAGCTAATTTTCCATTGAAATTGTTAGCGGACACCATGTCGCATATGGAGAACCCGTGTGCCACCAGCACAAGAGCATCTGGAAGAGTTGGGGTGCAGCACCAGAAAATGCCGCCTCTAATGAATGCGCTATTTTCTTGGGTGGCTGTGGGTTGTAATTTGCAGCGTGGGGACCCACAACATTTGGGTCTCTCCAAGCTGAGGATTTCAGTCAGCCAGCTGCCAAGTTGTACCTGGCTGCAACCAAAAAATACAGCGAAGCCCATTTTTTTTATTTCTAGAACTAATTCTAGAGAAAAAAATTACGTGGGGCTCCGCCATATTTTTGGTCCAGCCAGGTACAACTTGGCAGCTACAGACTGCCAGCAACCCCCAGCTGCCTCGTTGTACCTGGCTGCAACCAAAAATACAGCGAAGCCCATTTTTTTTTTATTTCTAGAACTAATTCTAGAGAAAAAAATTACGTGGGGCTCCGCCATATTTTTGGTCCAGCCAGGTACAACTTGGCAGCTACAGACTGCTAGCAACCCCCAGCTGCCTTGTTGTACCTGGCTGCAACCAAAAATACAGCGAAGCCCATATTTTTTTATTTCTAGAATTCTAGAAAAAAAATGACATAGGCTCCGCCATATTTTTGGCCCAGCCAGGTACAACTAGGCAGCTGGGGGCTGGAATCCTCAGCATGGAAAGGCCCAAGCGTTCTGGGCCCCCCATGCTGCGAATTGCAGCCCGCAGCCGCTCCAGAAAATGGCGCATTCATTGAAGCGCCATTTTCTGGCGCTGTACCCATGCTCTTCCAGTTGCCCTGGTGCCGGTGGCAAACTGGGTAATAAAGGGGTTAATGCCAGCTTTTTATTGGCAGCTGGCACTAAGCCCGAGATTCATAATATTGGGCCAATGTTAGACCCGCCATTAGGAATCTCTGGTAAGTAGTCAATAAATACACACAGAGAAAAATATTTTTATTTTGAAAAAAAAACACAAACAAAATTCAGACTCCATCTTTATTATAAAAAGATCCGACGTAGTCCACAACGAAGGTCCCACGACGCTCGATCGCCTCCGACGTAGTCCACAACGAAGGTCCCACGATCGCCATGCAGGGGGATCGGACTGCAAAGTAGCGATCTGACAGCCCAGGTGTAGGATCACTGCACCGGGGCTGTGAGATCGCTTTCTGCAGCTCGATCCGCATGCAAACGGATCGGACTGCAGAGCAGCGATCTGGCAGCCCGGGTGCAGCGCCGGGGCTGCGAGATCGCTTTCTGCAGCTCGATCCTCATGCAGGAGGATCGGACTGCAGAGCAGCGATCTGGCAGCCCTGGTGCAGCCCCGGGGCTGCGAGATCGCTTTCTGCAGCTCGATCCTTATGCAGGAGGATCGGACTGCAGAGCAGCGATCTGGCAGCCCGGGTGCAGCGCCGGGGCTGCGAGATCGCTTTCTGCAGCTCGATCCTCATGCATGAGGATCGGACTGTAGAGCAGCGATCTGGCAGCCCCGGGGCTGCGAGATCGCTTTTTGCAGCTCGATCCTTATGCAGGAGGATCGGACTGCAGAGCAGCGATCTGGCAGCCCGGGTGCCGTGCCGGGGCTGCAAGATTGCTTTCTGCAGCTCGATCCCCATGCAAGGGGAATCCCCTGCATGGAAAGCAAGCTGCAGAAAGCGATCTGACCGCTTGGGCGCAGTGGTCTGAAAGCCCGAATCACTGTGCAGTGGATCACTGCACAGTTTGGACCACTGCGCCCAAACTGTCAGATTGCTTTCTGCAGCTCAATTCCCATGCAAGGGGATTCCCCTGCATGAAGAGCAAGCTGCAGAAAACAATCTGACAGCTTGGGTGCAGTGATCCACTGGATCACTGCGCCCGAGCTGTCAGATGTTTCTGCAGCTCGATCCCCATGCAGGGGGATTCCCCTGCATGGGGATTGAGCTGCAGAAATCAATCTGACAGCTCGGGCGCAGTGATCCAGTGGATCACTGCACCCAAGTTGTCAATTCGCTTTCTGCAGCTTGCTCTCCATGCAGGGGATCCCTGGGGGATGGATCCCTGATCCCCATCCCCCTGCATGTGGATCAGGGATCCCACAGCAGGGGGATGGGGATCAGGGATACATCCCCCTGCAGGGGGATGGGGATCAGGGATACATCCCCCAGATCAGGGATCTATCCCCCTGCAGGGGGATGGGGATCAGGGATCCATCCCACAGCAGGGGGATAAGGATCAGGGATCCATCCCCTGCTGCAGGGGGATCAGGGATCCATCCCCCTGCAGGGGGATGGGGATCAGGGATCCATCCCACAGCAGGGGGATGTGGATCCGGGATCCATCCCCCTGCAAGGTGATGGGGATCAGGGATCCATCCTCCTGCTGCAGGGGGATCAGGGATCCATCCCCCAGATCAGGGATCTATCCCCCTGCAGGGGGATGGGGATCAGGGATCCATCCCACAGCAGGGGGATAAGGATCAGGGATCCATCCCCTGCTGCAGGGGGATCAGGGATCCATCCCCCTGCAAGGTGATGGGGATCAGGGATCCATCCTCCTGCTGCAGGGTCATCAGGGATCCATCCCCCAGATCAGGGATCCATCCCCCCTGCATGGGGCACAGGGATCCCCCTGCAGGTGAAGCAGGCAGGGGGACCTACCAGAGGTCGGTGGTGACGGCGGCGGTGACTGCAGGAAGACCGGCAGCAGGGACTGGAGCACAGCGGGACGAGGAGGCGGCGGCGGCGATAGCTGGAGGAGGTGAGTGGAAGGAGCGGCGGGAAGAGGTGATCACCTCTTCCCGCCGGTCACCGGCGGTGGCGGAGGACAGTGGGGCCGGAGACAGCATGGGGGGGCCGGATCCAGCATGGGGGCACAGGGGTATCAGCGGGGGGGCCGGAGCCAGCATGGGACACTTGTGATGAGCAGGGGGGAAGCCGGAGACAGCGGGGGACAGGGGGATGAGCGGGGGGACCGGAGCCTGCATGGGACAGGGCGGATGGGGTGGGGGAGTAACAGGAAGACAGGGGACATGAGCTGGGGGAGCAGGAGGAGCCTGGCGGCAGAGAAGCAGACAGGAAGGGACCGCATACTGTGCACAGTCGCGTTAATTGCCGGTTCATTTTTAACCCCCAATTAACGCGACTGTAGCCTCGTGGGGGGCAAATCCACCCCCCCTGGGCTTTAGTGCATGTCCCCAACTACCTGCTGCCCGAGTGACAGGTCAGTGAGACCTTCACTCGAGCTGCAGCAGTGCGTTCCCCAGATGTCTCATATATGAGACATCGGTCGTTAACGCATTGGTTTTCATGTCTCATATATGAGACATGTGTCGGGAAGGGGTTAAACCATGTATCAATAAAATATTTGATTTTATAGCACAATTTGGGCTAATAACTTGTCTTTTATAGGTTATTTCTATTTAGAGTTTGCCTAGCTACCATTATTGGCCTATACTCTGGTTCAGTACAATAGTTCTGTCTATGACAGTTAATGTGAGCTGAGGTGTAAATGGGTCCCCTTACCTCTTGGGCTCCTGTGTAGCTGCACAATCTGCTCCAATGATATGTCCACCACTACTTTCAAAGTAGTTGTTGAAGTGAAAACTAGGAATGAATTAAAAAGAGGATAAGGAAAGAGTTTCCAATAATCTCTAAAACACTCAAAGAATTGTCTTAACCACTGCATAGAAATGCAACATTAAATAATAAAAATTACCTACATTTAAAACTTGAATGTAATTATTGTAAAACTAGATAGCGGCCTGATTCTAAAGAATCGGGTAGTCTAGAATATGTATGTAGTTGACATACTGTGACTGACAGAACTTGTTAAGTCAACGTGAGTGAACTACATATATATATAGCAGCACTATGGTATATGGTGGTACATTATAGCACCTGTATGGCAGCACTATAGTACATGGCGGTACATAATAGTAAATGTATAGCAGCACTACAGTATATGGCGGTACATTACAGTACATGTATAGCAGCGCTATGGTATATGGCAGTACATGTATAGCAGCGCTATGGTATATGGTGGTACATAACATTACATGTATAGCAGCGCTATAGTATATGGCGGTACATTACAGCACATGTATAGCAGCACTATGGTATATGTCGATACATTACAGCACATGTATAGCAGCACTATGGTATATGGCTCGCCACGGCGCCATGTGTAAAATCCACCCATTACTTCAGATTTTACACATGGCGCCATGGCGAGCCCCGCTATGCTGATTGGCTGCCCACGTTCAGCGCCGACCAATCAGAATAGCGGTGTGCGCTATGGTGCCATATTTCAAATACACTATACTCAGTGTATTTGAAATATGGCGCCATGGCACGGGCCGCTATTCTGATTGGTCGGCGCTGAACGCGAGCGGCCAATCAGCATAGCGGCGCTCGCCACAGGGCCATGTGTAAAATCCCCCCATTACTTCAGATTTTACACATGGCGCCGTGGCGAGCGCCGCTATGCTGATTGGCTGCCTGAGTTCAACGCCGACCAATCAGAATAGCGGCGCACGCCATTGCACCTTATTTCAAATACACTGAGTATAGTGTATTTGAAATATGGCGCCATAGCGCGCGACGCTATTCTGATTGGTCGACGCTGAATGCGGCGACCAATCAGAGGAGCGGCATTCAAACCGCGCGCCAAGCCGCACTACTTCTCTGATTGGTCGCCGTGGCCGCGGTGACCAATCAGAAGAGTACTGCGGCTTGGCGCGCGGTTTGAATGCCGTGAAGGGCACCACCACTGCGAGCAGCCTGGAGATGACTGGCTGACGCCGGTCATCTCCCGGCAAGCTCGCCGCTGACTGGAGCTCAGCCGCGGCTACTGCGGCACAGAGGTCAGCGGCTCGCCAGCTGGGAAATGACCGGCTGACGCTGGTCATCTCCCGGCTGGATTGCCGTGGACCTCTGTGCCGCAGGTAGCCGCGGCTGAGAGTGTGTTTTGGGGCACTGTAGGGGCGGCCATAAGCGTAATGGGCTGTATGAGTCCCGCTCCCGCTTACGGCCGCCATCTTGGTTCACCCTGAACGGTTGTAGGGCTTCGGTGACGTCACGTAGCTCCGGACAAAGTGACAGAAGTGTCATTGGCTTGTATATATAGCTCCGGACAAAGTAACGGTAGTGCCTTCGACTTTTATATAATAGAAGTTAATTTTTCTCTATCTTCAAATTTTTTTTTACTCTGTCAGACATAGTCTGTTTTGTTTACACTTGTATAGTATATCTTCCAATTAGTAAAAAAGAAAGTTCATTTTATAAAAATAAAAAAACTATACATTCTATATAAAAGCCAAAAAAACTAATCTGTACTTTAACTTGATAGTCCAAAGGTGGCGTAAACAGACACTGTTATAGATAATGCAGTACATTAACTCAATGATTTCATTTTGATGCCTCTTATTCTAGTAATGAAGAAAGATGAAAATAATGTAGAATACCCTCAAGATAAAAAGTGGATATGGGCTGTCATTAATCTCAGCCAAGTCCATGCATGCAGGACTGTTACTTTACATTTTTATCAGTCATCTCTTTGATGCTCCACAAATAGAAAACACATTACTATGCAAAATAGTTTGTCATGACTGGACTGCTAAAGAGAATTGTAAAAAAGTTTATTAAAAACTTTCAAGGCAGCAGAATGAAATAAGGGACTGAAGCACAGCGAGAAATTGAAGGGGTTGTCTGGTCTTTTGCTAAGGCCGGCTTAACACCACGGTTTCAGGGATCCGGGGCTGTTCGGGAAAACCGGACAGCCCGGATCCGATTTTGATCCCATAGTATGCCTATGGGGCCGGATGGCAGTGATTTGTCATCCATTCCCTGCTGTCAGGGAGGATCCGGAAGAATTCATTTTTGTTCCCCGGACACAAAATCGCAGCTTGCAGCATTTTTGTGTCTGGGACAAAAATCTGACAAAATCGGATCCAGTGCGATCCGGCACCCCCTAACTTGGGAGGCTATAGGTGCCAGACACCGGGTGCTGAAGTTCAGCGGTGCCCAGCGTGGAACTTCAGCACCTGGAGAGCTCCCAGCTGAAATTTCAGAACCGCGACTATCTCCCGCTAGCCACAATTTTGAAATTTCAGTAAGGGACAGCTCCTGCAGCTGCATATTTGCCCTCCGGTTCTGTTCTGTCCAGAGCTGTCAGGCTGTGTCTGGTGCATCCAGCATAACACTGGACACAGCCTGACAACTAAAAACCGTGGTGTCAAGCTGGCCTAAGGCTGCAGTGACTCTGTGACTGTAGAAGTCTGAATCCTCACAGCTTTTCTTCCAAGCATTGTTAGGATTCTCCATGGTGGGCATCTAGGGTGAGTGGTTACTTGACAACAAGTATTCCAAAGGCATAATTCTGGACACATTCCACCTTCACGTGTGCGCCCTCGCTCAATTCACTTGCATATACCACGAGGAGCAAGAGCAAAGTGCAGAAACTTTTTATGTAATTTTAACTGAGCATGTTAAAGTCTCAAATGCTATGGTGTTTTGGAAAAAAGTATACTTTTTCAGAAAAACTTACTTTAAAAAGTCATCAGGGGCTATGTGTTTTGGTACAATTAGTCTACGGTCAATCACTGATGACTTCTCCCACCCTACTATCCTAGACTGACAAGTCTCTCCTTTTACATACAGGAAAAGTCCTGTCAATTTAAGGAAGCGGAATTACTACCAGGGACTGACCTTAGACTAGTTACCCCAAAACTAATCTTTAAAATCTTTAAAAATCTTTAAAGTGTAACTGCTATTTACATTTTTATTAAATAATAATGTAGAGCATGTGATTATAATACACTTTCATATATACTTCATAAATGAAATCTGGAAGAAAACCTTTCAAAACCCTTCCAGAAGATGTCCTCACTAGGCTGTTTCTAAACCTGACCTATGCTGGTTGTAATGGAAATCCGTCTCCAGTTTACTCAGGGGACAGGGCATAAACAGCATGCCACAATACTGCTGATCAGACTCCCAGGTTACCTCAGGCAGGGACAGTGCTGAGCTCAGAGGAGTCAGAAAAGATCTCATAGGAGCTGTGTGCTGACAGCCTGAGCTCAGCACTGTGCCTGAGGTAACCTGAGAGTCTGATCTGTTGTATTGTGTCACGCTGTTTATACCCCTCTCCCCCCAGTAAACTGAAGATTTTCTGTATCTACACCTTGTTAAAGGAAACCATAGATGTTGCTTTTAAACTAGGGTTAGAAAACCCAACAATGCTTTTCAAGCACATGCCATTTTTTATTTATTTATCTGTATAAGGGCCCTTTCACATCAGCGTTTTTTCAAATCGCTGCAGATGCGGTGAAAAAACCACATCTGCCGCTATTACCGCATACTGGCTGCACTTGCAGCACGGTTGCGGTTGCGGTAAACGCCATACAAGGTATAGGCGGACTTGCGGCAGGTGCGGCAAGTGCGGTTTTGCACTTGCGGCAGGTGCGGCCGCGAAAAAAAAACGCTGCTGACAGCATTTTTTTTTGCGGCCGCACCTGCCGCAAGTGCCAAAACCGCACTTGCCGCACCTCCCACAAGTCCACCTATACATTGTATGGCATTTACCGCAACCGCGCCGCAACTGTGCCGCAAGTGCAGCCGGTATGCGGTAATCGCGGCAGATGCGTTTTTTTCACCGCATCTGCCGCGATTTGAAAAAAACGCTGATGTGAAAGGGCCCTAATACAATGCATAGTACAATTCCATGTCTGTACCCTCAGTAGCTAAGACGAAAACAAAATTTGTACCCTTTATCTAATCAGCTTGTTAAAAGAATACATCGGGTATATTTTTTTTATAAACCAACAACTTCTTCATTAACCCTTCATTGACAGTAAACATGAAATTATAGTGGCATAGTATCAGATCATATGATGAAAATATAATGGATATGCCAGCAATGCCATTTGGGTTTTATGTTTTCATATAAAAAAGTATCTCTCAAATAGACAAATGAATTGAGGCGCCTTCATAACAATTCTGTAAAAGTGTTATCAAACTCATAGTATTTAAGTACATGTTCAAATTTAAATTCAATTCTGCCCTAGGTTTACATCAAATTGCCATAAGGAAGAAAGACATGTCACAAAAATTGAATGAAAATAAATATAAAGTTACATACCGTATATACTCGCGTATAAGCCAGTTTTTCAGCCCAAAAATTGGGCTGAAAAGTACCCCCCTCGGCTTATACGCGAGTCAGTGCTGTATACCGATGTATACATCGGTACATACCGATGTATACATCGGTATACAGCAGTCCCCGCATCCCCAGTAATGCAGGGCCCCCCAGGGTCTCTCCCGGTCACCTGTAAAGCAAGCTATACTTATCAGTGTCCCCGCTCGCACCCGCCGCTGCCGACATCCACGATCCTCCATCTTCATGCGACTCCTCTTCCTGTTTCTGTGCGCGTCGCCGGCAATGACGTCATTCCCGGCGACGCGCACAGGAAACAGGAAGAGGAGTCGCATGAAGATGGAGGATCGTGGATGTCGCAGCGGCGGGTGCGAGCGGGACACTGATAAGTATAGCTTGCTTTTACAGGTGACCGGAGAAACGCTGGGGGGGGCCTGCATTACTGGGCTGCCTGTATACTACCGCTGGGGCTGCTATAATACCTCTGGGGCACTGTATACTACCACTGGGGCTGCTATATACCTCTGGGGCCCTGTATACTACCACTGGGGCTGCTATATACCTCTGGGGCACTGTATACTACCACTGGGGCTGCTATATACCTCTGGGCCCTGTATAACTACCACTGGGGCTGCTATATACCTCTGGGCCCTGTATACTACCACTGGGCTGCTATACCTCTGGGGCACTGTATACTACCACTGGGGCTGCTATATACCTCTGGGGCCCTGTATACTACCACTGGGGCTGCTATATACCTCTGGGGCACTGTATACTACCACTGGGGCTGCTATATACCTCTGGGGCCCTGTATACTACCACTGGGCTGCTTATACCTCTGGGGCACTGTATACTACCACTGGGCTGCTATATACCTCTGGGGCCCTGTATACTACCACTGGGGCTGCTATATACCTCTGGGGCACTGTATACTACCACTGGGCTGCTATATACCTCTGGGGCCCTGTATACTACCACTGGGGCTGCTATATACCTCTGGGGCACTGTATACTACCACTGGGGCTGCTATATACCTCTGGGGCCCTGTATACTACCACTGGGGCTGCTATATACCTCTGGGGCACTGTATACTACCACTGGGGCTGCTATATACCTCTGGGGCCCTGTATACTACCACTGGGGCTGTATTATACTACCACTGGGGCTGTATATACTACTGGGGCTGCGTGTATACTACCACTGGGGCTGCTGTATCTACCTCTGGGACTGGTGTATACCACACTGCTGGGGGCTGTATACTTGTGCTAGGTCCACCCTCGGCTTATACACGAGTCAATAGATTTTCCCAGGTTTTGGGGGCAAAAGTAGGGGGTCGGCTTATACACGGTCGGCTTATACACGAGTAATACGGTATATGTATTAGTATCTTTAGAGTTTGATTACACACCTACATCATTGTCTTGATTAGGGTTCCATTATGTGAATGGAGCAATTCTGAAAACCATGCCATAAAATCAAATAAAGAAAATATGACTAAGGCGGCCGTCACACGCACAGATATCTTTAGCAATATTGTAAGCGATCACGTGCACGCGCAATCGCTTACAATATCGCTCACATCGCTGGTGAAATGTCACACAGACAGACTCACCAGCGATGTGGAGCCGCGATCTCGCTGGTAACTATGGTACACATCGGGTAACTAGGCGCCGCGCGCCGCTTAGTTACCCGACGTGTACCATAGTTACCATCTCCCAGCATAGGCTCTGCGCTGGGAAATCGCTCATCGTGGTGTTATACACCACGATGAGACAGATAGTCAAATCGCTCATCGCTAGATCTGAGAACCGGAGCTCAGATCAGCGATGTCACGATCAAGCGATTTACCATCGTAAATCGCTTGATTACATGCAACGATTTCTTGCCCGATATCGCTTAAGCGATAAAAAAGGAGATCGCTTAAACGATATCGGGCAAGAAATCGTTCCGTGTGACGGCCGCCTAATAGTGATGAACAAGCAGTTCGTTATTTAGGTTCGGATAAGTCTAACCAAATACTTCATACTATTCGGGTATTCTTTCCAAATACTGAACATAATGCAAGTCAACGGTGAACTTAGATATTTTTCTGGGAAATTTTTTTACCCCAATACTATTTGTGTGTAAGATTCCTCAGAAAAATATCTGAGTTTACCATTGACTTGCAATGAATATCCGAATAGTAAGAAGTATTTGGTTAGACTTATCTGAACCTGAATATAGGACTACCTGCTCATCACTAGTGACTAAGGCCTAGATCCCCCGAGCATATGTGAGAACATCAGATGCAATAAGCTAATGACACTCAGCTGAGGCTCTGCTGTGAGTGTGAGGCGAGTGTCATGTGCCTGTGATCGGATACTGCAATCGTAACAAATCTGCGGAGAAGATGGAGAAATGAATCTCTATCTCCTCCATTGCTTGTCTCCTTGTATATCACACTTTACTTGGATGACATCCGAGTGCAGTCCAATGCTTCACACAGCCATAGACTTGTATGGGTGCAAGTGAGCCAAGACTCGCTGCCAATTGCAGCAATCTGCAGCTTTTTCCTCAGTCTAATTAAGCTGAGGAAAACATTGCAGATCTGAGCTGCCTCGTTGCCTAACATTAGGCTGATAGAAATACAAGATTTTTTTGCATTGGACTTGCAGGAGGCATACACTCATATGACCCTGCCCTAAAAACCAACCAACTGCATGACTGACCTCTTACCTAATGGACCCATTGACTATAACGGAGTCGGTTGGGTTGCATAGCTGGCTTGGAGATACCTGGCCCTCAATTTTAGTCTTGTGTTCTTTACGAATTTGATACAGATTTGTAGATTACTGTGTTACAACCTAAATAAAAAAAATCACTGTTTCCAGGAGGAAAGCTTGAATAAAATGGAGGCCAGATGCTACATAAATTTGGCTCTCTTGTACACATTATTTTCTGCTCTGACTCAAAATATCTGTATTATATTTCACTAACTATGCAGACTTCTTGGCACGGAAGGAAGAATTAAGGGATTTGTCTTGGTGCCAAGCATATTATTCAAATAAAAGGAGCAGCACAACATTTGTAAGGGAGAGATTTGAGATTGCCTCTGTAGAGATGTTACCAGGGAAGCAAGAGATTTCCATACATCTGTCTTCACTCCTGTTAACCGGATTAAATTACAAAGGTCAAACAGGCTTCTTAGCCATTTTCAAATAAAGAGAAGGCCATCGACAACAAGATTAATATTTATTTCAGTAGCATGTTGAAGATTGGCTGTACAGTTCTGTAAGCCTCCAAGCTGTCAAGAAAACCCAGATGAGCGAATGGCTGTAGTTTTCTATTCTTTCCATAGATGCAGATAGACATGCAGACCAATACTAGTTAATGCACTCACACCTATCTCGCTGGAAGAACGCTAGTGAAAATGTATTCATCCAAGTCACACACTGAAAATTCTGTTTTAATATTTTATGCCCATTTACAGGAATGGAAAAATGGCTTAAGGCTGGCTATTTATAGTAGGATAAGAAGCATAGATGATTAAGCATTCATCAGCCACAGGGCGGCACATATAAGCCCCATTTCTATACTGTCAATTTTGTAGTAGAGGTTAATTCAATACTTAAGATACTGTTTGCTCACTATACTGCACATCAATTTTTTTATTATGACTCACTTCAGTAATGATGATTTCTCCCTTTGTCTGGCAGAGAATACACTATACATATGTTAATATGTTGCATGAAGCAGCTCTATGCACTTTATACGGCATGAATGTTTTTATTAGCATTTTAATAGCATTGACATATTGCGTGGAGGTAAAGGGTTGTTTAGGATAAAAAATATTCTTATAGCAAGGAATTTGAGAAAATAACAAAATACTCAATAATCACCTGTTTATTGCCCAGTGCTCCATGACCGATACTCCAGAGGCCCATGACAGTCTATAGTTACCAAAACCAATATATACAGCATGGACATATAGTCATGGGAGAAATAGTTCCAGAAAATTAAGTATTACTCCCAGAAAATTATTGCAATTATAAATGTTTTGTTATACACGTGATTTTTCCTTCGGGTGTAATGGAACAACACACAAAAAATAATTTGAAAAAAGCACATTGGACACAATTTAACGCAAAACTCCAAAAATGGGCCAGACAAAATTGTTGGCGTCCTCAACTTAATGTTTGGTTGCCCACCATTTTGAATAAATAACTGCAATCAGTCACTTCCTATAACCAGCAACAAGATTCTTACACTTCTCTATTGGAATTTTGGACTCTTCTTTGGCAAACTGCTCCTGATCTCTCATATTTGAAAACATCTTCTACCAAAAGCAATTTAAATATATCTTCACAGGTATTCTATGGGATTTTGATCTTGGTTAATTGGTGGCCACTTCAGAACTCTCCTGTGCTTTGTTTCCATCCATTACTGGGTGCATCTTGAAGTATGTTTGGGGGTTACTGTCTTGCTGGAAAACCCATGACCTAGAATGGAAACTCGACTTCCGGGCACTGGAAATTATATTGCAACCCTAAATCCTTTGGTAATACTCAGATTTCATGATGCCTTGCACACACAGTTAAGGGCAGAGGCAGCAACACAACCCCAAAACATCTTTGAACCGCCAACATATCTGACAGTAGATGCTGTGTTCTTTTCTTTGTAGGCTTCATTCCATTTTCAGTTACAGAAGAATGATATACTTTACCAAAAAGCACTATATTGGTCTCATCTGTCCACGATAGACTTTCACAGAAAGAATTTGGCTTACTCACATTTTGGCAAACTGCAGTCTAGCTTTTTTATGTCTCTGTGTCAGCAGTGGGACCCTCCTGAGTCTCCAGCCATGCTGTTTCATTTTATTGAAGTATCGACAGATAGTTTGCGCTGACACTGATGCACCCTGAGCCTGCAGGACAGCTTGAATTTCTTTGGAATTTGATTGGGGCTACTTATCCACCATCTGGACTGTTCTGCATTGCAACCTTTCATTACAACAATGTCATGGGTGTAAACCCCTTGATTATGTTGTACACCATGGACAAATGAACATCATAGAGAGTGTTGATATTTTTCAACAATTTTGGTTCTCAAGTCCTCATGCAGTTCTTTTTACTTATTTCTGTTCTCCATGCTTCATGTGGTATACACAATCACATAATGAAAAGGGTAAATCAAGTTCTCCCTTTTTTTCTTGTTTTGAGTGTGATTTTCTTATTGCCCATAACCTATTATTTGCCACAGGTGAGTTTAAATGAGCCTCTCATACTAGAAACAAAAGCGCTGATGAATCCTAAATGAAGTAAACAAGTATATGCTCTGTAGCACATACCCACGATGAAAAGTTTTTTTTCAACTGTGCAAAAATTCAACATATTCAAACACAGCAGCCATTTTCATTTCACAAAACTGACATTTTAGGCACAAATCCGCAATTTTAGTTCCCCTTTCAAAGCACACAGGGATATTGTATGTGGCCCCAAAACATGTTGTGACAGGGGTTAGGATACTCAATCACTGGGTCAAGGGTCGAATCCTTTTAGGTGTCAGTATTGGCAGTGGTCGTACAACTGATTGTGACCTTGGACAGTGATAACAGGCATGTGGCTGCAGGTATACATGGGTAAACACAGTCAGCATACCCCACATTTACTGTCCCTCTGACTTTCATGGATGATAAAAGCTCCTATGTGCCCATCTGCTGTGTGGGAGACCCCCCTTCTATGCCCAGTGTATGGCTTAGGTTAAAGTGGGCTAGATTTGCCATGTAGGTCAGGGCATTCCTTGTGGCTAAAAGGGTGCAGGTCCTTAGTGCTTCTTTGCTAAATATTTCGGTAAGACAGTGCTATCCAGCCCGCAGGAGTGGGGTTTAGGTATTCTACATGTCCTGGCTCAAGGTGTGCACTCTTCTCAGGTCTCACTGCACTCTGACGTGACTGTCATCAAAAGAAGAAAGTGCTACTTTGGGCTGATTCAAGTCCACTTTTCTTATAATTTTGGAATGCTGCCTGTTTTTTCCTTTCTTTACTAAATGTCATCACAGCTACTGTGCCCACACGTTCCACCCACCCAGCCTGATGCTAAGTTGCTACCTAGGTGGGGGAGCTTTACTCTTCAGGTTCCTGTGGGCTGCACAATGCTCACAAAACAGTGCACAAAGAAAACACATAACATTCAAAAGTTACATTAATGTAATCCGCACTCTGGGGAATAACATATGCCCTCACCTAAGAATGGTGAATAAAAAGCAGTGATATTAAACTCTTAGATAGTCCAGTGGATTCCAATCATGGCTTGCTGCTCCCAATGAGTTGCTGAGTTGAAGTTCCTCCCTTGGAACTTTACTTGCATGGAAATGGAAACAGGTTCTTGGAAGAAAAACAAAATTATGAAAGCACTATTACTTATTGGTCCAGATGAAAAATATAACATTTTGTAGCATTAATAAAAAAAACTCAATTAGTTATTATGAATAAAACAATGTCTTTTGGCCATTAAAGAGGCCTGTATCAGGATAAAAATAATATATAAAATGAGTCAACTTGAATCATTTTGTTAACTTTTAAACCTGATGAAGGCTAACAGGCATTGCATTATTCCCAATAAATAATAGTGTTTTTATGAATAATAAATTTAAAATGTTATATTTTTCATCTGGACCAAAAAGTGGTATTGCTTTCACAATGTTTTCCCAATTGATTGTGGTTATTTTAGACCATTGGAATTGTATCCGACAACAAAATAGTAATATATTTTTAACTTTAAATTATTTAAATTTTAATTTGAAAGTTTAAGAAATTATTACATTTAAGGAACAGAATATAAGGAACGTTGTAAACAAAGTGTTAAAATTTAATCTAATGAGAATTCCACTTTAAGTGCTACATTTAAAATCGGCGTATTCTTATTTCAGAAAATACATTTTTAACAATATCATTTTCAAATCGTTTCAGCTTGAACAGAAGAATCTCAAAAGACTCCCGCTGGTTTAATATTGGGGGGTGGAGGATTAAAAGGAAAAATACATTTTAGATATTCTTCCTTTAATAAGTAATCATACAGAACATGTTTATGCATTCACGTATTATAATACATAAGCAGTAATAAAAACAAAATTGTATTGTAATATATGAGAGTCTGAGCCGTACATGTTAGTCGTCATGCTGAGGGCTGTCAGTCACTCATTCTTGATTCCTGGGATTTTAGTGATTGTACTGAGCCCCCTGCGTCTCTTCTCTGCTGTATAGATGTCAGGAAGAACAGCACTTATATTCTGCCAGCTACAGACCTAAGAATGAAACCATGTAATTCTCAGAAATAATTGTAATTACATCTATAAATGTTGTCCTCAGTATTGTGTAGTTAATTGTTTTAAAATAGTTCTAGACAATCTGTGTATAATTACAGTGAAAGGGAACCATCAAAGCCCTATAACAGTTTAAGGTTATCTGCACCTTTATATGATGAGTTCTGTAAAGTTGGCTCATTTTATTTGATTCTTCTTTCTTACCAGGAGCAGCAGCAGACGTGTGCAGGAGGTCAATGACTGAATTCAGAGCAGAATGTATTCACACAATGCTTAAGATTCTTCCAAGCCAATGTACAAGAATCTAATATATAAAGTTAAGTGTATGTATGTCCACACAGAGCCCCACCCTCCATAGCCCCACCCCCTTCATGGATGCACATGGCCCCTCTGGTTATCCTCATCCCCTTCATAATGTGACGGTCTGCCATGATGCATATGGCTCCGCCCCTCTTCTTAGCCCCTCCCTTTTATTACACCCTTTGTAGTGTTGAATATATGACGTGAAATGTGTTTATGTGCAAAATAATTATTCTATATTGTTAGTACTAAGAACAGTTACCGTAGTTATTATCCTGGTCAACGCCAGGTTCTACAGCTAGTGCATTATAAAACAGGTGTAACAACATGTCACTAACATGACACTTTAGAAATTATAATATCATGATTAAGTATTTGAATAGCTTGTACTGCAGTAAGTTCAATGTCATATTACTTCAAATCCTTAAAAAAACACTTCCACTTCATATGCATTTGTAAGAAAAAACTTAATCTAATTTCCATGGCCCATCTCTAGCAAGCATCACCTCATGTCCTGGTGTAATCTACTTACTTAATTCTCTTGTGGTTTGCCTTCCATCCAGATGTCTACCTATCCCATAATTCACCGCGCCGGCCGAAAATACACTGGACGCCATATTGCAACACCCGAATAATGAGTCTCCCAATATGGCAATCGCAGCACTCCTGGCCGACACCCCCGCTGATTGCAACTCGGTACACGCTCCTCCCTGCCTGCTCCTAACACCCCAGTCTCCCCGACACCTCAACAAGTCCACAGCACTCAGCCGCCAGATCACCGCCGGCAGCAACAAGCCACCTGCAGCCTGCAGTCCGCAGTCCCCCCCACACGCCTACAACTCACCCCTCTCTTTGCCAGTATCCAGCACTACGCAGCTTGATCGCCACTGCAGCTAGCAGCCCCAAGACATCCGCAGCCTGCAGTCTGCAGTCCCTCCGCAGGCCTCCAACTCACCTCTCTCTTGCCTTACAGGACCTAATGTGATGTCATAGTCATGTGATCTGGTGCACATGACTGATCACATGACTATTACATCACCTCAGGTCCTGCAGTTCGAGGTACAGGGAGGTGGAGTGCAGACTCAAGGAGATGGGGTCAGACACAAGGAGATGGGATCAGACACAGGGAGGTGGGGGGCAGGCACATGGAGATGGGGTCAGAAGCAGGGAGATGGGATCAGACACAAAGAGGTGGGGTGCAGACACAGGGAGATGGGGTCAGGCACAAGAAGATGGGATCAGACACAGACAGGTGGGGGGCAGACACAGGGAGATGGGATAAGACACAGGAAGGTGGGGGCAGACACAGGGAAATGGGGTCAGACACAGGGAGATGGGGTTAGACACAGAGATATGGGGTCAGACACAAAGAGGTGGGGGGCATACACAGGGAGATGGGGTCAGACACAAGGAGATGGGATCAGACACAAGGAGGTGGGAGGCAGACACAGGGAGATGGGATCAGAAACAGGGAAGTGTGGAGCAGACACAGGGAGATGGGGTCAGACACACGGAGATGGGGGCAGATAAAGGGAGACATAGGGGGGTTGGAGGCAGACGTAGGGAGGCACAATAAGAAATGGGGAGATGGGAGATAGACACAAAAAAGGTCGGGGACAGACACGAAGATGGGGCAGACACAGGGAGGTGGGGGTAGACACAGACAGGTGAGGGGCAGACACAAAATGGTGGGGGGCAGATACAGGGAGATTGGGTCAGACACAGGAAGATGGGGAGCAGACACAGGGAGACACACAGACCTAGAGGGCAGACACAGAGAGGCACTGAAAGATAAACGGTTGACACAGAGAGGCAAAGGAAGGTGAGGGGCAGACACATGGAGGTGAGGGCAAATTCAGGAAGGTGCTGAGAGGTGGGGGGCAGATGCAGGGAGGTGGGTGGCAGACGCAGGGAGGAACTGAGAGATGGGGGCGTCAGACACATGGAGGCACTGAGAGGTGAGCGTCAGATACAGGGAGACATAGGTGAGGGGAAGACATAGGGAGGTGGGGGTGGACACAGGGAGGCACTGAGAGGTGGGGGGAAGGCACAGGGAGGGAATGGGAGGTGAGGGGCAGACACAGGAAAGCACAGGGCGGTGGGGGATGAATGCAGGGAGGCACAGGGAGGTGGGGGACACACATAGGGAGAGAAAGGAAAGGGGGGCCTCACACAGGGAGACGGAGGGTAATACACAGGGGGCACAGGGAAGTGGGGTGGGCACATGCATGCAGGGAGAGAGGAGAGAGTGCACAGGGGAAAGAGATGGCCACTGCCCCCAGCACTACCCTCTTGATGTGATAGCATCAGGTCTACATCAAGTATATCTATATAAATGTTGTAATTGTGTCTGAGTAATGCATTTGTAATAAAGCCTGAACAAGGGGCCTTTGAGCTGTTAAAGTTTGCAAATATAATCTTTCTGGATAACTGATAAAGGTACAGTTACAAGTAGTATTCAACCCCCTGCAGATTTAGGTGATTTGATAAGATGCAAATAAGTTAGAGCCTTCAAACTGCAAACGAGAGTAGGATTTATTAACAGAAGCATAAATCTTACAAACCAAAAAGTTATGTTGCTCAGTTGAATTTTAATAAATTTTAAACATAAAAGTGTGGGTCAATTATTATTCAACCCCTATGCTTAATATTTTGTGGAATAACCCTTGTTTGCAATTACAGCTAATAATCGTCTTTTATAAGACATGATCAGGCCGGCACAGGTCTCTGGAGTTATCTTGGCCCACTCCTCCATGCAGATCTTCTCCAAGTTATCTAGGTTCTTTGGGTGTCTCATGTGGACTTTAATCTTGAGCTCCTTCCACAAGTTTTCAATTGGGTTAAGGTCAGGAGACTGACTAGGCCACTCCATCACCTTGATTTTTTCCCTCTTGAACCAGGCCTTGGTTTTCTTAGCTGTGTGCTTTGGGTCGTTGTCTTGTGGGAAGATGAAATTACGACCCATCTTAAGATCCTTGATGGAGGAGCGGAGGTTCTTGGCCAAAATCTCCAGGTAGGCCGTGCTATCCATCTTCCCATGGATGCGGACCAGATGGCCAGGCCCCTTGGCTGAGAAACAGCCCCACAGCATGATGCTGCCACCACCATGCTTGACTGTAGGGATGGTATTCTTGGGGTCGTATGCAGTGCCATCCAGTCTCCAAACGTCACGTGTGTGGTTGGCACCAAAGATCTCGATCTTGGTCTCATCAGACCATAGAACCTTGAACCAGTCTGTCTCAGAGTCCTCCAAGTGATCATGAGCAAACTGTAGATGAGCCTTGACATGACGTTTTGAAAGTAAAGGTACCTTACGGGCTCATCTGGAACGGAGACCATTGCGGTGGAGTACATTACTTATGGTATTGACTGAAACCAATGTCCCCACTGCCATGAGATCTTCCCGGAGCTCCTTCCTTGTTGTCCTTGGGTTAGCCTTGACTCTTCGGACAAGCCTGGCCTCGGCACGGGAGGAAACTTTCAAACAGTGGAGACAGGTAGGCCCAACTCCTTGGAAAGGGTTTTGTACCCCTTGCCAGCCTTGTGACCCTCCACGATCTTGTCTCTGATGGCCTTGGAATGCTCCTTTGTCTTTCCCATGTTGACCATGTATGAGTGCTGTTCACAAGTTTGGGGAGGGTCTTAAATAGTCAGAAAAGAGATAATTAATCCACACATGTGAAGCTCATTGTTCTTTGTGCCTGAACTACTTCTTAATACTTTAGGGGACCAAACAGAATGCTGGTGGCTTGAGGGGTTGAATAATAAATGACCCTCTGAATTAACTTTTAACGCTTAAAAATAAATAAATAAATAAATAAAATTAAAAAATCTTTTTGGCTGCAGTGCATTTCCCACTTCCAGGCTGATCTACAGTCCAAATGTCACAATGCCAAGTTAATTCCGCATGTGTCAACCAGCTAAATCTGCAGAGGGTTGAATACTACTTGTAAGCACTGTATCTCTACTACACTACTTTTGTCATTTGTCAATGAGGACATAAGTATTAACACAACAGGATAAATTGGTTCACAATTAGTGTTGTTTCATAACTGGACAGGTTGATTTCACAGAAGTGTGATTGGCTTGGAGTTATATTGTATTGTTTAAGTGCTTCTTTTATTTTTAAAGCAGTGTATATTTTTAGTACCCAGAATTAAATTTTAGAAGACCAGAGCTTAAAAGAAGACAGAGACATAATTGACACAGCAGTGACAACACGCTACAGTATTTGAGTCCTGTCTATACAGTCCTGCTTATCGTTATTGGCACCTATGAAGTTTAAGTACATAATGCAGAATATTTCTTGAAAAAAATTAATCAAGTGAAACAGCCTTTTTGTATAGAGATTCACGTTACATACAAAACAGCAAATGATAAACAACAATTTAAAGCAAAAAACAATGGGAGGGAAAACTAGAAAAACCTAAAGCTTGCTGTGACGCTGGTATGGGCACCCTTTACATTAAATTAGTATGGAAACACATTTTTCCTTGCCTGTGGTAAATCTCGAATGAGACTCACCTGTAATAAATTGTCGTTGCCCATGCAACATGAATTAGCCAATGAATGATGACTTCAGTGTTATAAATCCACATGTTAGTCCCTCTTCATTTATCACAATAGTGAAGACAAAGGAGCTGTCTAAGAACATCATAACTACTATTATTAGCAAACACAAGACTTCCAAAGGGTATAAGGCCATCTCCAAAGACCTTGGTATCCCAGTTTCAACAGTGCTCAAAGTTATTAAGAAGTTTGCCAAGCATGGAACTGTCAGGAACCTCCCTGGATGTGGGAGAAAGAGGAAAATTGACAATAGTTGTCTTCGAAGGTTGGTGCAAATGTTGGAAAAACTCTGTGGAAAAGACCATGTCAAATATCCAAAGACCTGAAAGCCAACCTGGAATTGTTTGAGGTCATGGTTTCAACGAGTACCATATGTCGCACACTAAACCAAGCAGAGCTTTATGAGCAAAGACCAAGTAAGAAACCAGTGCTGAAGAAAAGACGTAAAAAGGAATGATCTTTGCGAAAGAGTACCTTGACAAATGACAATCCTTCTGGGAAAATGTTCTGTGGACAGATGAAACAAAAATAGACTTCTTTGGCAATGGAAATCAACAGTTTGTTTACAGACAGGGCAATGAAGCTTATAAAGAAGAGAACACCCTACCAACAATTAAACATGCTGGAGGATCCATAATACTGTGGGGTCGTTTTGCTGCATCTGTAATGGAGGCCTGCCCTTGACCATATCCCAGTAATCATTAAATCAGAGAATTATCAAGAGATTTTAAAGCAAAATGTCCTACCCAGTGTATAAAAACTAGGTTTGAGTCAAACATCATGGGTAGAGATAAGCAAACACCTGATGTTTGGACTCGATTCGGTTTGCTAAATACCAGGGTGTTCACAGAGCTATTTGCTGCACCCTCCAAATACTATTAAAAACAATGGCAGGCAACATCAAATGCATAGAAAACACTTTCTAAGGTGGCCAAAAGCTGACAAACAAAGCTCAAATAACACATACACAGACAAACACACACAGATCGATCTTACCAGTCTCCCACTCTCCTGCTAACTCACTTCTGGGGCCACCCAATAAGTTTCCTGCATATTCACTTCACTAACCGGCAACAGCCAATCATAGACGCTTATGCACTGTGAGAGTGTCTGTGATTGGCTGTTGTAAAAAGACTACATTTCCACAATCTGAATGGTGTCTGTGCTTTGTTGCCAACCACACATCAGTGTATGGCAACCAACCTGGCGTCATAATGTGTAAAATAAATAAATAATGTAAATAATATGTAGGAATGTGCAGTATTTTTCAGTCTAGCACAAATAAAGTGGACAGCTGCCTATTTTTTCCTTGGGTGTCAAAAAAATGTGTAGGGTTCTGTCCTATTTTTAATTACCAGCCAAAATAGAACTAGGCAACTAGGAGCTGGTATTTTTAGTGTCTTGATGGTCCACCGTTCTTGGGACTCCCACGCTATAGAATAGCAGCTTCCCCCAGAAATTGGCAAATTCATAAGAATCTCCAAATCCTGACACTTTACCGAGCTCTTCCACTTGCTATGTAGCAGTGGCAAACTGGGCAATACAGGGTTAATGCCAGCTTTGAATTGCCATCTGGCATTAAACCCAGAATTCTTAATGCTGGGCCAATGTTAGATGCGGTGATACCGAATTTCAAGTAAATAGTAAAGAAGACACAACACATATTGAAAACATTTTATTAGAAATAAAACCACAAACAAGTATCTGGATTCCATCTTTATTAACCACTCATACCTATCATCGATCCGCTGTGACGTCTTCTTGATTAGAAGTTGCGGTGAAGAACACAGTGTACTGTCACTGCAGCCTCCAAACACTGAATGGATGAGCCAACAGCTTTGGTCTGATAAGCAGTTACTCCTGAGTTCACCCGAGGATAGGTCAGATAACCATGGAATGATTAGAGACGAGTCAATGCTTATCGGACCAGAGCGGGAGGTGATTGATGTGGGTCATTAGCTGATGCGAGTGCTATACCAATCCTGTCACCTGAACAGATCGGGTCAACTGATCTTGTCACCATAGCAATCAAGTCAGGTTATCAGATCAGCTGACCCGATCTTGTCAGGTGACGCGATTGCTATGGCAATCACAGTCAGTTTCTCACCATAACTGTATAAATGATAGACCTCTGTGGGTATTAGCTGCACTTATGCCCTCCTCACCTGCTTGACCAACAGGAAAATATACAGCAAAAGAGTAGAGGAAAAAATTCACGAGCAGTAGTGCATGGATTGTTTTAAAATAAAACTTATATTTTAAAACAACCCATGCCTTACTGCCTGTGAATTATTTCCTTTCCTCTTTTGCTGCTATGGTAATCACATCAGCTGACCGCCCACGTCAATAACCACCAGCTGTGGTCAACTGACCCTATCTAGGCAGGTGATGCGAATGCTATGGCAATCGTTACAGCCGACTGCCTACATCACTCACTGCCAGCTCCGGTCTCATAAGCAGTGACTCGCCAAGGTTAACTGAAGTCACTGTTCACGTAACCATGGTGGCCGCTAACCATAGCAAGTACCATGTTACCTGACCTGTTCTCGGGTACTTCAGAATAATGGGTATGAGGGGTTAATAAAGATGGAGTCCAGACACGTGTTTGTGGTTTTATTTCTAATAAAATGTTTTCTGTGTTGTGTCTTTACTATTTACTTGAAATTCTTAATGGCCGGGTCTAACATTGGCCTGACATTAAAGGGAACCTGACCCCTAAAAATGACCCCCAGCCTATTAATACCTGTCCCTGCACCCTAAGTATGCTAATCTAGCTATCCTTTTCTGTAAAAATAGTGTATTTGTGAAGTTTAGAAAAGTGCTTTTATTACTTCCGCATCTGGGGCTTCTGAGATTTTGAGAAGTTGCACAGGGCGTTCCTGTGGCTTCTCTCCAACACCTATACTGTAATTATTCACGCCCCGATTGGTGTGATAATCCTTATTGTTCATTATCTCCCCCTCCATAGGCATGGAATAGCCGGTATGACGCGATTCGCGTCATATCCGGCTCTCATGACTTCGTGCACCCACGTACACCTCGCGAGGTTACATTATGGCAGCTCGCGAGGCACATGCGCGAGGTTACATTATGCGCTCTGACTTCCTGCGCTCGGCTGTGGAAGTCAGAGCGCGCGCTCGCTACCCGGCTGTAGCTGATGACGTGTGCACGGGCATGCGATCCCGTGCACCAGGCTGTGACGACAAGAAAGGGCTGAACTTCAATGCTGCGAGGGGAGAGAGGAGGATGACTGGCAGCTGGAACTCGGCTTTAGCCACAGCTAAGTAACGCCCACCCGTCGCTTCGTTATAATCTTTATAAAGCATTATCTTCACTTTTAAAAAACAGTTTTTTTTAGCTAAAAACCTTGCAGCACATGTATGTGCTGGGTGTAGGGAACGATATTAATAGTCCGGGGGGGTCATTTGGGGTGGTTGGTTCCCTTTAAACAAACTGCAAAGGAAAAGTGGGAGAAAATACTATCTGAGAAGTGCAAGGAAGTTATAGATGACTATAAGAAATGTTTGGAGGCCTTCTTTCATGTTCTATGCTGTGGGAATTTCAGTATACAGCTTAACCTTCTTTGTATCTCAAGTAAACAAACTGTTAATTATCTAGTCTATTGTTTATTGTTCAACAGTGAGTGAATGATGATGATTCAATGTGTGTGGTTCATCAAGTGTGTGGTAAAACTAAAAGAATACAAATAATACAAATCAGCACTGAGCATATCACACAAAACAACAGCAGTGATAACACAATACAGAAATGAAATGAGCACTGAGTACATAAATCAGCTATGACAAATTCAGTGCAGAAAGCATAAATCAGCACTGGGTACACATTCAAACAAACAGCCCTGTCAGTGTACAGTACAGAGGATCATTACACTAAAATGGAGGCTGAAGAGAAACACATACATCCCTGCATACCTAATCCCTATGTAAAAATAATTGCTGTGCAATCCTAACAGCAGACTCTAATGTATCAAACAGACAGTAGTATAGCTCTCATTAGATTAGCTTGACAAGGATGATGGGAGTTCACAAGAGTGGAGCAGGATGAAATAAACATGTGTCCTGCCTGGGAACCTGTCTGGTACTGATCTAAGATGGCTGCTTCATCTCCAGAGATGCAGAGGGCTGTCACACAATGCACTGTGTTCTTAAAGGAGAAGAAGTTCAGAAGATCGATCAGTTGAATATGTAACAGTACTGTTCCCTGAGGAAGGAGTTGGGACTAACTCCGAAAAAGCTTTAATAATGAACATCGGCTGATCCTTAATGCTCTGAATAGCGCAGTGCAGGTCCATGTACACTGTCCATCCTTACATTTGTGAACCACGTCGATCGTTTCAGGTGTGGACATTGAAGCAGCCTTCTTTCCATGTCTTGATGCTGGTTGTGTGCTACACAACCCCCCAGGTGAGTGGCTAGTAATATCTTGTCCCTCCATAAAGAAAGATAAGACTCTATTGCGCTTCTTTTCCCTTTTCTATATTTAGGTTTTAAAGGAGAAGAGACCTAGATATACAGGAATATTGCCAGATTGTGCTAAACATATTAAATATCATAACAATATCATAACAAGATAACATGTCACATCTCACAGGTTATAACAAGTGTCAAAACTAGGATTACTTTCTCTTACTGAGGCTAAATGGGCAGAACAGAGGCTATCATCAAGCGTGTGCAACCAAGTATTCATTAGATATGCCTTTATTGCCGTACATGCTGTTTATTCTGTTTCTTCTTTCAACATGTAAGTCAACAAATAATGTTTTATTAATATGTTTTTTCGGACCACTAATTAAAAAATCCTGAGGATATAACTGATACATTTCCATTTATTTCGGAAGGGGTGCCAATAATGGTGAGCAGCACTGTATATGTCAAATTTGACTAAATAGGTTTGCAAACATCAGTACTTTGTGATACAGAAGCAGAAATACAGAGTTAAAAAAATATTTTTTACTTTTTATTTTGTATTTTTTTCAACAGTAGCCCAGTTTCCCTAACGGGATTGACCAAAATTTGCTAGATACAAGACCAAAAAAAACAGCAGCAATATGCCACAGTATTGGTGTGACATGTACTGTATGCAGCTAAATTAAACTAGTAACATAAGTTTTTTTTACATGTACTTTGTGATTCAGTCACAAACTTATTTGAACTTTTATGAAGCATCACCAGTAAAACTCATTTAGGGATTGGGCATGTCCGAGCACAATGTGCACTGTGAGATGTTCACAATAACAGCGTACTCTATGGTGACAGGTCAGATCAGCAGTAATGAGTAGGCAGGAAAGTGTACTGTCAGAATACCTGGCATGCAGAGACCAGTGCTGCACTCACAAGTGACGTCACAGGTCTCTGCATGCCGGGTATTCTGACAATGTGACCCCCCCGCTGGCTGGTTACGGCTTTTCTGAGCTGGCAATAGACAACATGCTGTCATTGTGCACATCACACAGTGCACATCTTTACTAGGACTAACCCAGCTCTTGAAACAAGCATCACTGAAAATGCAGACTTTTTTTCTTATGCCATTGCTCAAAGATAGTGTCTTCTAAAAATTTGTAAGAGTTGCTTTTGAGTCCATCATCAACCCTAAAAGGTTCTTGTTATTGATCCAGCCATAGGACAATCCATCTGGTCTGCTAAGAGTCACTCTCATCTCATCAGTCCAGGAAACCTTTTACATTTGAGCTGTCTTTAGATACTTTTTGGCTCTGTCTTGATGTTTCCACTTATGTGTCTTGTTCAGAGGAGTAAACACTTCTTATTTTTTGGTACTCCAGGGAGATTGCCGTTCTTGATTTTGACAGCATTGTAGGATAATGGGATGTTTAGCAGTTAATGTGCACTGTTTTTTAACACGATGTCTCTTTATTTGCAATCTGTGATCATGCCTAATGTCTTAGCAATTAAAATATCACTGCATTCCTTTGTAATGTTGTGGACTGGGGTTATATGAACAGTGAAAATGGGTGCTACCTCAAGAAGATTAAAATACAAAATTAATTTTTATTGCAGATGATATATAAAATATGTTTTGGACCTGGCTGTAAAACACTTAGCCTTTGCTGTCACTCTCTTGGTGTTGCCCGGTTTTCACCCCTCATAAAGCCTATAATATGAGTGGCTGATATCTTATTACAGAGGTGGTTGTCCTTAGGGATGAAAAACTGGAGCTTTCTTTGGGACTTGTAGTTCCACAAGTTTTTGTTAGGCATTCAGAGCATTGTTTACAGACAGAGAAACAGCCATGTTTAGCTGTCCACATACCTCCACCCATGGGTGTGTCTCTCATGTGTCAATGTTGTGTGTTTGCTTATACATGGTAAGCCAGTCCGTGAGAAGGAGAAAATAAAAAGGAGACAGGAAGCACAACATGAGAAACACCTGGTGGTCCAGTGGACTATATTATGGGGAGATGGATGGGTCACTCAACCCCAGACAAGTGCGGAGGCAAGAACACTGTCGCCGCCGCTCTATGCAGCTCTACCTGGATGTGTCACATGACCAATGGGGTTGAGCCGGAAATATGTCACTGCAGGTCCTGTACTTTGCCGCAGGAGATAGATAACAGGCCCAGAGCTGCTCCTGTTGCGCACTCTCAGATGGGACGTGGATGTGGAAGAAAAAATAGAGTGGTCTAAGGAGCATTAGGGCATGGATTAATATTAGGCAAATTGAGCAGGAGATAGATAACGGGCCAAGAGTCCATGAGAAGGATCCTTTGAGAGAGGTTCGTTGTGTGTTCCTGACTGGGATCAGTGTGTATAGGAAAGCTGCGATATCTCCTGAGAGGAAAAGGACAGATAAGCCATGTGTCTACCGACCAGGGTCAGTGAGTGGAGTCTGAGGTGCCTCCATTGGTATACTTCCTGTGATGAACCTGTTCAGGCATACCCATGTGTGAGTTAAATGGATTGTAATACTGTAAAGCCAAAGGAAGTCTCAGGTTTACTTTTCCTTGTGTGGTTTATGAAGAGTTTAATAAAACATATGACACATTAAAGAAGAAGATTCCTATTGCTACCTTGCAGACCAAGTAAAGTGAACAAACTTATCATATATAGTGTGTGAACTCTCACAAACTCCAGTCCAGGATATTCATCTTCTTTCCGCCCATGGGTGCAATTGAAGCGGCCAGGGCAGCAGCCTAACAATAGTCGTATCCTTCAAACTGCAATGGAGTAGTGTTGGACCCAACCCACCCAGGCACACCATCATTTTACCACTCTCCTGCAGTAATACACAGGGAGCGCTTTCCATCTTATCGTTATCTTGCATTCCTTTGTAAGTCTTTTAAAATTGATTTTTCAGAGTCAGTTACATCTCTTTTTTGGCCTATTTTGCCTAGAGAAAACAAGCTGCCTAATAATTCTACACACCTTGATGAAGGGTGGTATTATCCTTTATTATTGCACAAATTCACATCACCTAATCACCTGCTTCATGCAATAAACATTTAGGTTTTTGCAGCTTGGATTTAGAGAATATGTATAAAAATGATGATATGGTCAAAATATCAAAATAAGTACTTAACTAATAATTGTGCACACAGTGCATCATAAACCCTCCTGATTGAATCTGCTATATAATGTTATGTGATTGCTGCAAGGAATTAGGTGAAAGCACAGGGTCAAGTGAGACTTCTTTCACTGCTGCAATCTTCCGTAATGTCTAATATGGCAGTGGCTACTATTTTAGGTAAATCAAAGAAAGTGAATAACAACCAGTTCAAAATGGTTCATCAGAATCCTAAACATTTGAAACAAAATTGATTTACACTGAGTTTCAACAAATAAATAAGAGAGGTTCCGCACTACCTGATGCAGGTAGAGCAGATGCATTTGCATAAACAGGGTGGGCCATTTATATGGATGAACCTAAATAAAATGGGAATGGTTGGTGATATCAACTTCCTGTTTGTGGCACATTAGTATATGGGTGGGGAAAAACTTTTCCAGATGGGTGGTGACCATGGCGGCCATTTTGAAGTTGGCCATTTTGGATCCAACTTTATGTTTTTTAATGGGAAGAGGTTCATGTGACACATCAAACGTATTGAGAATTTCATAAGAAAAACAATGGTGTGCTTGGTTTTAACATAACTTTATTCTTTCATGAGTTATTTACAAGTTTATGACCACTTATAAAATGTGTTCAAAGTGCTGCCCATTGTGTTGGATTGTCAATGTAACCCTCTTCTCCCACTTCTGACACGCTGGCAGCAACACTGCAGAAGAAATGCTAGCACAGGCTTCCAGTATCCGTTGTTTCAGATGCTGCAAATCTCGTATCTTCACAGCATAGACAATTGCCTTCAGATCAGTGATGAGGCAAACTTTTTTGTGAATGGTGAAGTTAACAAACAAAACCACCACTTTTGGTCTGACACTAACCCACAGTGGATAGATCCCTCCAAGAGTGTTGGAACACAAAAATTGATGGTATGGTGTGGTATATGGGGTACAAAGATAGTGGGGCCATTCTTCATCAATGGAAACCTCAATGCCACTGGATATCTGAATCATGTAGCAATTTCAGCAATTGTAGCACAGGAGCGTCGGGGTTACTGGGTTACTGTGATGCTGGTTTTTGATTGGCCATGGATCACTTTTAAACCCTCCCCTTCCCCTGTCTGGCACACCCACCGATGAAGATTTGCCGAAATGCACATATGGGTGCACGGCTGCCATAGTGAGAGGTTGTAAGCTTGCTGTCTGCATGACTCCAAAGGTAAATTCCTGGATCTTTAAGGCTGGCTTCACATTTGCGTTTGTGTCTGCATGCTGATCGCATGCAGACACAAACGCTGTCAAAAGCAGTGGGGAAATGATGTGTCCGCAGCGGATAATGTCCGCCTGCGGACACATCACTAGGGAGCCCGGCCAGCCAATCGGCGCTGTCCGAGGGCGGGCCGGAGGCGGAGATCAGCGGCGGAGATCCCCGGCCGCCGGTAAGCTCCGGGACGTGTCGGCGGGGAGAACAGCTGATTTGACAGCTGTTTGAATCTTCCCGCGCCGACACCGAGAGGAGATGTCGGCGCGGGAAGATTCAAACAGCTGTCACATCAGCTGTTCTCCCCACCGACATCGCTAGCAAATTACAGGCGGCGGGGAAGAAGAGATCAGCAGAGGCTCCAGCTGATCTCCCGGTGGCCGTCGGTGAGCTCCTGTGACATCACCGGCGGCCACCGGGAGATTTTTCAATGGGTCCGCAGCGTTCTCCTGCGCTGTCAAGCGCTGAACACTGCGGACCCATTGAAGCCAATGCATTTTTTGTGCGCTTGGGGACGCTTGCTGATTTTCCAAGGTCCCCAAACGCACAAAAAAACCCAACATGCTGCGTCCCGGGTGCGGATGCTGGACACCGGAAGCAGCAGATATCGTCCGCATCCGCACCCGAACGCAGCAAACGCAGGCACCATGCGTTCCTATGTTAAACATAGGAACGCAGTGCGCATGCGTTTGACTGCGTATGGGAACGCAGCAATACGCTGCCTTCCTATACGCAAATGTGAAGTCCAGCCAAACCCTGTACTTATGACAATGCAGTATATCCTGTTATCTAATTTATAGCTACAGATAATGTAGGTGGCTAGGTGGGAGATAAAGCAGCGTTTGAATCCACATATAAAGAGTATCTGGCTGTATAGTAACTGTCTGCACGGCAACTGCCGTTAATTGGATGCACAAAGATCTTCACATGAGTGTGTGTTATATTAACCCCTGAAATACTTTGGTAATGGAAGCACCACAGTCAATGAATAAGATAATGGTGTAGATAAATGTTGTTGGAGACATATTTATTAGTATGCTGAACAGTACACCATAGATAATATAACAAAATAACCACACTAGTATAGTTGAGTTAAAAAGGTCATACTGTGCGCAATAACTTATTTTATACAACACTGTGAAGCTGTGCTACACTATAAGTGCCAGTGTACTAATACTTGTATAGTGATCACTGTACTCCCATGATAATATCAATACACCTCTGTATATATATCTGGAATATGCTGTATATAATTGTATTGAATAGGAATAACACCAATACATGTATGATAACTGTTTATATCTATCGATCTGTAACACTATATTAAGCTGCCCTCATTACTGGCCCCTGCCTGGTTTCTTAAGCTGGCACCACACTGTCCCCTTTGAATATAAATAAAATTGTACTTTTGCATATAATTTGGACTGCTGTCGCATTTCTTCTTTATTTGACATAATTAAAAAAATACCCAATTGGTCACTATAATGGTGTTTTTATATATGTATATAAGTAAATTGTTGGTGTAATCCTATACATCCATGATGTGGCTACAGAGATTGTGGTATATTTTGACGATTTTATTTAGGTGCATCCATATAAATGGCCCACCCTGTAGTACTGGATAAATGGGCATTCAGAGTTTATGGATGGCAAAAGGTGGTGCATGCTGTAAAAGGCAATTTATACTTTTCATGAGAAAGAGAAAAAGGTGACACTTACTGTTATGCCTAAAACAAAGTCCTTTATTCCATGTCCATTACAACATGGCAGGTGCAGAAAGACGTTGTCATCAGTGTATTGAGGGTGACAGCTGTTTCGTGCTGTATGTTCCATACTTCAATGTGGGACACAAACAAAACAGCTGCTGTCCTCAATACTATGCTGACAACGTCTTTCTTCACACGCCTTGTTTTAATGAACATGGAATAAAGGACTTTGTTTCAGGCATAATGGTGAGTGCCAGCTTTTTCTTTTTCTCGTGAAAAGTATTATTTTACACTGAGTTGAATCACTCAACTCTAGTGAAAATTAAAATTACTTATATGAATTAACAAGAAGAATATTATAAAATAAATTACAGAAAAAAAAAGAGGATTGAATCTGGATCATAGTCTTTCTGCTTACCAAGTTTAATTTTCATATCATTTGAGCTGTAATTTTCCTTCTTTTGGGCATTCCATTATTGGCCTTTGTTCTTCACAGATTGAAAACTGTACTGTAGATTTATTGAAAATCTTAATATTCAAACACTATAAACCCATAATAGATAAATATATAAATTGAATTTAGTAAAGAAATGAAAATATATTAATTAAAACATTTTTTGCCAGTCACCGTTTCAGCTTAAAGGATTAGAAATGCCTGGGAGTCACAACTGTATAATAAGGTTTTCATCTTTTAGTATCAGTGGGGTGTTAAAACATTTCTAAAAGTAGAATAATTACTTTTATTTTTCTAACTCCCAGTATCTCAGCACATTATCTCTATATTAAGCTTTTCTGTTTTGTATAAGGCTTTTAATTTCAATTGATTTTCACAGCTCTAACACAAGTCCATATTATTACATTAAATAATTAGAAGTATTTGCATTTAGAGTGTACATAGGTTTGTACAATCCACAGTCCTTAGAGATTACTCGGCAGATTAAAGCATTACTCCACACATATGTGATGATGGAGACGGATTGGGGAGCACTGAAGCAGTAGCATTTGCTTCTACTTTTTCATTCTTATTAAAATCTGGGCGAGATAAAATATGTAGCAGTCACCATTAAAGATTAGTGAATCTTATTCTCTAAAATGATTCTCTAAATGCAAAATATTTTGCCAAAACTGAACCTAGAAGTTCAATTGTGCCTTAAGTAGACATGAACAAATCTTTTAATGGGTTCTTCAGAATAACAAAAAAGGATACACTTTCAAAACAAATCCACTTCTCTCCACAAAAGTGTTTGATATAGAACAGCTAGAAGACATGAGTCAATAAAATGTGCTTAACATTTCGCAAAAAAATGTGGAATCCGTAAAGTCAAACGTTTTTAAGATTCCATTTGCTTGGATCTGACATGTCACCACGTAGGCCTCACATGTAGGGATGGGCGAATCTACTCGCTAGGACTCGTTACTCGGCGAGTAGTAAGGGACTCGCAGGACTCGGTACTCTGCGAGTTTCCCAGCGTTTACTCGCACGAGTCCAATGCAAATCAATGGCAAACGCTGACAAAACTAGGATTGCCATTGTCTTGCATTAGACTCGGCTACTGTGCCAGTGATAGCAGGGAAACTCGCAAAGTAACTGCTGTTACTTGGCGAGCCGAGTCCAGCTGTCTTCTCTGTGTGCTGGCTGCCACAGCTCCAGGGTCCTAGAGCCCGCCTGCTCACAGAGATGATGTAGCAGTGCTGAGATTGTTCTCAGTCTGCTCATTCCCTGTGCATAGACATCTATATCTATGCACAGGGGATGTAGCAGAGAGGACATCGCGTTTTGGACTACGTCGGACGGAAGAGGATTTTTTTAATTAAAGATGGAGTCCCTAATGGCTTTTTTTTTAATTTCAAATAAAAATTTTTCTCTGTGTTGTGTTTTTTTAACCCTTTATTGGAGATTCTTAGTCGCTGGGTCAAATGTGGCCTAACATTAAGAATCTCGGGCTTAATACCAGCTTGTATAACAAAGCTGGTATTAACCCCTTTATTACCCAGCGTGCCACTGCCACCAGGGCCGCTGGAAGAGCGGGGTTCAGCGCCAGAGGATGGCGCTTCAATGAACGCGCCATCTTCTGGGGCGGCTGCGGGCTGCAATTTGCAGCGAGGGGTGCCCAGAAAACTTGGGCATCCCTGCGATGCGGATTCCAGCCCCCAGCTGCTTAGCTGTACCTGGCTAGACATAGAAATTGCGCGGAGCCCCACGCAATTTTTTTTTATTATTTCATGAAATTCATGAAATAATTAAAAAAAAATTCGTGGGGCTCCGCGCAATTTCTATGTCTAGCCAGGTACAGCTAAGCAGCTGGGGACTGGAATCCGCAGCGCAGGGATGCCCAAGCTTTCTGGGCACCCCCCGCTGCAAATTGCAGCCCGCAGCCGCCCCAGAAGATGGCGCGTTCATTGAAGCGCAATCCTCTGGCGCTGAACCCCGCTCTTCCAGCGGCCCTGGTGGCGGTGGCACGCTGGGTAATAAAGAGGTTAGGGCCAGCTTTGTATTATCAGCTGGCCCTAAGCCCGAAATTTATGGCGGTGACGCCAATATTAGACATGACCGCCATGAATTTCTATTAAATTGTTGTTAAAAAAACACAACACAGAGAAAATTTTTTATTAGAAATAAAAAAAAAAGCCATTAGGGACTCCATCTTTAATTAAAAAAATCCTCTTCCGTCCGACGCAGTCCAAAACGCGATGTCCTCTCTGCTCATCCCTGTGCATAGATATAGATGTCTATGCACAGGGAATGAGCAGACTGAGAACAATCTCAGCTCTGCTACATCAGGCAGCAGGCGGGCTCTAGGACCCTGGAGCTGCGGCAGCCAGCACACAGAGCAGACAGGACTCTTATCTGTGCGAGTTTCCCAGCGATTACTTGCAAAGTAAACGAGTCCAATGCAAATCAATGGCAAAACTAGGATTGCTTCAGGCTGAAGCTTCCGAGACACATCTGTGATTTGTAAATCGCACACTACTCGCTATTACTCGCTTCCCCATTCATTAACATTGGACTCGCTAGACTCGCAACGAGTAGCGAGTCCCGGGCTCGGACTCGCTAGAGTCAAGCGATTCGAGTAATTTAGGATTCGCCCATCACTACTCACATGACATCATTGTGCGTGTCGCTTCATGGAATAATGATGTGACGATGCAAAGTCAATGGTAGAGGTGTTGTAGAGCCTTGGAGAAAAAATGGAGTTGGAGTGTGGTGCATGGCAGTCCAGTGCCAAGAAGAAATGAGTATTAGGGTGCTCTCTCATCTGCGGAAAAACTAATTAGTAATTACTAATGTGTATGACATCCAAGCATAGACAGCGTCCAGATTGAGGAAATGCAGTCTAATTGCAACAGCCAATCACAGATGAGATGCTCTCACAGAGTGTGAGTGTCTTTGATTGGCTGTTGCCGGTCAGTGCAGTGAATATGCATGAAACTTATTGGGTGGCCCCGGAAGCAAGCAGCAGGATGCTGGTAAGCTCGATCAAACTATCCTAGCATCTATCTATTTATCTATCTATTCTAACTTTACAGTGAGAAAGCCCATGTTAAAAAAGGCATGTCATACGTATGTCATACACATGACATGCACATGACATATAGATGCTAGGTGCGGGGAAACCACACACTGGCATGTCAACCGCATTTCATCTGCATGTCATCTACATGTTATCTGTATGTTATTCGCATATCATGGGGGTGTCAAAACATATGACACCCGCATGACACTCTGCTACTTTTTACCGACATCCGTGGAAGGGAAAAGATATGTGAGCATACCCTTAAAATCATTTTTTAAACCTTATTTTTATTAATCTGTTATGTCTGTAAAGGCCCCAGCGCATAAAAAAATTCTGTATGTGGCCAATTCAATTGAATATTATTTCTTCGCCAAATTTAAGCAAATCTGCTTATTCGAGTTTTTGCAGTTTCGCTCATATCTAATGGCTAGTCCCATTCATTTAAATACGGTAGGATTAAAATGACATACATATGGACAAGCTTAACACTATTTCTTCCAAAAATCAGACTGCTGTACTACAGTGGAATTACAATGCTTGTGAAGATGGCAATTCTATCATGTTTGTTACCCTTAATGGTACCTTTACACGCCGCTACAGAAGGTTGAAAACAACCGGGTTTCGGAGACAAATGTATCTTGCACCATCAAATCAACCCGAGGTAGCGGCGTGTAAACTAGATTGTTGCCACCCATCACTTTCGGCACCTGTTTCAGAGCAGTGCTCTAAAACAGGTTGATTTCAACCCGATGGTAGCGGCGTCTAAATAAGGTACGGTAAGGTTTTTTCACCACCTAGTTAACTCCCTGGGGCGTGACACAGCCTCCGGGAAACCGCCCCCCTTCAGCGATCATTGGTGGAAGCTCCTGCTTTACGATTGGTTGTCGCTGCATACGGCGGCATATTTAAGGAGCTGACCAGTCACACTACACATTTGCTATAGCGTCATGTATTAGCCATCCTTCCTGCGCTGGCTGGCCAATCATGATGCTATCGCATTGTCCAATCATCGTACGAGCGTCTCGTAATCCACAACTCTGTCACGCCTATGTGTTGTCCCTGCTGCACCAGGTCCTCCCATATTATTTCTGTAGCGGCGTGTAAATGAGGGAAAGTGCTCTGCAGAAGGTAACTTGAGGCACGCGGCAGTGCTTCCAGAGACAGATTAAACTTTCTGTAGAGCATCTTGTAGCGGCGTGTAAAGGCGGTATCGGGTACAGTTTTCAACCGTTGGTGCGTGCTCGTGCACGTGAAACACCCAGTTGTTTCAAACCTTCTGTAGCGGCGTGTAAAGGTACCATTAAGGTTAGTAATTGTATTGTCTCTCGTTTATAGTCTTCTCTCCGTTAAATATAGGCTTTTATATTGTGCTCTCCATAATATTCATGTCAGCCTTTTCGACTTCCTAAATAGTTTATACAAGTTTTCTTTAAACCAATAATATATAAGGACTGTCTCAAGGCCGTTCAGGGTGGTTATAGCAATGAAGATCTTGGGAGTCTTTAAACCACTCAAACAGATAGGAACTGCCATAGGCGCAAAAATAAAGTCAGATGCCACAGCAATTGCCTGCAGCAGCAAGCAGCAATCTGGCCACAATGGCTAATTGGCTTTCAGAATGTATTCTCCCCTAAGCTAAAACACTTCAAAAGCCTGTCTTCCAAAGATAACCCCTTACTATATACCTTATTACAAGCTTTTTGTTATCTATTATCCATAGCGGAGGGACATTTGTGTATAGCTGGGACTATATTCCCAACAGGGCCAGCTTTTGATAAAGTGGGGCCCTGGATAAAAATTTAAAGTGGAATGCTAGGATCATTACCAAATATTTAGGATGCATTTACATGTGCTGAGTACAGACCATTAAATAAGCGCATTGTGTAAAATGCAGGCACACACACAAAGCCAGTTCTGAACAAGGGATTTGAAGCAAAAATTGGTTTAATTAGCCAAAGAAAAGGGTGCACTGTTCCCCTAATGTTTTGACTCACTTGACTCTTCTTTAGAGAATCAGGTCTCTATATACAAACATAACAACAAAGGAGATCGATATGTTACATTCCAAAATCTCATAGAGAAAATCACATAAAGAAAATCACATAATCTCATTACACCCACAGAGCCTGGCGAAGAGTCACCACACAGAGCCTTTTTAAGAGTTCCCCCTCACTGTAACCTAACACTGTCCCTTACTTGTGTAGAATCCTATTCCTATGCTATTCACTGCAAAATGTTGGAATAACCTGACAAGTTGTGATGCGCGCTGGCAGAACACATCCATGCCGTTCATCAAAGTGCCATGTTTTAAAGCTTTATCCATCTGTTCCAGCTTCCCTGTGGTAGTGGCAAACTGGGTAATAAAGGGGTTAATGCCATCTATGTATTGCCAGCTGGCACTAAGCTGGCACTAATCCCGAGGATTCTAATGTCGGCCCAATGTTACACCCGGCTATTAGGAACCTATGGGTAAATAGTAAATAATACACCACATCATGAAAAAAACATCTTTTTAGAAAAAGAACACAATGACAATCCTTGTTTCTATTTTTATTACTCCCCTACAAACCATCCACAATCCTCGGCAATATCCTATCATGGAGGGACTGGAAACTGACTGATTTTCAGCTATTGCTGTAAGCAGGCTGACGTCACAGTCAAGTTCACCTTAGGTCATAGTTTAGCCTCGTCACTGTAGCTGACCTGACCAGACTGTCTTGACACACTCTCACAGTAGCCAGTCAGTTTCTGGCTTTTTCTGCTGGAGTCGGACTCACACCTGTTCTGACAGTTCTCTATGTCAGGAGCGTGAGTCCTGCTTCAGCAGCACAGGCGACGTGACTTTAATCTTTGATTTTACAAGTTGTGGTTTGAAACCACTTGTGCTGCCCCTCACCAGGTCCCCCCACAGTATAAGCAGGTGCACATTACATTTTCATTAACCTTTTTCACAGAATAAGAATGGGCATAAGCCCGTCTTGTGAGGTGGATGTCACTTTCTTGCAGCTGTGTCTGATCTAAAAGCTGACACTACACTCTAGCACTGCACTAGAAATATGCAGAAATTCCATGTATTCCATCAATGCTAGCTTCTAAATATGTAGCAAATACGCAGCAGTGTTCACACAGTGCATAATTGCTGTATATTTAGTTTAGATTTTGGGAATATATCGATCTGATGACATGGAGCTCTGCAGTCGTCAGTACAAGTACAGAAGGCAGGTACAGGCTGCCACCAACTTCCAGCTGCTTAGTTTTACCTGGTTGGTAATAAAAAATACAGGGAAACCCTTTTTTAATTATTTCTTGAAGTAATTAAAATAAAACTATGCGGACCTTCGCTGTATTTTTGGTTGCTAGCCAGGTACAACTAGGTAGCTGGGGCGCTGGAATCCTCAGCGTGGGGAAGCCCAAGCATTCTGGGCCCACCTGCTACAAATTGTAGCCTGCAGCCACCCCTTTATTTCCATCTTTATTACTCCCCTATAAACCCTCCATGATCCTCTGTGATGTCTTCTCACGACAGGTCCAAAAACTGACTAACGCTATGGGCAGAGTGATGTCACAGTCTGAGTCACCTGAGTTCAGCTACAGCTCTGAACTCAGGTTATCTTTCCCGTGAGCTGCAAAACTTAGCTGGGTTAAAAGGGGCAGGTCACCTGAATTCAGAGCTATAGCTGAACTCAGGTGACCCAGACGATGACTTCACTCCGCTCTCAGCGGTAGCCAGAAATCGGTCAGTTTCCGGTCCCACCGTGAGAGGATGCATAGAGGATAATATTGGGTTTCTATCAGAGTAATTTAATCAAGGATTGTCATTGTGTTGTTTTCCCAAATGGATGAGTTGTCTCTGTGTGGTGAATTATTTACTATTTACTTAGAGGTTCTTAATGGCCGAGCCTAACATTGGCCCAAGATTAGGAACCTCAGGCTTTGTGCCAGCTGCTAATACAAAGCTGACATTAACCTCTTCATTACCCAGTTTTCCATTGGCTCCAGAGCAACTGGAAGAGTTGTATACAGCGCCAGAAAAATGGTGCTTCTATGAATGCGCCATTTACTGGGGTTGCTGCGGCTGTTATTCGCCCCAATGGGGGGAGCAGAACACTTGGGCTTCCCCATGCTGAGGAATCCAGCACCCACCTGACTAGTTTTACCTGGCTGGCAACCAAAAATACAGCAAAGCCCCACATAATTTTTTTTTAATTAAAAAAACACTCCTAACTTTAAGTCTAGGTGTTGTTTTCGGCCAATGGCTCTTCCGGCAAGTGTTTTGGCCTCAAACAATCAAGGAATGTTTTAAGGCCATTTTAAATGTTTAACTTTTTCCAGAATAAAGCCATTCGCCGATTTTTAGTAATTTCATAGGGCTTCTGATTGCAAACCGAACGGTCAATGTTCATACCGAATTTGAAATTTGTAAAAATTTTCAGAAAAAGTTAGCTCATCTCTACTCATATCTTCTTCTAGGCCCCTAGACAAAGATGGCTAAATTGTCAAAACACGTGTTGGGACAATGTCCAAAATAATTAAGGGATAGTATTACCACACTTTTAAGTTCAATCTATGCATAGAAAGTTTGATGTGCCAAAATGACGCTTGTCTGATTTGCGCTCAAAGCCGGCTTCAGCACCAATTCATAAGCTACCTGACAGACCAGGGTTACCACGCACGAGTGCAGTTCTGTATTCATTCTCTATTCAGTAGACAGCTGATAACTTCTAGCACTCTTTGCAATAGCGCTTTCTATACACAACATATAATTTATTTGCATTTCAGAGGTTTTATATGACTCACGCTATATATGCGTATAATTTTTGTTAAGGCTAACACCCTATGCATATTAGAATATTAATTTGATTTCTGTGCATTTGTTTTATAAATCTTGGCATTTATTCTAATTTTACCTCACACTGTTAAGGTAATCATTTATTTATTACTCACCTCACCGCTTAGTGTCTTTCCCACCTGTAGTCTATCAAGTCCTCTGTGCCTCTTCTTTTTTCCTACCCCATCACATGCATCACATGCATCTACTTCTGCCTCTTCACTCCAGGCCAAGATTTTTGGCACAAGTAAATTTTACATCAAAAATGTTTTATTCATTTTCAATATAACAACAGGAATACATTCAACACAATCCTCAGATGTCATGATTAGTGTTACCTATACAACGTTACAATGATCATCTCAGATGAGGTATAAAGCACCAGGACAGAGGAGTCGAGAGGTTGTATAAGTCACAATTAAGACATTTACACAGGAATTGTGTTCAGAGGAGAGTTTAATCAGACCTGCCAGTCTTTCTCAAACTTCTGGAAGGCATTGTTTTTGTATGCTAACATTTTTTCCGAATCCGCTTTTTGGTTGACAGTCGGAATTATGTCTGTGAAGAAGCTAAGTCTGGGGTTTTCCAGTTCCTGGTAATTGCCATCCTTGTGACCATCAGAATATGTGATGAGTCCATTCTGCCATGGGGTGGAATGGTGTGTAACTTCAGTAAGAGTATTGCCAGTTCAGAAGATGGGGAGACTGTTGCCTTTACCACAGAAGAGATTACATTGAAAGATTGATTCCATAAGGGTGAAATAAGTGAGCACTCCCATAGGATATGTAGTAAGGCCTCTATAGTTACAGATGCGCCAGCGTTGATTTGATGCATGGGGGAACATGTGGTTAAGTCTGTCAGGGGTGTAATACCAACTCAAAATTGTGTTAATGTTAGGCTCAAAGTGGGACACGTAGTGGAATGTGTGGTAGGTGAAGGATAATGATGTCCTCCATTTGGAGTCAGGGAAAGATCTGTTTAGGTCTTTTTCCCAGGATAGGAAGTGGGTGGGTTTGACAAACAGATTTTTTTTTTGCCTCGCAACAAGTATATCAGTTTTAATCCTGGGGGGATTGGTTGGACTAGAAAGAATATAGATCAGTGTGTTGCTAACCTTGGCCTGGACCTCTGATATAGAACACATTATGTGTCTGACTCAGATGTATGTTAAGTATTCTTTGACGGGAATTTTAATTTTGATCTGTAGTTGTTAAAATGTTAGCAATGTTTTCCTGTTCGTTATATCTTTAGTAGAATTGGCTCCACCGAGTTTCCACTCCTGTAGATTGAGGTCTGTGGATAGGACTTCCAAGACTTCAAGGGGAACTTTTGATAGAGATAGGGGTGTAGATGGGTACCTTTTTTTATGGAAGGATATCCAATTAGTGATCGAGAAGCCCATTAGGGGGAGAGGATTAAGTTTCTTCGTACGTACCAGCAGAACCTTTGGAAGTATTGCGCGGAGATTATGAAGTGAGACTCAATCTGCGCCCAATGGTTGGGGAGATCACCTCTCTACTAATTTCTCAGCTGGTTTATTAGTAAAGCTAAATAATAGTCTGAAATATTAGGAAGATGTAGGCCTCCAACTTTTTTTTATCTTTTCAGGAGGTGGTTGGAGAGTCTTGGTCATTTTCCCTTCCATACAAATGAATTCAGCAGTTTGTGAACTTGGTTGGAAACGGCCTGGGAGGGCTATTAGAACAGAGTGAAAGGTGTATAAAAATTTGGGTAGGAGAAATATTTAAAAGGCCACGATCTACCCCACCAAAGAGATTTCAAAGCGTGATAAGCGTCATGTCTTTTTCTAATGATGTTAGTAACGGGATATAATTTATTTTGTATAGGGTGTGTGTGGCTGCAGTGATTGATGTGCCCAAGTAACTAATAGGTTTTAGTTGCTAATCCAAAGTGGTAATCTTTCTGATTTTGCTCATTATCTCGGATGGGATGTTTATGGGTAGGATCTCAGATTTCCCATCGTTTACTTTGTAGTGGAACAATTTGCCAAATAGATTTATAGTATTTAAAGCTGCTTGTAGGCAGGATTGTGGGTGTCCTAGGGATAGAATAAATGGAACAAATGAGAAAAAGAATCTCCAGCACTTAGGTTCTCAGTAAAGGACATCTGACTAGGACCTCAGATCATCACACAGGTAGCTCCAACTGCGCAGTAGCTTTTCGTTTTCAAGGTGCCAGCCTACACCGGGGATTAGAGACTTACTGTACTGAGGGTAAGATGAAAAGGTGGCACTCTGTGTCCGTTTAACATCCAAACCTTATTATGTGTTTCAAAGCATTGTCAGGGAGGTGCTGCTTGGAAAAGGCAACTGTCCGTTTTGCGCCTTCTGGTGCTTCAACTAGCCCCACCCTCATCATAGGATGTTATCAAATGCCAGATGTTTTTTAAGTTGAAGATGAGTTTCAGGGGAACCACCATCTGTAGGACATGGAGCCCTCTTGCAGAACAGTAGTGATGGGTGACACATGTCTACAGAAATGGAGGATGGCTACTGAGACGTCTGCGTATAATTTTATGTGCTGGAAGGGAGATGGCATGTGTGGTGTAGCAGATGGAGCGCGCCAGGTTATTGACAATGTGGTAGGCATTCCTTTTGGCATAGAAAATAATGTCCTCTTTCACATGGAAAAGTAAATACATGCCAGGACATCTCTCGGATTAGTATCCGGGAGTTGTCTAGAACAAGGCACCCTATGCGCTCTATCAATTATGAGGTGGAGCATGATGGTAACACAACTTTTATTATATCTTGGATGTAACCCCTGAGTTCTGAGGGGTTTACACTTTAAGTGAGGCCCCTGATCTTAATGTTTATTGTCTGGAGAGGTCCTCCAAATCGGCTAGCTTGTTCTGAATAACTTCAATTTAATCAGAGAGAGCTTTGTGAGAATCTATTGATTTATTGTTTGAGTCTGTGAAGTCACTCATTTTTTGCTTCACATGAGTGACTTTAATTTCCAGCTTTTTAATTAGGAAGAAATCCTAGTGGATAGAGCTGCTAAAGGTCAGTAGCTAGGGATGAGCGAGTACCGTAAAATTCAGACTAGCTATACTCGCAACGAGTAGGTACCGGTACTCGGTACTCATTGCAAGTATAGCGAGTCCGATTACTTTCACAGTGTATCCATAGATACACTGCGAAAGTACCCTAAAAGTGAATAAAAGTTGTTAAAAAAATAAAATTACATACTCACCTATCCGACGCCTGCACCGACCCCGTCCCAGAAGACCAGCGATCACAGGACAAGGACCTGTAATTTCCAGCCAATCAGATGGCCGGTAGCGATCTGGCCAATCAGATGGCGACACATCGCAACCACGTGATCGCTAGCGGCCACCTTATTGGCCAGATTGCAAGGTCCTAGGTGTACTTCCAGGACCTTGCAATGTGGCCAATCAGGTGGCCCGCTAGTGATCAAGTGGTTGTGACATGGTGCCATCTGATTGGCCAGATCGCTACCGGCCATCTGACTGGCTGGAAGTCACAGGTCCTTGTCCTGTGATCGCAGGTCTTCTGGGACGGTCCCGTTGCAGGCGTCGGATAGGTGAGTATGTAATTTTATTATTTTTAACAACTTTTATTCACTTTTAGGGTACTTTCGCAGTGTATCTATAGATACACTGCGAATGTAATGGGACTACTCACTACTCCCGGGTACTCATAAGATACTCGGAGAGTAGTGAGTCCCCGAATACTGCTACTATTCGGCGAGTTCCGAATAGTAGCGAGTATACTCGCTCATCCCTATTAGCATTTCTTTGATTAGTGTGCTAAAGGAAGGTTCATCAGAGGTAGGAAATCCTGCCACCTTCTGCATTGCACATGGGACGGTGGGGAAGCTGTGCTCTGTTTGTATGCACTACTTTGTTGCTGCAACTTGCAGTGAGAGATGGTGGGAGAATGGGATCACTCCGCCGCCTGACCAGAACCTTCTCCACTGTAATCTCTGCTAATGGGCTAAATCTGGAGCCTGAGGATAGGCAGGTCCCCTGTGAGGGGAGCAGGGGAGACACAATAACCACCTAGAACAGGGTGGAGACCAGTTCAGGGCTCTAGCAGTGTGGTGACTACAAGGTATGTGAAGCAGGAGAGCTTTGTGTACTGGAGGGTATGGAGCCATCTTTGCAGTGTCCTTCTGAAAAAAGTAATCCAGCTTGTTCTGCCATTTTTGTGGCATCTTCCCTCTAGTCATCATCCCTGCTTAGCGGGGAATGTCTGTGAGCTTCTTGTTGCTTTGGGTGCTTTGGAAGTTGCTCTTTGTTGTTGGCTGAGCAGTAGATCTGGTATCAAGTGGCCATGTTCCTTGGCTGCATAGCCATCCCCCAGCGCAAGTAGACTCTTGACTTCCCTGCACACTACAATTGTTGTACCGCAGGGACATTAGAGTCCTAGTCTTGACAGAGTTTTGGCTTGAGGTGAAGGGGCTGATGTAAGGAAGGGGAAAAAAAGAAGTTTTGAGGAACTGAACGATGAGCCACTGGCAGAACAAGACATGTTATTGGTAAAGGTACCTTTACATGCCGCTACAGAAGGGTAGAAACAACCGGGTGTTTCACGTGCACGAGCACCAATGGTTAAAAACGGTACCCGATACCGCCTTTACATGCCGCTACAAGGTGCTCTACAGAAGGTTTAAACTATCTCTGGATGCACGCCAGGTGCTCAAGTTACCTTCTGCTGAGCACCGTCCCTCCTTTACACACCGCTACAGAGGGTAATATGGGAGGACCTGGTGCAGCAGGGACAACACATAGGCGTGCCAGAGTTGTGGATTACGAGATGCTCGTACGGTGATTGGACACAGCAATAGCATCATGATTGGCCAGCCAGCACAGGAAGGCTGCCTAATACATGACGCTATTGCAATTGTGTAGTGTGACTGGTCAGCTCCTTAAATATGCCCCCTATGCAGCGACAACCAATCGTAACGCAGGAGCATCCACCAATGATCGCTGAAGGGGGGCAGTTTCCCGTAGGCTGTGTCACGCCCCAGGGAGTTCACTAGGTGGCGAAAAAACCTTACCGTACCTTGTTTAGACACCGCTACCATCGGGTTGAAATCAACCTGTTTTAGAGCACTGCTCTGAAACAAGTGCCGAAAGTGACGGGTGGCAACAACCTACTTTACACGCGCTACCTCGGGTTGATTTGACGGTGCAAGATACATTTGTCTCCTAAACCCGGTGGTTTCTACCCTTCTGTAGCAGCGTGTAAAGATACCATAAGCCGAACATCATTATTATTAGTATGATTAATTATTGTATTTGAAATGTTTGCCTGGCTCTACAATTCAGCAAAATAGTAGTTGCAGTTGGATGCCATTTTGCTATATTCGTGCAAAGCAAATTACAAAATCTGTATTTTGGTAAATACGCATTTTTTCTAAATTTAGAGAATTCAGTTCAATAAAGGACTCATCAAAAAGACAAAAGGTGTCACCTTATTGTATTAAATAGCCTTTCACTGAAGTAAATCTCCCTATACAAGAGATCAGCAGATCAGAGCTTTTTAATTACATTTATATAAAAAAAGTACTACAGATTTGTTAAAGAAATTACCCACATTGTTTTTACCTAGAACAATGTATCCTGTGGAGCGCTGATGCATTGTTACGTAGCCTTGCTTTAACTGCCCCCTCTTCTTTTACCTTCCTTTACAAAAAGCTATGATTCATTGTTGTCATGACAACATGTCATCACAATGAGCGGTACACATAGATCCTGTCACTGCTACCATAAGGGGGTTACACATGTGACATTTTAGCTTTCAGTATTTCACTAATGTCCAAAAAAATATACAGTTAACACTTTATTGGAAGCACCAAGAATTTTTAGCTGCCAATTCTTAACAAAGAAATTACTACTACAAACAACTAGGAAAAGACTGAGAAATTGAGAAAATTATAGTCAACTAATTTGCTACTTGATCTGTAGCTTGTATTATGTGTCTGTACTTAGTACAATAAGTTAATAGTGATGCTACTTAGGCTGGTTTCACATAGCGATTTTTTTTCTATCCGTGGGATCATGTTTTTTGCAGGACCCCCACGGACAGGAAAGGGCAGCATCGAATGTGTGCCCACAGATGACAATTCTGTGTCCGGGTCCGTGACTTTTATGGATCTGGACACAGAAAAGGACTTTCACTTTTAGCAATGTATAAGTGAAATCAAGGGTTAAAAAAAAAAAAAAAAAGATGCTCACCTCTCCGACGTGTGTCTCCGCGATATGCAGCATCTGCTGTAGATCAGGGACCTAGGATTCAGCTGACAGGGTGGGGCGGGGCAACCCAATCAGCTGATTGGTCACATGACCGAATCAGCTGAACGGTTTAAATCGCCAAAACCAATCGGCGGGTGGAAGATTTAAACCTCGCTGATGCGGTCAAGTGATGAATCAGCTGTCCAGATTGCTCTGCCCCTTCCCGGTCAGCTGATACCCACGTCCTTGAGCTACGATAGATGCTGCACATCGCGGGGACACACGCCGGAGAGGTGATGGTCTTTTTTTTTTTTAACCCTTGCTTCCCTTCCGCAATGTATATTATATATTGCGGAAGTGAAATAACACAGGAAGAGAGCAGTTTTAGTGTACTGAGCATGATCAGTATACTAACATCGGGTCCAAGAAATGATCCTGTGTTTTCTCGGACCCATGCACCATAGGCCCCCATGTTAATTGCCAAGGATTGTGTTGGATTGGATTGTGTCCGATTTGGTCCGCTGTGCCCAAAATCAGAGCAGTCCCGCCGCTTGCCGACATCACGATCCCGGGCTTAATTCCGCGTCTTCCGCCTTCCTGTGGTCGCGGGCAATGACGTCATTGCCCGCAACCACAGGAAGCCGGAAGCCGGAAGACGCGGAATGAAGACCGGGATCGTGATGTCGGCAAGCGGCGGGACGGCGTGACAGGACCGTGATAAGTATGATTTTACTTTACAGGTGTGCCGCGCAAGGGGGGGGGGCCCTGGATCATGATAGGGGGCCTGTATACCTCCGGGGGCTGCTGCTGTATACAGCCCTGGGGCTGCTGCTGTATACACCCCTGGGGCTGCTGCTGTATACAGCCCTGGGGCTGCTGCTGTATACACCCCTGGGGCTGCTGCTGTATACAGCCCTGGGGCTGCTGCTGTATGTACCCCTGGGGCTTCTGCTGTATACAGCCCTGGGGCTGCTGCTGTATACTACCCCTGGGGCTGCTGCTGTATACTACCCCTGGGGCTGCTGCTGTATACTACCCCTGGGAAGGCTGCTGCTGTATACTACCACTGGGAAGGCTACTGCTGTGTACGCCTCTGGGGCTGCTGTATACACCACTAGGGCTGCTGTATATACCTCTGGGGCTGCTGTATACTACCTCTGGGGCTGCTGTATACTACCACTGGGGCTGCTGTATACTACCACTGGGGCTGCTGTATACTACCACTGGGGCTGCTGTATAGTACCACTGGGGCTGCTGTATAGTACCACTGGGGCTGTATATACCTCTGGGGCTGCTGTATACTACCACTGGGGCTGCTGTATACTACCACTGGGGCTGCTGTATAGTACCACTGGGGCTGCTGTATAGTACCACTGGGGCTGTATATACCTCTGGGGCTGCTGTATACTAACCACTGGGGCTGCTGCTGTATATACCACTGGGGCTGCTGTATATACCTCTGGGGCTGCTGTATACCACACTGCTGGGGGCTGTATACCTGTGCTGGGGTCCACCCTCAGCTTATAAACGAGTCAATAGGTTTTCCCAGGTTTTGGGGGCAAAAGTAGGGGGGTCGGCTTATACATGGGTCGGCTTATACACGAGTATATACGGTAGTTCTAGAAATAAAAAAAAAATGGGCTTCGCTGTATTTTTGGTTGCAGCCAGGTACAACAAGGCAGCTGGGGGTTGCTGGCAGTCTGTAGCTGCCAAGTTGAACCTGGCTGGACCAAAAATATGGCGGAGCCCCATTTCATTTTTTTTTTTCTAGAATTAGTTCTAGAAATAAAAAAAAAGGCCTTCGCTGTATTTTTTGTAGCCAGCCATGTACAACTTGGTTAGCAAATAGAAAAACAAGCGGTGTCAGAGGTTTGGAGCGCTAAAGAAACCACGGGTTGGTGATTAAATTACCGATAATTTATTGCACGAACAGCAGGGGTCCAGTATGCCACTGTGGCATACTGGACCCCTGCTGTTCGTGCAATAAATTATCGGTAATTTAATCACCAACCCGTGGTTTCTTTAGCGCTCCAAACCTCTGACACCGCTTGTTTTTCTATTTGCTAATCTCCTTCTCCCTTGTTGGGAGTGCGGTGTGTGAGCTGCTCTAAGATCCACAGTACCTGGCAGTACATCATAAAGACCCACCCTTGAATGATCAACTGATACACAGTGTGGAGCTGGGACGGAAGCCAGTGCAGCGAGTCTGCCTCTTCGGGTGGAGGAGTGAAGGAGCCCACCTCCATCTCCAGAGGAACTAAGGAGCCGACCACCAGGCCCGGAGTATCTGAGGAGGAGGGAATATTGGCCCTTGTCACTACAGTGATCCACATTAAGCCATCAGTCTGGTTGTGCGGGGTGTTGCACAACCAGTAAAGGTTAGTGCAAACATAGTAAAACCGTGTATTAAGTTCCTCCAGTTGCAGTGTGGCGCAATATCTGTTTTTTCTTTTATGTACAACTTGGTAGCTGGCTGACTGGAATCCTCAGCGTGGAGAGACCCAAATGTTGTGGGTCTCCCACGCTGTAAATTTTAACCCACAGCCACCCAAGAAAATGGCGCATTCATTAGAGGCAGAATTTTCTGGTGCTGTACCCCAACTCTACCAGTTGCCCTTGTGCTGGTGGCACACGGATTCTCCATATGCGACATGGTGTCCGCTAACAATTTCAATGGAAAATTAGCTCCAATTGTGTGCCTGAACATTGGAGCTCCCCCACAAGTGACCCCATTTTGGAAACTAGACCCCCAAAGGAACGTATCTAGATGCATAGTGAGCACTTTGAACCCCCAGATGCTTCACAAATTGATCCATAAAAATGAAAAAGCACTTTTTTTCCACAAAACGTTTCTTTTTTCATTTTTACGGATCAATTTGTGAAGCACCTGGGGGTTCAAAGTGCTCACTATGCATCTAGATACTTTCCTTGGGGGGTCTAGTTTCCAAAATGGGGTCACTTATGGGGGAGCTCCAATGTGGAGACACACGGGGACCCTCCCAACGCAACATGGTGTCCGCTAACAATTTGAATGGAAAATGAGCTCAAATTGTTAGCGGACACCATGTCGTGTTGGGAGGGTCCCTGTGTGTCTCCACATTGGAGCTCCCCCACAAGTGACCCCATTTTGGAAACTAGACCCCCAAAGGATTATATCTAGATGCATAGTGAGCACTTTGAACCCCCAGATACTTCACAAATTGATCCGTAATAATGAAAAAAGAAATTATTTGTGGAAAAAAAAGAGCTTTTTCATTTTTACAGATGAATTTGTGAAGCATCTGGGGGTTGAAAGTGGTCACTATGCATCTAGATACGTTCCTTAGGGCGTCTAGTTTCCAAAATGGGGTCACTTGTGGGGGAGTTCCAATGTGGAGACACACAGGGACCCTCCAAACGCGACATGGTGTCCGCTAACAAATTGAGCTCATTTTCCATTCAAATTGTTAGCGGACACCAAGTCGCATTTGGAGGGTCCTGGTGTGTCTCCACATTGGAGCTCCCCACAAGTGACCCCATTTTGGAAACTAGACCCCTAAGGAACGTATCTAGATGCATAGTGAGCACTTTGAACCCCCAGATGCTTCACAAATTCATCCATAAAAATGAAAAAGTACTTTTTTTTCCACAAAAAGTTTCTTTTTTCATTTTTACAGATCGATTTGTGAAGCACCTGGGGCTAAATTTTCAAAATTTTTGCCAAATTTTTAATTTTTGATTTTTTTCACAAATAAACGCAAAAATTATGGACCTAAATTTAATACTATCATGAAGCCCAATATGTCACGAAAAAACAATCTCATAATCGCTAGGATCAGTTGAAGCGTTCCAGAGATATTACCTCATAAAGGGAGAGTGGTCAGAATTACAAAAAATGGTCTGGTCATTAAGCTGCAAAGTGACTCGGTCCTTAAGGGGTTAAGCATCAATTGTTTATTCCTTGACTAGGTACCTAAATAGTTAACTATTCCACTTTGCATTCTCACATTGCCACACTAGAGTACCCAGTCTGACAATGTCACAATGCTCAGTTCTGTATGACTCTCGACATTTGTATGTTTAAGTTAAGTCTTCCTAATTGTAACTAGTGAAATTTTTTCCCTTTTTTCTCCATTCCATCAGTTCCTTTATCTCGTATCTGGCCAACGTTGTCAGGCTGTGCTCTAGCTGCTGCTGCTGCTGTTGTCGTTGTCTGCTCCTGCTGTTCTTGCTGCTGTTTGAAACATGTCCTCTGAAAGTGCTGATGTGCCCCCTCAACAGTTTGCCCTTGATACTGAAGAGGTAAGGATACAACTTACATTTTTCCATGGCTATGTCTTTCATTGATGACAAATTTAAATGTTAATTGTATGTTATATTTTAAGGACACTGACAGTGATTGAGAGTTGGAGGACTTGAGTGACAATGATTCTTTCTAGGGTCATCGTGATCAAGGTCCTGAAGACGAAAGAGTGAATGTAAGGGTGCCGTCACACCTGGCGACGGCACCGCCGATGTTTTAGGTGACGTAGGGGCGTGGCCTATCGGCCCCGATATCGCCCCTGCGTTGCCTAATGTAAAGGGGCGATGTCGGCGCCTCTGAGTGCTCGCCTGGTTTCACATCAGTGATGTCCATGTCCATCGCCCCATGTAAACAACCGCCAGCGACCTGACAGGCGATGGTAGCCATAGGCTCCCATTGTACTGCATCGCCGCTGGGGTTTCGAGACACACCAGCGGCAATGCCGCCTGTCAGCTTGCCGAGGCATCGCCGGAGGTGTCTCCCCATGTAAACGGGGGGCGGCGACGCTGGCGGGGCGCCAAAACCGTGCGCGCTCCCGCCCTTCGCCGCCGACATCTCCGGCAGCGTTGCCAGGTGTAACGTTGCCCTAAGTGTTTGGTTAGGTTCAACTTATATTAACCTTTCCAGGTGATACTTATATTTTTACATTTTTTTTTTTATATTTTGGTAGGCTCCATAATGTGCAAGAGGTAAACCATTTATTGACAATGATCGACTCATTCCGATGATCCAAGAACAAGTTCAATTGTGGGACACCCGCGATTGTCGTCATTTGGACTCACAAATGAATCGACGACTCTGAGATGAAGTAGGCAGATTGATGTTGCCTCCTGGGAATGTGCCACCGCTAAAGAGAGAAAATATTTGGTAAGGTTGAGAATATAAAGTGTTTGACTACATTAAGGCTAGGGTCACACTTAATAATCAAATTGCGTTCACCGCATCCAGATCCGGATGCAGTGAATGCAATTGGCTTCTGACATCCAGCAATCCAGGAACCGGATTGCTGAAGCCGCAATCGGGTAACCGATTGCTCAGGATGTGTAATCCTGAGCAATCGTTACCGGATAGTTTGCTCATCCCTGCTGCACAGGGATGAGCAAACTGTTCTGTGCATGTGTAAAATTGTAATTTTATTAATAAATGTTTCTATAATGTCTCTAGGGGGTGCCCACTCCCACTAGAGACCTTCCACCGACTCAGGTGGGCATATAATGCTGGAATCAGTTATGTACAGCAGCTGACTCCTGTCAGCACCAAAAAATAGTTCATGAACTTTTTTTGGGTGCTGATTCAAAAACGCATGGAAAAACACATGCCCATGCAGAAATGAAATAAGCATGCAGAAACGCATACTTATTTTTAAGGCACCAAAAAAACTCATGTGAAGTGTGACCCTAGCCTTTGTCACAAAAATTGTAAAGTGTTTGCAAGGGAAGAGTCAGATGTCTCACACGTTTTCCCCGCACATACAAATTACGACATGGTGAGGTATATGAATCATGTTACATTGGTAATTCATGTGTGCCATTCACAGGTTAAGGGAGATGTTACACACAAAATACAAGGGTCAACCAATTTGAAACACAACCACGGCCCAAAGTGTATTATTTAGCCCTTGGCCATTGCTGAACTGTGGTGTACACATATGTTTGGTCATTAGGCGGAAGCAAGCAAACATGACCATTGGGTATGGTGACTGCAACCAGGCACTGTGTTGTGTTTGTCCTGTGTGTGTTTTGAGGGATGCACAACACATATGTCCGTTTTGGGGCCCCAATACAGACAGGTCACACCTTTTTCGTTGCTACATGGTGTTAACATATACTTTGCTACAATGAAGTAGTGTCATTATGGTAATTAACACAAGCACAACATGTTGTGGGATTGTTGCAACTTTTATTTTGCAACATCCCTTGTTTTTGTTTGAACTGTGCCAAAAGATTTTTTTTTTGTTTTTTTTGTTTTTGTGTGTATAATTTTTGGAACAAATGTATAAGGCCTGAGCCACACACAGGGTTTGTCACACATTCAACATGAACACATTGTGTCACAAATGGAAAACAAGGCTGTGAAAAAACACAGCAGCAAGTAAGTTGTCAACATGACAATAAAACTTCGGTTGAATGCCAACAGTAAAAATTGGTAATCCCACACAATGAATAAGGTTGGCCCCCAAGCCCCTGGCCTTGCTGGTGCTCAAGGAACAGCTGCATCATGGCACCAAGCACCTGGAGTTGTATCTTGAGTGTATGGCATGCTACACACATTACTGTGTGATGGCCCTTGTGCATGTCTCTGCAGAGCCAACACATTAAAACACCCATCATGCATCAGCATCAGGAGTTCTGCCACACTGACAGGGTGCACTTCCATGTAGGCCAAATCATGTCTATTGTGGTATGAGAGAACATGTGTATATGTGTTACGTCATCATGAATAGTACAGGAGGTGTTTAACAATGATTCGCCTTGTATACATGCATTTTCACAACATTGAGGAGATGCAGAAGTGAATGAATGAAGTAGCGTATGCACAGATAATCCAATATGGCTCCTTTGCCAGGGCCATCCAATCGGAATACAATACTAGCCACCAATCGACGAACATGGGGCGCGGAAAACACAACCCACAGGCACGCCTTTGGCCTTACTTGTGCAAACTGTGAAATCGCAAACAAGATCATAGTTGCACCGTCACACAGCACGATCATGCCACATTGCATATACAACATTGTACAGTTGAGGTGCTTGCACAATCTTCTTGCAATATCGTACCTATGATTTTTTCGAGTCGCATTGCCCATATTACACGACACAACGCATGAACGATATCAACTGCAACGACCGTACCACGTGACTTTTTGTTGATGTTGCATTGCGATATCATGACGTGTAACGGTACCCTCAGAGTTCGGTGGCGTTCTATGAAAGATCGGTTTAATAAAGATCTGAGGGAGGAGCAACGAGTTTGGAGTGGTTGTGCCCCAAACTTGAGGCGGTACATCTATCATCACCAACTGTCTTTCCTGAGGCCAGCAGTTGGTCATCGAGTGTAAGTATTTTTATTTTGTAAACAAATTTTTGTTATTTACAAACTTTTAGGACAAGACTTTATTTTTTTTTCTCTTTTTGCCTCCTTTTTTTTTCTTTTTAACGTTTTTTTCAAGATGAAATAACATTTTTTTAATTTTATTTTTTCATTACATTTTTTATTTGTCATTTTTTACATTTTTCTATAGAATTTTTTGGATGAATCTTTTAACTTGTATTTTGTTGCTTTACTTTTACAAAAACATTTTGGAAATTCAAGTTTAATCTTCTATTTATTGTATTACATTTGTCACTTATATTTAAGATTGTTTATCTTTGGTACCTTGTAACAAAATAACATTTTCAAATTTTTTGCCCACAGATTGAGAATGGAGAGTTTCAACCTTTCTGTAATGTTTTTTATTTTTTTACCTACAGCACTTGGAGCAGCACTGCCGATCCCGCAGCGGCCTCCGTACCATCTGATCCGCTTCAAGGTGCCACCGAACTCACTTCACAGTCAAGCACCAGTGAGGGAGCAACTAGTCAGGCTTCGCAGGCTGGATCTCAGATAGCCGCCACTGTTGGTTATCCCCTGTCCCAGGCCTCTGCTGTTGATTTTGTGGTTACTTCACGCCAGCGACTATATTTCGCCATCACCTGTAAGCGTTTCTGTAACGGCTCCTATCCAGGCTTCCACTCTTCACACCCCCCATGTTCATGGTGTCTCCCCAAATGTAAACACCACCAGCAGGACCACCACTACCTACACCCATTTATAACTTTACAACTTCTGATTGATTTATTTATTAAAATTTTTATTTTTTCATTAAAAATGTGTGTTTTATTGTGTCTTTAGATCGCCAGTTAAGTTGAACAAGGGATGTTATGTATGGCAGATAGTTTTCACAGACATTGCCTTTCATTCCTATTGCCTAGGCAAATGTATGGTTCCAGTACTGGGCACTGGTAATGAAAAGACCAAAAGGTGAACCTTTATTCACACAGAACCAGCAATGTAGTTTGTAAACTTGGTTGTTTAGGATTATTGATTGATATTACAAGGGGTGTTAAAGGACACAAAATCATGCTAATTAATATGTTTTTTTTTTTGTTAGGGGAAACTAAGTTGTGGATTAACTTCCTTTCATTACAGTCGACCAAACAGCCTGATTAAAGTCTTTGTCATTGGTAATGAAAGGTAGAAAATGTCTACTCACACACATAGTAGTGTGGGCACTACACTAGCTATTGCCCCAGAATAACAACTAATCTAATTAAAGGTAAAGCTAATGTGGAATCACACAACAGTGTTGAGTAACTTAACAAATTAATCCTTTGTCTTGTGTACCTTGATTTCTGAACAAGACTATTGGTAGTACCAAAAGCAACACCTTTTGCAACACACCATTCCAATATGTGTGTACCCAATGACAGATTAAATAAAGGGAAGACAACATTCGTAGTTTTAAACTGTTAAATTAACTTGAAGTAAACCAATTTGATTAAACTACTTTTGATCCAGAGGAAGGTAAAAAAAATCCAAAGTCCAAAGATTGCCAATTTAGGATGTTGGATTTAAAAAAAATGTTCCTAGACTCTTCATTTTAGGTCCGATACATATCCTGGATCAAAATCGTGGCCAAATTAAATAAGAGTATAATTTAGATAGAACCTTTCAGTTCACCTCTAGCAACTTCAATACATAAAACAACAGAACACACTAGATTTACAATGACAATACAGAAAAGAGCAAGCCAACAAAATAACAATTTACAGAAACATAACTATTGCTTTTTGCTAAAACATAGGATGTCAAACAACAGGCACCAACTAGTATTACTACAAAACATTAGGGTATTGACAAAGGTAATTTAAGCACATGTATATCACTACTTTGGAGAGTTTAAGGAAAATGGATTTATAGGCTAAAAAGCTTTATTAATCCAACAACAAGTAAGGAAATAGAATAATGCAATAATCTAAAATTCTAAGTAACATATTATCAAACAAATACATGGTAGGAACATTAGATAAACATATTTACACCATTTTGTCCTGCCAGGAAAGACGTCTATTGTCAGAAACAAAGTAAGATGCAAAATTGTCCCTCATTCGGCAGACTTCAACAGTTGTCCTCAAGGTGTGATATTGGTATTCCTGCAAGTCAATTTTTATAGCTTCATCGAGGTCAAAGCGGTGTCGTTCTCTCACTAGGACGAAATTGTGCAGGACAATGCACGCTTTCACCACCTCATTGATTTTCTCAGTTTTCAAATTGATGGCAGTTCCTAAAATACACTATTTCGTGGCCTGCAATCCAAATGCAAACTCCACTGTGCGTCTTTCCCGTGTGAGTCTGTAATTGAAAATTCTTTTTCTCCGAGTTAAGTCACGGCTAGAGTAGGGCTTGATGAGGTTGCCACATATTTGAAATGCCTCGTCACCAACAACAACAAAAGACATTGGTGGTCCATCAGTGTTTGACAGGGGTCGTGGCGGCGGAAATTTGAAATTGTTGCCATACAATTTTCGGCCCATGTCCGAGTGTTTGAAAGCTTGGGATTCATTTGAACATCCAAATGAACCTACATCCACAGCAAAAAAAGTCGGCGTCCGCAATCGCCATCAGTACTATCGAAAAGTATTTTTATAGTTATAGTACTCGGATCTGCGTGGATCGTGCAGCGTTGTCCAGCCAGAGTTGAGTCGTGGGGTGAGGGAGGAATTCTTCTGGAAGATCTTCACAGATGGCATGGCAGGTCTCTTCAACAATCCCAGACAGCGTCGACACTCCAATCCGGAAAAAGCCCACCCTCCAGCCCTTTCCTAGAAACACTTGTTTTATAGCTGGATGTCTGTGAAGGAGCCTATCATTCATTGACTTACATTGGGCTCGGTGCACGGGTCGAGCACCCGAGCTTTTTGATAAGCTCGCCACGAGCATTGAGCACCTGAGCATTTTACTGCTCGCTCATCACTAGTCGCTGCAACTCATCAAAGCTGTCTTTGGACATCCTGGTGTAATCATGGAACTTCTCCGGGTTCTCTTGAAGTACTGTACAATGAGTGGTACGATCCGCGGTTCTCACGAACTTCCACGATGGGTGTAGCCAGAAATGACAGCGACGTCTTCTTCTACGTATTTCTCTTAGACGATCGTCTTCACACGCCACAGCAAAAGAAAATGCCATTTTCAGCAATAAATCCAGGTTCACATAGAAACTCTCCATGTCGGGATCCATCTTGCCTCTGGAAACAGCAGCAAAAGAAGAGTTTTTCCTTTGGGCAGGATCTATGTATAGATCTGCCATTAAGCCACGCCCTATGGGTGTGATCTGTGATTAAACTATAAGAAAAGGCAAAAAACGCACTTAAAAATTATTGAATGCATGTGCACAAAAAACGCAAACGCAAGCACAAACACATCCATACTTACATATACGCTGCGTTTTTGTTTAAGACTTGCTGATGATTCTGTGGACATTATACACTGCGTATGCATGTGTTTACATGCGTTTTTACATGCGTATACGCAAACGCAACATACGCAGCGTTCACAAACGTTAATGTGAACCTGGCCTATCACCGTGCCTGACGTTATTTTATTGTTCTATTTTAATGACAATAAAAATATTTTCTGCCAAAAAAGACACATATGCAAGTTTTTCTCAGTAACTGACATGAAATCAGAATAAACCTTTCCTGTTTTAGGTCAATTAAGATTACCATAGCTATTAATATTTGCCAAATGACAGAATAATGAGAGAGAATGTTTTAAGGCATGTTTATTACTTTCTACAAAGTCACAAGTTTAGGGCCCTTTCACATCAGCGTTTTTTTCAAATCGCGGCAGATGCGGTGAAAAAACCGCATCTGCCGCGATTACCGCATACCGGCTGCACTTGCGGCGCGGTTGCGTTTTTTGCCATGCAAAGTATAGGCGGACTTGCGGCAGGTGCGGCAAGTGCGGTTTTGCACTTGCGGCAGGTGCGGCCGCGAAAAAAACCGCGGTCAGCCGCGTTTTTTTTCGCGGCCGCACCTGCCGCAAGTGCAAAACCGCACTTGTCGCACCTGCCGCAAGTCCGCCTATACTTTGCATGGCAAAAACCGCAACCGCGCCGCAAGTGCAGCCGGTATGCGGTAATCGCGGCAGATGCGTTTTTTTCACCGCATCTGCCGCGATTTGAAAAAAAATGCTGATGTGAAAGGGCCCTTACATACATTTTATTAGTATTTGGTGCCATTGCCCTCAAACTGTACAACTTCAGTCAACCATTTTGGATATTCTTCCACAAGCTTCTCGCGATAGTTGGTATGAATTTGAGCCCCTTACTCCTGACAGAACAGGTGTAACTGAGCCATGCATGTAGGTTGCCTCGCTCACACCTGCCTTTTCATTTTTGCCCATACATTTTCAATGGGATTCAGATCAAAGCTTTGTGATGACCACTCCAAAACATTGACTTTGCTATCCTTAAGCCACTTTATAACCAGTTTGGCAGTATGCTTTGGGTCAATGTCCATTTGCAAAAACTTATTTCCACACAAACTTTAACTTTTTGGATGATGTCTTGAGATGTTGCTTACAGCATTTCCACATAATCTTCTTTCCTCATAATTAGAGATGTGCAAAAGTTCCCAGAACATATTTGTCAATTTCAAATTCAGCACGAACATTGTAAATTTTGCTCGGGATCGAAAACACGAACAATTTCACAAAAAATCGTCAACCGCAGCTTTGTTCATAAACTGATTGGATAAAAAAAGCATTACTACGTTTAAGTAACAGTCACATGTCCCTTTGGATATAAGAAGCTGCCATTTGTCGTTGTCGCCATTTTCAGAGTTCTACCAGTCAGGGATAGTGCTGCTGTTGCTCTGTGCTGCTCCATCCATGTGACACAAATAGGTAGCTACTCAATAGCTTTTTAGGTAGAATAGGAGGTGGAGAGTGTCCATCCGGACAGAGGCATTTTGTGCTGTGAACAAGTATGATTCCTAAGTCTGTATATGTTGCCAAAGCTGCATTTTTTTGTATGCAGCAAGTGATTGCAAAATCTTTCAGTTTCCCCTAAAAAGGCTATGTTTGACCTCTAACTAGTGATTCTCAAATCCTTCAGTTTATACTATAAAAGCAATTTTTTGCCTCAAAGCAGTGATTCTCAAATCCTTCTGTTTGTACTGAAAATGCATTTTTTTGCCTCAAAGCAGTGATTGCAAAATCCTACACTTTCCCCTAAAGGAAAATGCCCCTAACCAGTGATTGCCAAATCGTTCACCTTTCCCTAAAAAGGCTTTGTTTGGCTTTAAAACAAGTGTTTTCCATATCTGTGTGCATAAAACAGTGGAAAATCCTGAGGTCATGCCGGAAAGGAGAAGGGGAAAAGGGCTATTGGAAAGGGGAGTGGGCTTGGTGTTCTAAGTGTATGTAGGGTAGGTGCTACTGCTAATGTTACTGAAAGCAGTACTGACCAAACATTTCCAAGGAAAATGACAACTTCTGTTACCGGACAGCTAACTCCAGTCTCTTTGATTGCCAGCAGCAAAGCGATATGAGTTGTGAATGAGATCTACATTTCCAGCCCAGAAGACGTTGAGTCATCAGTGTAGAAGCATTTTGATATTTCCATTGTCATATCTTTAACCTGAATATCGACTGAAAGGGCTACTTAATATGGTGGTTATGGTTTTCTCCTCAAGGAGCCACCCCATAACTAGGTCCTTCCCTGGAGGGATATCTGGATAGTCCCGTGTTTGAGACTCCTAAACAAGGCTCCACGGATTCTATTTGCATATTTGTATTTCCCAGGGGGCAATACACCTAGGATTTCACTGTGTTTGAGCGCTTTAGCCAGCTGCCCGTAGTGTTTTCTTTGACTAGTGATTGTTTTGTGATGTTGGTCTACCAGGCATTGCTCCCACCTAGCCAGAATCCTACTCCACACTAATGAGGGGCAAAACCCTGAAACAGCTGTCTATGGATGGATACCTGGTTTTGGTATTTCCCTTGTCATATCTTTAACCTGGATATCGAATAAAAGGGACTCTTAATATGGTGGTTATGGTAGTCTCCTCAAGGAGCCACCCCATGGCTAGGTCCTTCCCTGGAGGGATATCTTGCTAGTCCGATGTTTGAGACTCCTAAATGAGGCTCCATGGACTCTATTTTATAAGTATAGAAACATTATCAGCAGCAGTTTAACTGTCAGAAGTCATTTAAAAAAAGGATAAATAGGGAGCGCACATAGGGCATTATCGTCTTAATAAATAGTCCAGTCCCCCCAATCGGTGTGACTCACCTGCGGTGGTTGTGAGAGCCACAACAAACTGAGAGAGCCTGGTAATGGTCGCTGCAGGAGCCCACTGAAGATAAATGATTTCCACCGAAGAAAAAGCTGGGCTTTGTAGTCCGCGCTGACCTCAAGAAACTTCCAGTCCAGTAAAGGGTTAATCAGGTTTCTGGTTTATTGGCCTACGCGTTTCGTGGCTTTAAATTTGCCACTTCATCAGGACTAATAGCCCTGATGAAGTGGCAGATTTAAAGCCACGAAACGCGTAGGCCAATAAACCAGAACCTGATTAACCCTTTACTGGACTGGAAGTTTCTTGAGGTCAGTGCGGACTACAAAGCCCAGCTTTTTCTTCGGTGGCAATCAAAAGTCATTTCAGGGAGTCTTTCGACCATTTTTTTAAACCAACCCAACTGAGAACAAGTCTGACACATAGTGAACGACTGGAAAGGATGGTGCACGAGTATCTAGAACTCAATATCCATGCCATCAGGGAGGTTTGGACCCTTTTACATTTTGTGATTCAAAATTAGAAGAGAGGCTCACCAGTTAACGCCTTGGAGGTTTTGTCAAGCTGTAGTTCTCTCAGAATGTGTCTACAGCAATGATGGTTGTGTCCTGACTTGTAAGCGCATCTGGCTGTCCCCTGAAAGTGTAGACCACTTAACTTTCATCAAGGTGAACATGTAGTGGATCTTTAAATACTTTCCACCTCAGTGGTAGACTGGGCAGAGTAGGTGATGTTGTACTTTTCAGTGTGCTGCATTCATCTTGCCATTATACAGTTTTTATTCTGGGTCAATTGATGCTGCTTTGGTGGTATCTGGCCGTAATTTTTGGAAATGTGGAGACTCTTCTTGGGAGTCCCCTTCTTGTCTGTTTCCTGAATTTAGCAGAGCTCGTGAGAATGATGCCTACACGTGTCACTCATCCCCATGTTACTAATCCCTGTTTAACTTTCAAAGGCTAGGACAAGCCTTGTTCGAGACCCTGTGCCATGAATGCAGACTGCGCCATTATACAATTTTTGTTATTGGTCAACTGATGCGACTTTTGTGGTATCTGGCCCTAAATTTTTGAAATGTGGAAACTCCTCTTGGGGTGTCTGGTGTGTGTTTTGTGAATTTAGCAGGGCTCTCTGAGCACCATGGCCACACTTGTGAATCATCTCCCTGTACCTGATTAATGTTGAAGCTTGAAATACTGGACCAGGCCTAGTCCCATGCATCCATAATGCATGATAAAAATATTAAGTCTGGGGAATAGATGGCGCTTTTCCTGGTGTCTTCCCCTGGTGTCTTTCAATAATTTGAAATGTTTTGGTAGCGTTTGTGTCCCTTTGAAGGTTTTTCTAGGCCCTTGATTTTGCCTCCCATTGATTTGAATAGGGTTTGATCTATTCAGCAAGCACATGCCCGTTTGTTGAAACAAACCAAGTTCGATCTTCAAAAGGTTCGCTCATCTCTACTTATAACTTTAATATTTGATAGTAGTTTTACATATTTACCTGTATCTTTTATTATTATTATTATTATTTATTTATATAGAGCCATTGGTTCCATGGTGCTTTACATAAGGAGTGGGGGTAACAAGGACAGGTACAATACATATGAGCAGTCAGTGCTTGCTGATACACGACGGGAGAGGATCCTGTCCACGAGGGCTCACAGTCTACAGAGGTGGGGGAGGACACGATAGGGGGGGGAAGCGCCAAGCGGTTGGTGGAGCGGCGCTGGGTCTCATCATAGGTTGTAGGCTTGTTGGAATAGATGAGTTTTCAGGTTCTTTTTGAAGCTCTTGAGGGTAGGCGAGTGTCTGACGTACTGGGGAGGGAGTTCCAGAATCTAGGGGAGGCGCGGGAGAAGTCTTGTATGCGGTTGTGAGAGGATGAGATGAGGGGGGAGGAGAGGAGGAGTTCTTGTGAGGAGCGTAGGTTGCGTGCAGGTTGGTATTGGGAGACCATGTCGGAGATGTAAGGGGGGGGCAAGTTGTGGATGGCTTTGTAAGTCAGGGTTAGGATTTTAAATTTAGATCTTTGGGGGGTGGGGAGCCAGTGAAATGCCATGCGGAGAGGGAAGATAGGGGAGTAGTGAGGAGACAGGTGGATTAGACGGGCAGCTGAGTTCAGGATAGAGCGGAGAGGTGCAAGGGAGGAGGCAGGGAGACCGGTGAGCAGTAGGTTGCAGTAGTCAAGGCGGGAGATAGATGATGAGGGCGTGGACGAGAGTCTTGGCGGTGTCGTGATTAAGAAACGGGCGGATGTGTGAGATGTTCTTGAGTTGGAGTCGGCAGGAGGTGGCAAGGGCTTGGATGTGGGGCTTGAAGGAGAGGGAGGAGTCGACGGTGACCCCGAGGCACTTTGCGTGGGGGACTGGGAAGAGAGAGCAGTCGTTGACTCGGATTGACAGGTCTGGTAGAGGGGGAGGGCGGCTGGGGGGAAGACGATGAACTCTGTTTTGTCCATATCTCATTGTAGTAATATGATTATACCTCTTCTTTATTTATTGTATATCATGTGTACTAACATTCTTCTCATGGGAGTGACTTTGCTATATACTGCGCTACTACACGTGCAACACATGTTCCTCATTCACTTACCTGTGCCTGCCAAACTCACTTTGCTCTCAGTATCCTGATGCACCTGCGTGGCTCTTTGTTCTCTGTGCAGACACATTTTAGTCATTGTCTTTGTTCTCTGTTACACACAAACAACCAACCACAATTAAACGATATTACAGCCCAGATTCATGAAAAGTGATATTTTTATTGGTTTAAGGGAACAAGGAGAGGAGAGGGGTCACAATGCAACAGGACACATTACATCACATAGGGTTGTAAGCATTCAGATTTACACATATAGAATTATTTCACGGTAATGGCTGGTTCCACTGAGTATGACTATTGCTGACCATAGTCTAAATATACACTTGCTATATGTGTTATTAGGTATAGCAATAAATAATGCATTAATTATGTGGAGCAATTCTTCTTACTATGGTGGTATATCTAAATTGGTATATACTTACTGATACCATCTAGTGACTAATCATAATTTAAATAAACCTAACCAGGATATATACTGACTCCTGTACTATAGCGTTGTAGATACTATTTAAGCCGTATCACCAATTGACCATGTAAGTTATACCTATAAATGAAGTGAAATAATTCTATATGTGTAAATCTGAATGCTTACAACCCTATGTGATGTAATGTGTCCTGTTGCATTGTGACCCCTCTCCTCTCCTTGTTCCCTTAAACCAATAAAAATATCACTTTTCATGAATCTGGGCTGTAATATCGTTTAATTGTGGTTGGTTGTTTGTGTGTAAAAAAGTAGCGATAGGCCCAAATCCCTGCGCACAAGACAGTGTGCAGTTTGGTATTGATATGGTAATGCCAAATAAATATATATTGATGTTTCGATTTCTAACCATTTGTTCTCTGTTATCATATTTACTTCCGGTTCACACTTGCGCTGTTAAGCCTCTGCTACCATTGTTTTTTCCTACTTCAACACCACCAAACACTCTGCCTCCACAAAGCTGCTATGGGTATTATTGATTACTATTACTTTATAAACTTCTTTTTAGCCACAATTAGCTCTCTGCCCCTTTGGTGGCAATACGAGCAGGATTTTCCCTTCTGTAACCTTTTAGCATTGCAGGTTTATTTGGCAAACATTCTGATTATTTGATCTATTACTTAAATTATCTCTTATTCTGGTCTCTGGTCATCACAGATTTTGCTGGTACATCAAGTATTTATGAATTATTTTTTTCAGTCACAAGCTTATTTGATCATGCTTTGGAAAGAAAATTGTGGTCAGTAATAGGAGCGCTGGGGCACACACATCAAGGAGGTTATTAAATTGTTGCCAAACCTCTTTAATATTAGAACCACAGCACATTTCAACAGCGGTCCACTGTCTTCATCAGGTAATTTTTGCCAAATCCATCTGATTGTGACAGCGGACTGCTGTTGAAACGCGTTGTGGTTCTAATAATAAAGACGTTTGGCAATCATTTAATATCCTCCTTGGTGTGTGTGCCCCAGCGCTCCTATTACTGACCACAATCTTCTTTCCAAACGTATGCAACAACCCATCTGGATTTGTGGATGGAGCCGCCGGGTGCCGCATACTACGCTGGAAAATCAAGAACCTGTTCTGACATGGCTTCCTGTGATGCGCGTACCACGTGATTGGACGGTCTCCCACAATACCAGCACTAGGAAGAATCGCCAAGGAGCTACATCAGCCCGGATAGTGATCTCTCCACAGCGGCACGCTATACCGAGGTTGTGTAAGGGAGCACAACCTCTTAAGGTGAGAGGCTAACCCCCACACCTATACCACTGGATATTTGTCAATAGAGGGAATTTCTCCATTTTCTCTTCACTATATTTGATCATGCTATCAGTATCTTTGGTCTTATTTTTTCTTGATCCAGTATTATTTCTATTATTTTTTATTATAATTTTACTTACCTGTGACTCATTAATCTATTTATTTTTACCTGTGATCTGTACCACAGGTAGCCTTACTCAAACTGTATTTCTCAGTGTTTCCATTCTTTACCTGCTTGGCTTCTTAGTCCTGAGTGTTGTAGCTGTCTTGCACAGCTAATATCCTTTAGTCCGATGGCTTTTTAAAGTAATTTTATTCATGTCTTTTCATGGCTTTTTTTGTTTACATGTAATAATAAACTTATTTTTTGATCATTCTCTTGTGGCATACTTCTGTCCTTATTACTAAATATTAGCTAAACTCATAGCTAAAGAACACATGGGCATGTTCTCTCCGGTGGGAATTGTTAAAGAGCCCAAAATCATGAAGGAACTTTGCTGGTTGTTGAATGTTAAACATTTGTGTACATCGTTCAGTCTCCGTGAAACAGTTGGCCTGGTAGAAATGTTCAACAAAACATTAAAAACATGCTAGAAAGTGTTGTAGCCTAGGATGGGAAGGACTGAGATCTCTTACTGCCCTAATTGTTGTTTGCAGGGCGAGAATTGCTCCAGGAATTCACGAGGTTCTCATCTCATCCTTCGAGCTGTTGTACGGCAGACATCCCCAGGGGTTGTTAGACGTAGCCAAATAAGCATGAGAACAACAGCCTATCCCATATAAAAGTGTGATGTCATAAAAATGCAAGAAAGGTTGGAGACCATTCTGTCGCTTTTCAGGGAGCATATGAAAGCAACACAACCTGCTCAGTGCCTGGTCTATAAATAAGCGGTTCAGGTGAAAACCTTTAACTCTGGGGCCCAGGAGTTGGTACTTGACTACTTGTGCCCATGGTAGACAGCAAGTTCCTCTCGAGATGGCAGGGATCTTACAAGATAATAAATAAGATGGCGTTAGTAAACTACAAGTTTTATCAACTGGAGTGGACAAAACCAGAAAAAGCTCTACCATATCAATTTTCTAAAGGCCTGGAAGGACAGAGAAAGCCAAGGTGAGGACAATGCACTGCCTTAATTTCCTGTGTGGTAGGCTCTGTTAGGCTAGGGTCACACTAGCCCTCAGTTTGTGTTCAGGGGGTTCCATTGAAAAGATAGAATTTGGTAGTGTTACCGTAAAGGTAAGGCTGCGTTAACGCTGCCAATACATTCCTATGGGTGACGGAACCCCAAGCGCAGGTCAAATGCCGGCATCTAAGTGCTGCAGTTTGAAATCTCACGCTATTTCCAAGCTCATCACATGATGAGGAAGCACGCATCATGTGATGCGCTTGGAAACAGCACGAGGTTTCAAACTCCGGCAATTACATGCCGGAGCTTGACCTGTGCTGTGGCTTCCATCATTCATAGGAATTAATTGGCAGTGTTAAGGCAACGTTACCATTATGGTAACACTATGTTAGTGCTGCCAAATTCTATCTTTTTTTTGGATCCCCCCTGAACGCAGACATAGAGCTGGTGTGACCCTAGAATTACCTCCTGTAATTTTGGAGTAAGCCTCCACCATATTACAAATAGACGGTACATTGTCCAATAAACAAGTTCAGGAGGCCAGAGAGTTTGTCAGTCTTCTTAGAACTCCCTGGGTAAAAACCATGGTCCAACATGATATTGTCACTGAGCCCCTGGCTAAAGTTTATTCAAAGTCATTTTGGGTGCCTGAACCTCGTCAGCAAGCCATCTCGGAGGAGATAAAGTCAATGCTACAATAAGGGGTCATTGAGGAGTTCTGGAGTGAGTGGCCAAGTCTGATAGTCTTATTACCTAAACTAGACAGGATTTTATGATTATGTGATGATTTCTGGAAATGAAACATATGTAAATTTTATGCCTGTCCCATGCCCCGGTTAGATGAGTTAATAGAACGGTTAGGATCCGCCAGCTATTTTTCAACTCTGGACCTCACAAAAAGATACTGGTAGGCTTCCTTGATGGAAGCCACCAAGGAAGAGATGACCTTTTTGACTTCCAAAGGGCTAAATCAATACAAGATATAACCTTTTCAGCTAAATGGTGCTTCAGCAATCTTTCAGCGACTAACGGATATCATCCTCTGTAACCATAGTCAATATGCTTCCGCCTACCTTGATGACATAGTGGTGTATAGCGTGGACTGGGAAAGTCACTTACCAAATATAAAGGCAGTAGTAGACTTCCTCCAACAAGCGGGGCTGACTGCCAACCCAAAGGAATTTTCCATAGGGTTGGAAGAAGCTCCGTACCTGGGATATATCATTGGAACAATCAAACCCCAACTGAACAAAGTAGAAATGATTCAGAACAGGCGCCATCCTCTCAATACAAAGCAGTTGAGAACTTCTCTGGGGTTGGTGGGATATTACAGGTGGTTTATTTTCAGCTTTGTCACACTGTCAGCCACATTAAGAGTGCTTGAAAGAGATTAAGTCTGTAAAAGTATGCTGGTCTGATCAGGCAGTGGAGGCTTTTGTGACTTTTAAAATCAGTTTTGTGTGGGACCCACGTGCTGGTAGCGCCCAACTTTAAAAGGTAATTTGCGGTTCAGACCGATGCCTCAGAAATTGGGATAGGCGTGGTGCTGTCTCAAAAGGTTATGCACCCGCTGGAAACTCACCCCAGCAGAAACCAGGTACAGCATAGTAGAGAGAGAGTGCCTAGCTTTCAATTGGGCACTCAAGTCTCTCCACTACTATTTGCTTGGGAGGACATTTTGGTGACCAATCATTGCCCTCTTACTTGGATGAGTTAAGCCAAAGAGAGGAATGCTTGGGTCACCAGATGGTTCCTCTCTGAAGAATTTCAAGTTTACAGTGGAACACTAGACAAGCACGCTGCACAGAAATGCATATGTCCTCTCCAGAGTCCACTGTAAGGCATGTGTCCACCCCCAGGGTTGAGCAAAGAGGGGGAAGTATGTAAAACAGTGAGGGGTGTGCTGCTTGATGGTAAGTACATTTTCCCTACAAATGCCTTTCACACAGCAAGGAAGAAGGGGAAACCTAGTAAGAATCTTCTTTGCTGTTCTGGGTTTTCAGGACAACGGTTGCAGCAGTTAAGACTGTCTAAAAAGATAGTGAGGTCGTCTCAACATGTGTGGGCTTAGGGCTGGAAGAATGCTGAATTGTGCTGTTTGTTTTCTGTTTAACTTGGACAGTTGCAGACCTAAGACTATAATGGGAGTGGCACCTGTCAGTCATCTGTGGCCCAAGCTCCAGTACATCACTAGTGACTTCAGTGAAAACAAGGCGGATACTTAGTTAAGCCCCTCCCATCTCAAGGGTGAGTCTGGGTTTTGTAGTTCTAGCGGACTGACTGTTCATATGTTATTATGGTCCTTTTGTTTTTCTGGTGTGAATACAACACGGAAGTTTGGACTTTGAACCTGTTTTTCGTCTTGTTAATGCGTTCCAGCCACTGGCTACGAGAGCAAATCTCTACAGGAGGTAAAGAGTGTTATTTGACTCTTTGTGCACTATTTGACTTTTGGAGCAAACATTTTCTTAGAATAGTTTGCAGACTCCACATACAGAGCCCCTAAGTGCAAGAACAGCAGAATCCCCCCTCAAGTGACATCATTTTGGAAATTACACCCCTCTGGGAATTTATCTACAGGTGTATTAACAATTTTGACCCCATGGCTATTTTCTGGAAACAAGCAAAAATGGATGTGTCTGAGTGAAAATTGCAAACCTTTCATTGCAGTGTCCATACACTGTAGTGCCATGTAAGTTGTAGAGTCCATATATTTTGACCAGCTCATGCATCTGGAGACACACACCCCAAAAATTAAGAGGGCCTTTCTTACTATAGAAATGCCAAACACATGGTTACTAAATGTGATGTAGGTCTCAGAAGAAATGGGGCATTTGCATTTGAGAACACAGAATTCACTGGATTTCTTTTGGGGGGCAGCCATTTTTTTATCATTGTTGTGGAAACCCCCTATCATTCCATTACCAAATGAAGGACCTGAATGGAGACTTGTTTTTTTGTGTGAATTGAGTTGAAGCTTTTATTGAGCGTATTTTACATTAAATTTTGGATCAATTTTATCATATGTTCTAGGCTGAGCACTTACATCAGGATTTCAATCTAAATCTCCCATAACGTGATTGGATGGAAACCCTGATGGGCCAATTCATTATATTGTAATGAGGCATCAGGGTTAATCTGGACTGCCTCTAACCTATTTTCACTGGTGCTCTTCTTTTCAGAAGTGCACAATATATGTGATTAACCGCGCTTTTATGCACGCTTAAAGATACGGGCACCATAGAATCATAGGCCAGAGAGAGTCCACAGTTCATTTACCTCATCATAGGGAACCTTCCATTGAGGGTTCTAAGGCTGGGGTCACATTTGTGTTTTTTTCATGCATTTTTGGAGACCCGCGTTTTTAAAAAAGCATGTAAAAACGCACCCATAGGCCACCATGTTAAAAAACGCATGCCCTAATAGCAAAAACGCATGTCTAAATAGCAAAAATGCATGTGTGACAGTACCATGCATTTTTGTGTGCGTTTTTGCAATTATGTGATTAGTTGACATCAAAAACGCATGCAGAAACGCATGGTTTTCCATAGGGGCCCATGTTAAAAAAACGCATGCGTTTTTAAAACAGCACCAAAAAATAGAGCATGCACTATTTTTGGGTGCTGATTTAAAAACGCATGCAAAAACGCAGGGTGCCATCAGACACCTTAAAAAACGCATGCTGAAATGAAAAAAACGCATGCCAAGTGTGACCCTAGCCTTACATATAAATCCTGGTACAGGTGGTACAGGCACTCATTGCAGAGCACTGGATAAATATGAGTCAAGCCTTAGCGATCTTTGGCAGGTAGCATTGACAAATCAACAGCAAGAAAATATTTTATTTTATTTATTTTTTACGTCATTCACAATGCGGTGCAAGTGATTAGATGGTATGTTTTAAGAGGTATACTTTTTCTACTTTGTTGCCGACAGTCATGTGAGGGCTTCTTTTTTGTGGGACGTGTTGAAAATATTTTGGTATAATTTTTGGGCACATAACATTTTTTTTTCATTGTTTTCTATTCCAAATTTTTGCTGTCCAATAAGAACATAATCATGCAATGTAGGAATAGTTTTTTTTTTTTTTTAAGTTATGGGATGTGGAGCTGTAAAAGAAAGCAAAGAATTATAAAACATCATCATTATGCAGCACCCTGCTGTCTCGCTATATTGTGTCCCTCTGTCCCGCCGTGCCTACTACCGGGGCCGCTCATTAACTTCCAGGATATTCACTGCACTGACTCTAAACAGCCAATCACAGATGCTGTCACACAAAATGGGCATATGTGATTGACTGTTGGAGTAATCTGGAATCAGCACATGCATTCCAGTATGGTAGAATGTATGGGCTGCTTTCAGGTTACACCAGCAGCCAATCACAGATGCCCATTCTCTGTGACAGCACCTGTAATTGGCTATTGGACCCCTCACACATATTGTTGTGTAAAAATAAATAAATGATCAAAAAATGATTTAGTACTACTTTTGATTCTCAGTGCAGATAAAGCAGACAACTATGGGCTGCCACCCCCAGCTGCCTGGCTTTACTTTGGCTGGCAATCAAAATATAGGGAAGACCTTTTTTTAATTATTTAAATAAATAGCAAAATGAAAAAATGTATGGGCTCGCCCCACATTTTGATTGCCAGCCAAGATAAATCCTGACAGCTAGGATTCTCAGCGTGGTAAGGCCCAAGCAGCCTGGGCCCCCCACACTGAAAGCAGCAGCCCACAGCCACCCCCAAAAATGGTGCATTCATAGTAGCGCCATTTCCAGGTGCTTTAGTCAGCCCTTCCAGAGTCCCTTGTAGCGGTGGTATGCTGGATAGTTGGCCGCGCCTGATGCCCTGGGCGGCCAACCACCCTGCCAGCACCGACCAGCCGCCCACCGCAGAGATAGGAGCACCAGCGCTCCTACTACATAAACGGCCAGAAAGGTGAGGAGACAGAGGGGCCCCCCACCATCCATTGACTGCACCAGCCCCCAGATACTAAAAGGACCCCAGGCTACCCCTGGCCCACGCTCCTGGGCCTCTGTCTACTGCACCTGGGCCCTTGACTGCTGTCCTGGCCCCAGCTGCTTTTTGGCCTGTCCCCATCTGGGCCCCGACTCTTTTGGCTCCAGTCTGCACCCAGCCCTGCGGCTACAACTTACCCTCCTGGCCGATGTCTGACCCTCCAAGCTGGGCCCGACCCCCCTCCCCCCTGGCTGCGCTTGACCCCCCTGGCTGTGCTTGACCCTCCTGGCTGCGCTTGACCCTCCTGCTGGCTGCTCGGCTGCGCCTGACCTCCTGGCTGCGCCTGACCCTCCCTGGCCTGCCCCTGTGACCCTCCTGGCTGCGCTTGACCCTCCTGCTGGCCTGCCTTGGGGACCCTCCTGCTACGCTTGACCCTGCTGGCTGCGCTTGACCCTCCTGGCTACGCCCGGCTCCTGGCTGCCACCGACCACCTGCCTGCTGTCACTCTTCTGGCTACCCTCGATTCCCTCGCTCCACCACCCTGTCCACGGCTACATCATCCGATCCCCAGCTGCACATCCATCATCCGATGGCACCACCTCTCTACCTGGCTCCGTCATCTCATCTCCGGCTCCATCATCTCATCTCCGGCTCCGTTCATCTCATCTCCATCCGGCTCCGTTCATCTCATCTCCGGCTCAGTCTCTTATCTCCGGCTCAGTCATCTTATCTCCGGCTCAGTCATCTATCTCCGGCTCAGTCATCTCATCTCCGGCTCCATCACCTCATCTCCGGCCTTCGCTACCACTCCATCCATGGACTGCACCTCACTTGTAACCACGGCGGCACCCCCTCGCTGTACCTCACCCTGGCTGTACCCATACCCTGGCTTTCTGTATCCCGGGTATTTCTGTGTCCCTGGCTGTACCACTTCCCCTACTGTTCCACCCCCGGCTTCACCCCTCCTATTCAAATCCCTGACCCCACCCCACCCCAGGCTGCACCCCACCACACCCTACTTCCGGCCACACCCTGCACCGTGCGCCACCCCCAACTCTGCCCCGTCCTCCGCACCCCCTAGTCCTGTCCACACCCCTTCTCCAACCACGCACCTCACCTTGCCCCATCCACCCCTGTGAATTCTTACCGCCAAAACCTGCTGCCCACAATGTTTCCCCTCCTCCTCACCTTCACCCCCATCCTACTCCACTTCCTCCTAACCCTGAACATCCCTCCACCACCAAGGCCATAGTGATCTCTCCATCCTTCCTACCCATCCACCTCATCCCCCTCCTCCGAACTGTTCCTCCACACCCAATCCCTCTTCTCCACACACGCACGGTCCCCACGCAAACTCTCCTGCTCCCACCTCCTAACCCTCTCGCTGCTTCTCCTACTTGCAGGTGACATATCCCCCAACCCGGGACCCCACCACCACATCCCTCCACTCACCTCCAATTTACGCCCATCCCCATCACAAACTCTCGCAACCCTCACAACCTTATACCCATTCACCCAACCCCAGTCTCCCTGTCTGGAGCACTCTGGAATGCCCGCTCAGTGTGCAACAAACTCTCCTACATTTCCCTGACCTCTTCATCACCAAACAAATTCCTCGGCATCACCGACACTTGGCTCACCCCCACCGACACAGCCTCCCCTGCTGCCCTCTCCTATTGCGGACTCACGCTTTACCACACACCACGCCCTAATAGCACCCGTGGCGGTGGTGTGGGTATACTCTTGTCCGACAGCTGCTCCTTCATCCCTACTACACCGCCTCCCTCCGCCTCCTTTCCCTCCTTCGAACTGCACTCTGTTCGCATTTTCTCCCCCTGCAACCTCCAGCTCGCGGTCATCTCGACCCGACCACCGCCTCCTTCCTTGACCACTTCAACATTGGCTTCTCCACTTCCTCTCCTCCGACATCCCCACCATCATCATGGGCGACTTCAACATCCCCATCGACACCCCGACCCGCCTACCTCCCGACTCCTATCTCTGACCACCTCCTTTGGCCTCTCCCAATGGTCCTCCTCAGCCACTCACAAAGACGGCCACACGCTTGACCTCATCTTCTCCCGCCTTCTGTTCCCTCACCGACCTCTCAAACTCACCCCTCTTCCAATCTGACCACAACCTGTTGACCTTCTCCTCCCTTTTTCCCCCTACCTCACCCCCCCTCTCCGGAAACTCAGTCACCCTCGCAGAAACCTTAAACTCATCGATTTCAACTCACTCTCCCACTCCTCCTCCCCTTTACCCGTCCTCAAACTAACACTGCTGCCAGCCTCTACAACTCCACACTACTGCTGCTCTCGACCAGGTGCCTCCCTCACCCACACCAAAACCCGCACACTCAGACAACCCTGGCTCACTTCTCTCACAAAAAGCTTTGCCGAACGTCCAGGTTGCTGAACGGAGATGGAAGAAATCCCCTCCACGGCCCACCTCACCATCTACAAGCATTCCCTCTCCAACTTCAAGGACGCACTCACCGCCGCAAAGCAAACCTATTTCTCTTCTTTAATCAACACACTGTCCCGAAACCCCAAACAAATATTTAAAACCTTCAACTCCCTTCTCCGCCCCCCAGCACCTCCTCCTTCCCCCCTCATCTCCGCCATGACTTCGCCACCTTTTTCAAACACAAGATTGACAAAATTAGAGAAAGCTTTGGCCCAACATCCCCCCAACCCACCACCATTACCGCCCAACCCTCCTGACCAAGGGAAGCTTCTCCAACGTGACTGAAGCCCAGCTCTCCACCCTCCTGTCACGATCTCACCTCACCACCTGCGCCCTTGACCCACTCCCTACCCATCTCATCCCAAACCTCACCACTACCCTCATTCCTGCCCTTACCCACCTCTTCAACCTATCACTCACTACTGGCGTCTTTCCCTCATCCTTCAAACACGCCTTGATCTCACCCATCCTCAAAAAACCCTCCCTCGACCCATCATCGTCGCCAACTACGCCCAATATCCCTTCTCCCTTTCGCTTCCAAACTACTCGAACAACACTCCACTCTGAACTGTCCTCCTACCTATCCTCCCGCACCCTCTTGACCGCCTGCAATCCGGTTTCCGACCCCACCACTCCACCGAAACAGCCCTCACTAAAGTCACCAATGACCTCCTGACCGCGAAGCGGAAAAAACACTACTCCGTCCTCCTCCTCCTCGACCTATCCGCCGCCTTCGACACAGTCGACCACTCCCTCCTACTCCAAATCCTAGAATCCCTTGGTATCACTGACCTCGCCCTCTCCTGGATTTTCCTCATATCTTACGGACCGCACTTTCAGTGTCACCCACTCCCACACCTCTTCCTCTCCTACCCCCTTACTGTTGGCGTCCCCCAGGGATCGGTACTGGGACCGCTACTTTTTTCCATCTACAAACCCCCGGCATAGGTCAACTCATCGAATCCCACAGCCTCCAGTACCATCTCTATGCCGACGACACCTCTCCGGGCCCGTCCTCCCCCTTCTGTGGCGTATCCCCCAGGATCGTACTGGACCTCTATCTTTTTCCATCTGACACTCGCCTAGTCACTCATGAGTCCGACACCTCATCATCTACGACGACACAGTCTACCTCTCCGGGCCCGACATCCACCTCCCTTCTGTCTAAAATCCCCCAATGCCTGTCTGCCATCTCATCTTTCTTCTCTGCTCGCTTCCTCAAGTTGAACATGGACAAAACAGAGTTCATTGTCTTCCCCCCCCTACCCCTCTGCCAGACCTGTCAATCCGAGTCAACAACTGCTCCCTCTCCCCAGTCCCCCACGCAAAGTGCCTGGGGTCACCCTCGACTCCTCCTCTCCTTCAAGCCCCACATCCAAGCCCTCGCCACCTCCTGCCGACTCCAACTCAAGAACATCTCACGTATTATTTCTTAATCATGACACCGCCAAAAGTCTCGTCCACGCCCTCATCATCTCCCACCTCGACTACTGCAACCTACTGCTCACCAGTCTCCCTGCCTCCTCCCTTGCACCTCTCCCTCTATCCTAAATTCAGCTGCCCGTCTAATCCACCTGCCTCCTCGCTACTCCCCTATCTCCCCTCTCCGCATGGCACTCCACTGGCTCCCCACCTCCCTAAGACCTCGCTTTAAAATCCTAACCCTGACCTACAAAGCCATCCACAACCTGTCCCCCCCCTTACATCTCCGACATGGTCTCCCGATACCAACCCGCACGCAACCTACGCTCCTCACAAGAACTCCTCTTCTCCTCCCCCCTCATCTCATCCTCCCACAACCCATACAAGACTTCTCCCCCCTCCCCTAGACTCTGGAACTCTCTCCCCCAGCACGTCAGACACTCGCCTACCTCAAGAGCTTCAAAAAGAACCTGAAAACGTCATCTATTCCAACAAGCCTACAACCTATGATGAGACCCACGCCGCTCCACCAAACGCTTGGCGCTTCCCCCCCCCTATCGGTTCCCCCCACCCCTGTAGACTGTGAGCCCTCGTGGACAGGATCCTCTCCCGTCGTGTATCAGCAAGCATTGACTGCTCATGTGTACTGTACCTGTCGTTGTTACCCCCATTTCTTATGTAAAGCGCCATGGAACCAATGGCGCTATATAAATAAATAATAATAATAAAGTTAATACCAACTTTGTATTGTCAGCTGGCAGTAAACCCGAAATTCATGGTGTTAGGCCAATATTAGACCCAGCCACCTTGTATTATAATAAACTTAAAAAAACACAGAGATTTTTTCTTTTATTAGAACAAACATGTTTGCTCGCAGAGACAGCAGGCACAGACTGACAGCCGAGTGCCATGTGAAAGGTTCAGATGACACGAGCATGCCAGCACCTGGAGCTCAGCCATGAGTTAGAGAAGCACTCATGCAGTAACTCAGATAACCTGTCACATGGACTGGGCTATCCGTCTGTGACTGATCTCACTGCAAGCAGACGTATTTGTCTGCTGACAGAGATGCAGCAGAGCTGAAGATAAGAACCCTGTGGATTACATCAGAGGGAGATTTTTTTTTTTGGCAATAAAGATGGAGTCCCTTAAAGTGTTGTGTTTTATTTCTATAATATTGCCCTGTTTTTTTTTTAATGTTTACTAGAAGTTTATGATGGCTGCTGGGTCTAATATTGGACTGACACCATGAATTTTGGGTTTAGTGTCAGCTGACAATAAAAAATGGTATTAACCCCTTATTACCCAGAGTGCCACCACAACTGGAAGAGCCAGGTAAAGTGTCTGAAAATGGCGCTACGAATGAATGTACCATTTTCAGGGGTGGCTGCGGGCTATGGTTTTCAGTGTGTCATCCCAGAACACTTGGACTTTACCACACTGAGAATCACAGCCCCCAGCTGCCTGGTTTTACCTTGGCTGGCGATCAAAATATGGCAGGAGCCTACACATTTTTTAAAAAGTATTTATTGAAATAATTAAAAAAAAAATATTGAGCTTCCCTGTATTTTGATTGCCAGCCAGGATAAAGCCAGGCAGCTGAGGCTGACAACCCATAGCTGTCTGCTTTATCTGAGCTGAGAATTAAAAATACCCAAAGTGCTACATCATTTACAAAAATTATTTATTTATTTTTACACAAAATGGTGTGAGGTGCCCAACAGCCAATCACAGATGCTGTCACAGAGAATGGGCATCTGTGATTGGCTGCTGGAATAATGTTAGAAACTAGCCAACCCAGACAATCATAGATGCCAATTCTCTGTGAAAGCATATGTGATTGGCTGCTCCACTGTCTGCAGTGAATATCCAAAAGTTAATGAGCAGCCTGGAAGTACAAGGGTGGGACGGCAGGACGTGTGATTGCATGACTCGGTAAGTACAGTGATAATGTTTAATAAAGTTTTTCTTTATTTTACAGCTCCCCCTCCCGCGCCTGAACCTGAACTATTACACGGATTTCCCAGGGAAGTCCATGTTTAGAATCTGTGCCAAAACACTTGGTGTTTGGTACGAACTTTACAGTCCGGGTTTGCCCATCACTCTTCAGTGCAGTTACAGTGATACCACGTTTATGTTGGTTTTTATGCTCAGTCATTTTTAATCAATAAAAACAATTTTAAGAATAAAAAATTTAGTTTTTGCATCGCTTTAATCTTAAAGCTGTAATTTTCTTTCTTTTAGCCAACGTAGATGAATGAGACTTTTTTGCAGTCAAGATTATATTCTAGCAATACCCTTTTTGTTTACATTTGATTTTTTATCACATTTTGTTCACATTCTTTTTGATGGAATGATGAAAAAGCAAGTTTTTTTGCCACTTTTTTAAAATTGTTTTTAAGGTGTATCCTGAGGGGTCTAGTAATTTGACAGTTTTCTTTTCACATAAATATATGTATTTATTATCCAATGAAGAAAATAAAGACTTGCGGCACTCACCGGAGTAGATCTTGTCATTTATTCAATGTCCCATACAATCTCCATGGAACAAGTTAGCGGGGGAGGGGGTACGGGGACGGCTAACTTGTTCCATGGAGATTGTATGGGACATTGAATAAATGATAAGATCTAATCCGGTGAGTGCCGCAAGTCTTTATTTTCTTCATTGGATATTGATTACTGACACTGGAGTGTGCAACGCTATGGAGCCTGCAGGTTTGGTCACTAAAATTGTTGGACCAGCCGGTGTACACCATATAGTGCCCAGTTCACCCTGCTTCGTTTGGATATGTATTTATTAGTACAATATTATTTTTGTTCTTTACTACAAAATATTTCCGCTTTTTTTTTGTGTAATTTGTTTTCTAGTCTGGATGGGACATAATCTTTAATACATATCTAACACCTGCTGATGATTTTGAGCCATCATGATCGTACCTGTATGGTGGGTTGCAGTACATACATGTATGACGGATATCGTAAAGGGGTTAAAGCTCCACTTTAGCATTTGTTTTTTTTAACCACTTAAGTGCTGATTTTATTCTACATTCCATGACCGTACTCATGTACTACCCTCCAGCACCTTCATCTGTTATCCACATCTGTTATTATGTCTATGTAAAGCAGTTTGTGATCTGCCGACTGCTCCAGTTTTTCATGTAGTTAACCGGAAGTCATCCTCATTCTGGTTTTCATATACATGCATTCAAAGCCTGTGATATAACTTTGGACTTCTGGCCAGTTAGAAGTTGTGATCACAAGATGGCGCTGGAGGACTGAAGCGACATCAATAAAAGGTGCAGACTCCAGGGCGTGAGTATGTTTTTAGGGGCATGGATCTTAGCTTAAAAGCACCACTCCAGTGCTGAAAAAAAACCAAAATGCTGGTGTGACACTTTGAATACTATTAGCTCAGTGCAGAATATATCAAAATATTAGGTGCTGCAAAAGCAGAGTGTGCACAAGTCTGGAAAACATGGTCTAAGTTTTACTAAATAGTCACAAACAGAGCTTTTTTAAAATAAATGGTGATGTCTGTGGCATATAATCCAATACCTATTAGTTTGTCTCGGAAAAATTGCGATATTGGGTGCGGCAAAAGAAAAAATATGAATGTAAGTGCAAGTAATGAGGGCAAGACTGGTTTAATGAATTGCATCACTAAACCTGCCCTTTTTTGTTATTAAACCATACCTAATGTTAGATAGATTATGTAGTGCTCATTAATAACTTTTTTTTTAAATAATTTTATTCGTGCCAAAATAACATTTTTAGACAGCTACATATTTTCATTAACTAGCTGGGAAAACAGTTAAGCAGTCATCCAGCTGGTTAAGAGTTCAGTTAATTGCACTTGTAGCAATGCAGACATTCAGAAAATGCTGAAAGGAATATGTGTGTCATGACCATGTGACTATATTAGGCAGAGCTAAGTCTACATAGACCTTAACTATTTAGCTTGCGTAGCCCATTATTGGCCCACAGGTCCTTTATACAGAGCAGTAGGCATTGCTACTAGCTAAGTGACATATCTTTTACCGTTAACCAGCCAGATGGCTGCTTGATTGTTTGCCCAGCTAGCTAATGAAAATCTAAAATGCTTTTTTGTCCGCTGGCACACTCAGCCCATTGTGCCAGATATGCCCCCCCTGTCACTCTTTATGGCCCCTGCTGGCACATGTTCGCTGCAACACACAGAGCCATTGAGCCTGTTATGGCCCCCTGCAATGCTATATGCCCTCACTGGCGTTCACTCTGTAAAAGAACAAACACTCACCTGTCCGATGATCGCTCCCTGCTTCAGCTGAGCGGTGATTTCCTGTCTCTGCCGGCAACGGGTCACGTGATTGGCACACCACAGTGATGTCAATGATCACATGGTGTCCGGGACCTACGCTGGAAGTCACCGCTCAGCTGATGCAAGGAGCGATCATCAGACAGGTGAGTAAGTGTTTGTTATTTTATAGGGTGCATTCCAGCAAGGGCATATAGCATGGCAGGGGGGGCCATAACAGGTTCAGTGGCTCTGTGTGTTGCAGCAAACATGTGCCAACAAGGGCCAAATAGAGTGATGGGGGGGCCATAAGCGGCACAATGAGGCTGTGTGTTCCAGTGGACATTGGCCAGCAGGGGCCATATAGAGTGACAGGGGGGCCATTAACTGGCACAATAGGGCTGTGTGTACCAGCGGACATGTGCCAGCAGGGACCATATAGCGTGACGGAGGAATATGCCAGCACTGGGGGACATGCCAGCTCTGGGGGCAAAGTGCCATCACAGGCAGGGGGCCATATGTCAGCACTGGGGGCCAAGTGCCATCACAGGGGGCCACGTACCAGCACTGGAGGCCATGTGCCATCAAAGGAGGACATGTGCCTTCACAGGTGGCCATGTGCCATCACTGGGGGCCATGTTCCATCAGTGGGGGCCATATGCCAGCATATGTAAGATAATGAGGCTATATCCCAGGATGGGGACTATATCCCAGGATGGGGACAGATATCCCAGGATGGGGGACAGATATCCCAAAGATGGGGGACACATATACCAGGATGGGGGACAGATATACCAGGATAGGGACATATATATACCAGGATGGGGGATCTTGTACCAGGATGAGGGACATATATACTGATTGTAAGACTGACACTGGCATAATAAGGCGGACCCCATTTAACATAAAAAACAATTTTTTTTTTCTCTTTACCTTCACCAAATTTGGGGGTGCGTTTTATAATCAGGTGCGTCTTATAAAGCGAAACATACGGTAAGTAAATGCCCCAAATGTCTGATTCTTTATTGAGCTTTGATACATGACTTTAGTCATATGGCAAGGCTTGTGACTGGTGATACATGTTTATATGTGTGTATATTTTGGGTTCATAAGCTTTAAGTTACCTTTCCATGAATGTAGCTCTAAGGGTACTGTTACACGACACAACATTGCATGCAATTTCACTGGCAATTTGCTGGTTGCAGTGAAATCATGGACACATTATTACATTTGTAAACGGCCACAAAATGGAACAATGTGTCCATGATTTCACTGCAACCAGCAAATTGCCAAACTGCATGCAATATTGCGTCGTGTAACGGTACCCTAAAGGTTCTAGATGTGTCATAGTTTACAGAATATTGTCAGAGTGAAGATATTAAACCTAAAACAAACTCCATGACAGATAATTCAGAATTTCTATTTGTAAGGTCGGTCTTTTGCACTAGCTCTATTGCTGAGCTCAGGTTTTCAGTATGATGTGAAGTCATTCAAGTGCACTTCTTCTTGAGAGGACTTCTTCAGGCCCTACACATATATTTGTCCCAAAGTACAAGATGTCTTGTGATGAATCAATTTATAATGTAGAAGCACTCTAATTCAGGCAGCAATTCACTCAAGCACAAAGACATTAGAAGAACCAAAAGCTTGATTAGTGGGCGAGAATGCAAAGCTTCTTACCCAGTCGCTGACTTCAAATAACTGGTGCGTGGTACAACTGTGTTAATGATACTATTGAATGTTAATGACTGTTTTTGTAACCTGTGAATACCTTAAAGTACTTAAATAAATAATGAAATATAAGAGATGTATCAGCTTGGAGTTTCGAAGGAATTATAAAGAGCCGTGGGATATTAGCCTCTCAACGACTATTAGGTTATACTCTTCTCCAGCTGGAACGAATGCTCTTTCTGCATTACTTGTTTAGGCTAGTGGATTTCAAGCAGCTTCAATGCCCAATAGTGAATTTCTTTGCTTTGCCTTCAACAATCAAAATTAATGAGCAACAAAAAAGAATTTGATAGTCTAATGACTAAAACCACCAGGCAGATTCTCAGCTCCTGAAATTGCATTGATTAAAGTGACTTGTTCTATTTTCTGTATACATTGAGGAGGACTATTGATCCATGAGAGTTAAAGGAATACATACATTTTTACACATGCTACACAAGGTCTGCCGCAATCTTTTGTACATAAAAATAAACATTTCTTTGATGAGGGATAAATCATTAAATAGCTATTACGTTGATAAACCTCTGCAATCCCTTGTAGACTGTGAGCCCTCATGGGCAGGGTCCTATCTCCTCACCTACTGTATCTTCACTCATCCCTTGTAGACTGTGAGCTCTCACGGGCAGGGTCCTGTCTCCTCACCTACTGTATCTTCACTCATCCTTGTAGATTGTGAGCCCTCACGGGCAGGGTCCTGTCTCCTCACCTACTGTATCCTCACCCATCCCTTGTAGACTGTGAGCTCTCACGGGCAGGGTCCTGTCTCCTCACCTACTGTATCTTCACTCATCCCTTGTAGATTGTGAGCCCTCACGGGCAGGGTCCTGTCTCCTCACCTACTGTATCTTCACTCATCTCTTGTAGACTGTGAGCCCTCACGGGCAGGGTCCTGTCTCCTCACCTACTGTATCTTCACTCATCCTTGTAGACTGTGAGCCCTCACGGGCAGGGTCCTGTCTCCTCACCTACTGTATCCTCACTCATCCCTTGTAGACTGTGAGCCCTCACGGGCAGGTCCTGTCTCCTCACCTACTTTATCTTCACTCATCTCTTGTAGACTGTGAGCCCTCACGGGCAGGGCCCTCTCTCCTCACCTACTGTATCCTCATGCATCCGTTGTAGACTGTGAGCCCTCATGGGCAGGGTCCTCTCTCCTCACCTACTGTATCCTCATGCATCCGTTGTAGACTGTGAGCCCTCACGGGCAGGGTCCTCTCTCCTCTTGTAATGTATCCTCACTCATCCCTTGTAGACGAGCCTTCGCGGGCAGGGTCCTCTCTCCTCCTGTACCTGTATGTGCCTTGTATTGTTCATGAGTATTGTCCTTGTCTATGTATGCCCTTTTCACTTTCTAAAGCGGCATGGAATAAATTAATAATAATTAAATAAATTACATATCATGTCCTTTCTGGTCAGATCACACCACTTGTTTAAATAGAAAATGTCTCAAATGCGCATACTGATCCACCAATCTATCCTTTATATCAGTGTTCCCCAACTCCAGTCCTCAACGCCACCAACAGTGCATGTTTTCAGGATTTTCTCATCATTGGACAGTTGGCAATTTAATCTCCTGCTCAGGTGATGATTCCAACTGTCAAATGCTATTTAAATCCTGAAAACATGCACTGTTGATGGGCTTTGAGGACTGGAGTTGGAGAACTCTGCTTTATAATGGCTTTGTTTACAGTGAGCCCTTTTGATGACCTAAGTTATACAAATTTCTTCATTCTCCTAATTTACCATGTCATCTACAACCATTGATCATTCATCCAGAGAATGGCAGCAACTCACCGGGCAGGTTTCAGCAGTGTTTCTCTATTATCTTTTATTCCATGAAAACAGGTGGTTTTTCAGGGGTGGTGAAGGGAGGATGGGGGTTGAAACTACGGGCCGTTTCGCACGGTCTCGTGCTTCGCCCGTTGTTGCGACCCCCATCCTCCCTCCACCACCCCTGAAAAACCATCTGTTTTCATGGAATAAAAAATAATAAAGAAACACTGCTGAATCCTGCCCGGTGAGTTGCTGCCATTCTCTGGATGAATGTTCTGTGTAACGAATCTCTAACTTGGAAGTGCACCCTGGGACAGGAAATCCAGCAGAGCTGTGAGGAGAAACACAGGTGCCCCTGAAAGAAGGGAGAGGAGAGCTCTGTGTCGACTTGCTGGTGCCCAACTGCCCTGAAGTAAGTGTCATCTACAACCATTCCCTATACTTAAAATACACAAAAAGATAAAGTCTGTCTCTGGGAGTGAAATAATTTACTCTGCTGCGAGAATTCCAATAACGAGAAACTGATAAATAGACAAGGTAATAAACGTTTTGACCAACAGCAAATGAGATGTCTTACTTTTCTGTCTTTTAAATTATTTATTCATGAATCCATTCATGGTCAACAGCGTATATGGTTCTGGGTTCTAAAAACCAAAATGAGGTCCACTCTTCAGTCCTTGTGTCAGGAATTACAATACTTTTACACATAATACTTAGCAAATCAGCAAGTTATCTGGTGCTCATTATGAGATGGAATAAGAGGTTTGCTGGTAACAGGAACCAGAAGACACTTCTGATGACACCTTTCTTCTTGACTTTCTTTCAGGAAGTAGGACGTACTTCCTAGAGCTCTTAATGGTGTAAGCACTGTCTTAACAAAACAGATGAAATCCTGAGAGTAAACGAGCATCACGTTGCCATTTCATTGTAACGTTGTGACATTGTTAAGCTTTGTTCACTGAAGATGAAGTCTCTTGGCCCGAGAAGTTTTGCAGGAGATGCGATGTAAGTGCCTTTGCTTTACTTTCCTAGAAACATTGACCGTATTGACCACAAATAACCTCAGATCACACACATTACTACACACCTCTGTCTACCCATCTCCACAATAAAACAACAGACTGGACCAGATTATTGACGTATCTAGCCATGTTCAATGACCATTTGAAGACAAAAAAAGCAGAACGCATTACAAATTTTTACAAAGTCAGTATTGTTAATGACATTATCTATATTTTATACTGCATTTGGATACACTGGACCTCAAACACGGAACACTTGGACTGATTTAAGTATCAGTCATGGTATTACATTTAGATCTTCAGAAGGTTCAACTCCTAAAGGACCCCAAACTCTTACTACCAGAATAATGTATTCTAAGAAAAATACTCAGACCTCACAGGACTATTGGCTGTCACCTAGCTTTTTAAGAACAATATGACAATTACAGTAGACTGTGCTATTTCCTGACTGGTGAACATTATCCTTTTGATACAATTTCAAATACATTTATGTATGCGTTATATAAAGTCGGTGTATTTTCTACCCCAAATGCAAATAAAGTCATTGCACATCTATTTTGTTTTCTTTGATACAAACAATTGAATTGTAGTTATATAGGCACAAATCAGCACTTGCTGAAGTCAGTACTAGAAACATCTGAGGCTCAGATTTCATTGCATGAACTTGAATGATTATCTCAGAATATTATTAGCACTGTATATCTAATAAACAGGAACATTAATACTGAAATTTGGTTACACTTATTGTAGATTGTATGAAGCAAGTGCCATTTTCACAGTCCAGATAAACCATCATATTCAACAAAGTGTTTCCAAAAATTGTAGGAAGAAGATGTAAATTAAAGACAATCTTTGTGTGTAGGGCTAGCACCGTATTCCTCCTCCTATATGACTGGGTTTGTTGTGTGTTACTAGTACTATTCTTTCACTTTAAGAAGGCAAATATCAGCACAAACAGTGCGCTCTACCATTCTGTGACTCAAACTTTGAGCTAAAAAGTGTCTAATGTTCTATACACTTGAGCTCACCGATGGATCACACTTCTGTATTCATACTTAAAGCCAACAATACTTTTACAACTCAATAAAATCTTGACAATTGTCACTGAAATCCTCCTATAATTGTCCAAGTGCTTTTGTACTTTACGAAGGAAGCACTCAACACGATGTTATGTTGGTGATTCGCATTTACCCACTGTAAGTTTCAAAGCTCCTTGTAAATGTAGATTTTTCAAGGCCTTAAATTCCATGGGCATTGCATGTGGTCCAGCCTGGGATGTGTATCCATATTTAAGGCTGTCATAGTAGTGGTATTTCACAGGGTTCTGGTGAAGATCTCGGGAAAATGGCCAGAAGCCGTATAAGTCAATTCTGTTGCAGAAACGTGTAGCCAGTGTGTACATTAGGATTCCTGTGGTAGGTCTTTTTATATGCACTTTGTTGGTTAACCAATACCTGGAAGAGAAAAAAGACAATATTGTGTAACTCTTGTGGGCTCATGAAGTAAAATTATGTAGTTCATAATTGTATTTTATGACTACTTTAGTCTAATTATCCACACAATTCTATTATTAAAGGGTTATTCTCAACTTAGCATTCATCAAGTGCCATGGACAATGAGCAATGAGTAGTAGTGGTGGTGTGCATACACAGTTAATTCTCCATCCAATAGGGGAAATTCAGAGCCCTGTTCTTGTAGGGGCTGACTGGCGGAGTTCATCCCAGGTGGCAGCTGGATCCTGCAGAGCGGGGGTGGGGGGGGGATTCTATCAGTTGTGGAGGAGTCCGGGTGAGGAGTGGGGGGGTGTTCTATCAGTTGTGGTGGAGGCCGGTTGAGGAGCGGGGGGAGGTGCTTTCACTCGCCGCGCTCTGCCGGCTGTGTAATTGCAGCAGCTGCGGAATCAAGCCAGTAGCGGCCGCCGGCCCTTTTAATTACAGGGGCGGCCCTAAATTGAGGCACAAGCACCAGCCTGGGGGGCACTTGCCCCCTGCCACCTGGGCCAGTGTGCCCATGTGTTCTTGGGATCCAATAGATAGGTGATAACTTGTTGAGTTTGGGAGAAACATTTAAAGTAACAATACATGAACAATACACTTATGTAAACTCCCAGACATGATACACAGGTATATAGAATGCTACAATAACTCTCCTACTCTCCTCCATCATATAGTGATAGATTTTGACTGTCTGATTCTCCAATCTTTATTGTTACTTTACATTATTCTTATTAGTATTATTATGGCAGCAATTATTTCATGGCACTTTACATGTGAGGAGAGGTATACAAAAATACAGACAAGTACAATATTCATGAACAATAAAGGGCACAGATGGGTACAGGAGGAAAACTCTGCCCAAGAGGGCTCCCAGTCTACAAGGAATGAGTGAGGGTGAGAAAGTGGAGCTGGTCGTGCACTGATGGTTACTGCAGGTTATAGGCTTGTCTGAAGAGGTGGGTCTTTAGTTTCCTTTTCAAGGTTTGCATTGTAGGCAAGAGTCAGATGTGTTGGAGCAGAGAGTTCCAGAGTATGAGGATGAACGGGAGAAATCATGTATGTGGTTGTGGGAAGGCAATAGAGAAGGAGATCTTGTGAGGATCGGAGGTTACGTGCATGTAAGTACTGGGAGACCATGTCACAGATGTATGGAGGGGACAGGTTGTGGATGGCTTTGTATGTCATGGTTAGAGTTTTGAAATGTAGTCTTTGCGCAATGGGAAACCAGTGTAGGGATTGGCAGAGAGGAAAGGCTGGGGAATAGTGGGTGGACGGGTGTATTAGTCATGGGGCAAAGTTTTGAATAGATTATAGTGGTGTGAAAATGTTTAAAGTGAGACCAGAGGGACAGGAGGTTGCAGTAATCTAGGGCATCAAGTTATAATTAATTCAGCAATGTATAAAAATAATCTTTGATGACTCACATGAAGATTTTGGAATTTTTAAATGCTGGCTATTATTGAAGTAGAGTAAATCAAGGTAATGTTGGGTAGGCGACAAAAAGTGACAAGTAGTTTTGACATTTTGAACTGCGCTAGGTCTTTTTCAGATGGTCGCTATGTCCTACAGATGGAATGGGAATGGTGTCTAGTGCCTTAGTTGATACAATTCCATTCCACCCATAGGACATAGCAACCAAATGAAAAAGACCAGGGAAGGATCAAAAGTCAAAACTATTTGTCACTTTCAGTCCCCCTACCCAACACTACCTTGATTTACTATACTTGAATAAAAAACTGCTTTTAAAAACTCTTAAGTCCTAACTCTTCATGTGAACGTGTTTAATTCTTCACAATCTACTGTTTGAGTTACCCAGTCCAACCTGCACCTACTACCAACACTGAGTGCACACCAACATCTTTCTAAATTATTATGGATGCACTATTGTTAATTGAACGGTCTGTGAATACAGCCCAGTAAACCTAATGGAAAACTACATCTACACTCAATGTCAAGCTGATGCTGCAAAATATTCCATAATTTTAAATTGAAAACAAAAATGAGGAAACATTCAAATATTTTATTGTCTTAATACAAATTAATCTTCAGGCGACTTCAGAAATAAAAGGTCAAGATGTTGGATAGCTAGTTGCAATAAGAACATTGGAATAATCTCTCCTAATTAGAAGTTGGAAAAGGTAAAAAACACCTTAAAGGTGATTTTCTCAACATCTATGCAAATATATCCAGAGTCGATATAATTTTTTATTTCAAGGACTTTTATAAATGATCATCACTTGTTCATAGATGAAAAGCAGATCTACTGGTTCCTCACAGTAAGTGGTTCTTTATAGTAAAAGTAGATAACGAGTCATGCATGACAATGCAAAAACTTTGCAAGTGTGTATGGAAATTTATTTTCTATACATATCAAATAGTATTTTTATATTACTATTCTGAACATTGTGAATGAGCTGCAAAAGCATTTCTGATTTATACTGAATTCAAAATAGCTAAAATAATTGTCACTACATAGCATATATGTTATCAGGAGCACAGTGTTATGCCCCCGCTGGTATCCCCGCTTTGTCCCGCCTCCTCCCGACAGAGATGCTAGCATACTCACCCTTCTGGGGTTCCACAGTGTCTGCCCAAGCTCTCTCTTATGTTTCAAGCTCCTTAGGCCTGCGCATGATGCACAGGTCTCCTGGGAGTGCGCTTAGGTCACACATTCGACACACACTCTTCCCTTAAAAGGTCACTATGTCTTATCCATGAGTGCTTCTCAGAGTATTTCAGGCACCTTTTACCTATAGGAGGTGCCTAGGAAATGTGGTCTTCAGCTTTAGACACGCTGCTAGTTGTCAGGTCCTGTCCTCGGTCCCTGTACCTGTGTCCGCAATGTGTTTGCTAACTCTGCTAGTACCTAATGTACTAGCCATCCCTGCCATACCTGCTGCATCAGTCATTCCGGTCATAACTGTTGCACCTGCTGTACTCACTGTTTATGCCATTCCTACTGTACCCATCATGCCTGAACCCGCTTGCACCAGTCGACCAATCTGTAACTGTCTTATCCAAAATCTGTCTCAGTCTGCATCTGCTTGCATCACTGACCCCTGGCATCAGCTATCACAGTATTTGTATATATATTGTATATAATTTGTAGCATACAGAAAGAAAAAAATTTTTCAAACACCAGGAGCCAAACAGTAACACTGCAGTGACATGAGAATAATCTGCATAACCAATCATATGCTAACTAGTTGCAAGTCAAATGTCTATAAAATGAAGGGCAGTCTCACTCTCAAAGCTGTAGTGGATTGTGAGATACGAGCCTGACAGTAAAAGGTTTAAGAAGAAGCTTAGGGAAGAGAGGTGTACCACAGTCCGCGCTGCCAAGTTCACTCACATCAAAGAAAACGAGTAGACGATGTCCAGTTCAATCCTTCTTTATTCTCCTACGCGTTTCGGCGCCTAGCCTGGCACCTTCATCAGGGATATCCCTGATGAAGGTGCCAGGCTAGGCGCCGAAACGCGTAGAATAAAGAAGGATTGAACTGGACATCGTCTACTCGTTTTCTTTGATGTGAGTGAACTTGGCAGCGCGGACTGTGGTACACCTCTCTTCCCTAAGCTTCTGGTTTCGTCTTCACGTTTGTGAGGCCGGTGGAAGTCCAGCAGCAGCCATCAGGATATTTATCCAAACAGGTCTACAAACCAGTTGTGGGTCTCACAACTGGAATAGGTGAGTGGTTCACTTTTCTCACCTTAACACAAGCTAGTGTCTAGTGATAAGGGCACTATTGCGCCTCTTGTCCCCCCCCCTCTTCTTTTAGTAAAAGGTTTAAAATATTGTTACCCTTTTGCTCATCTGTGTAGCTGTTGTGTATGCTCATGTTCTTGTTTTCCTTAAAATGGAGCAAGTCTATAGAGGAAAATAATGCATATACTCAGGTATACTAATTGAAAGGTAATCTGTCATAGGGTACCTTTACATGCCGCAATCTCGCCTGGCGATATGAGGCGATCTAACGTGCGCGTGCACATTTTTCACACTCGCATCAGATCGCCGATGGCGCTATTACACACCGCAATCTCGCCCTGAAAGAAAGGCGATTTGTGACCCCGGAAATCACCTCACCCACAGCGGAAACAATACGGTCGACTTCCGTCGCCGCTTCACACGTCGCAATCCCAAAGGTAATGTGGGCGTACATTTTGAGCGCGGCAAGGACATAGGCTTGCCACAGTGCATTACACCGCGCCCCATACACGCTCATTGGACAACGCAACAGCGCTGCAATTGGCCAGCCTGCTCTGGAAGGCTGGCTAATACATGAAGCCATTGTCTATCGAACTCTGTCTATAATACACGCTTGTATTGTCGATAGTGGCTACTCCAACACACTTTTGAGGCGCAAAAGCGTCACACAGGAGCGGTGTTGTGCAGGATAATGTACCCATCTGCATTACCTAATTCACACCGCGTAGGGTGATTGTAGTGCGTGAGCCATGCCACCCATGTACGATGTGTAGGGCAACATCTGACATAGCATGTAGTGATGAGCGAGCACTAAAATGCTCGGGTGCTCGGTGCTCTGGCTGAGCATCTCAAGATACTCGTGTACTCGGCCAAGCACCGAGCCCAATGTAAGTCAATGAGCGACAGGCTCCGCCCACAGACTTCCGGTTATAAAACGAGTAAATCCGGAAAAGGGCGGGAGGGTGGGCTTTTTCAAATCGCCGCAGCATAGAACACCTCGCTGTGGCCCCCAGAGGGATCCTATCGATTAATCTGCTCCCTGTATGGTGCCAGCTCACTGTGTGCACTGAAGGGAGCAGTGTATGTGTCTCAGATCGCTATTTATTACCGAGCGGTCCGAGCATCTCGGCAGTACTCGGTGCTTGCCGAGCACCCCGAGTACCGAGATACTCGTGCGAGTACCGAGTCGCACAGAGCATACTCGCTCATCACTAATAGCATGTGGCACTACACTCGACACAGCGCTGATGAATACACGCGGATGACATAACTTGCGTGCATCTATGGCACCAATTCATGAACTGTGTTTGCATACTGTTGTGTAGGTGAAGATGTGTGTGGTGCTGAACGGACAGCTCTTCAAATATGGCGCCCTGTCAACTGGCATCCAATGGGAACACAGTAACCACCACCAATCATCGCAGACGGGGCGCGGACTACAGCACGCTGTGGCACGCCTACGGGAAATCAATAGGCGATGCAGATTCCATCACTATCGCCCTATCACACGCCAAACCCCGGAAATCTCGCGTTCATGATCGTGTCTGATTTCAGAGCAGTGCTCAGTAATCAGGCGACAGGCGATTTATCGCCGCCAAATTCCCCAATCACACGTCGCAACCGTGGGGCGATTTCACGGCGATCGGTTTGGGGTGACGTGTCACCTTTAAGATTACCTGGGGATATTGTGGTGTGTAAACGTACCCATATATGGCCCTGAAATGTAAATCAGTCGATACCTTTATAACTTTTGGTTAAATTTCTGAGAAATGTCAGGTAAAAGACAGGATACTCCCAAACATAAGATGCTCAGCTGGTCTCATTGCTAGTGTGTTTGGTACATAATCTAATGTGTATGACAACCTATATTACTTATACCCTGTGGTGCGATCTGTAAATCCAGCCTTGCTAAAAGTATTAAAAAGTGATGACATAACTGACTAACATTCTCCAATCCTATAAATTCACAAAGTACGTATAGCCATTTATTTATGTTCCTTCATAGCCACACTACAGTAAGAGGAGTAATATCCTTTGGTACAATTATATTTCAGCAAACAAAGTTTATATTTGCTATATAGATATATATTTTGAGTGAGTAAAGTCATAAAATTGTAAAATAAAAATAATATAAACTCTATGGAAATGAGACTTAAGTATTTGGAGATTTAAGTACAAGATGATAAATCTGAGGATAATCTGTCCCCTGAACTCCATGGTGCCGCAACATTTACTGCTGAATATTTATTATAGCAACATCCCTCCATTTATGGCAGGATTTCAGCATTTTCCCCCCAGACACTCACCATATTAATCCATACAATTCCCTCTATAGCACAGAATCCTTGTTAAAAACAACATTATGCATGACATATGCACTGCTAATAATCTCAAATATAACTTGGTTTGATGTACCATAGATTAAAATTTCATTTAAGAGATCACATAGTGTATAGCACAACCAGTGAATTTAACAAAATCTGCATCTACGTAGCATTTTAAACAGGGATGTGACCTATATTCAAAATTATGGATGAATATAATAGAAAATGGTCAATAGCCACCATCACATAGCAACAGAGCACCAAACTACAGCATAATATGGCAAATCGCAAACCTAGAAGTAGAAGATATGGAAAAAAAACAATTTAATCCTCTGATTACACTGGTCAACTCTAAAATTGTTACAGACTTTAAAAGGTCTTCATCTACAGTATCTTGGTGTGCCGAACACGAATATGACCATGAACATTTTTATTGGCATTCACTATATAAATTTATCCTGTAGACTGTAACATCCTAAATAAGCCTAGAATTATGTCACATTACATAATACCATCATGCACACATCATCCAGAGTTTATTGCATCATTTTCTGATGCAGTGCAGTACTACTGCCAGGGGCCTGCTGAGGTAAGCTAACATCAGCAGTGTACTATATAAAGCCTAGTCAGAAAGGTTGAGCATTTAAAATATCTCAGTCTTTCTGGGAAACAGTTTAAGCTACTGTTAAATAAAACTGTTATTATTTTATTCATTAAGTTACATTACAGAAAACTAATGCCTTAAAAGTGCTTTAATACCGTGGACAATTTTTGCTATATTTGTGGGGAAGTGACATTTGCCAACCAGAAGAAAAGTGTAATTTCTCAAATGAAGGCATACCATCTTTACTTTAGATGCAAGATAGGTGACCAGGATAAGCCTTGGACTTGCATATACAGTATGCTGTGCTACATGTGAAACACAGTTTTCGACTACAGTCCCTGACAGAAGTTATGTCGCTTATCCATGTTATGTAAATAAAAGCTTATAACCTGATGTTAAATTCATCCATTGGTTTTATAAATTACTCTTTTGAAAGCTGAAACCCTCCGAAATGTTGTTTAGGTTAAGAAAATAAATTGGCATCAATGCTGAAATATTGATCATTTAATGAACAAAGAATGGTCAGATTCTGGCAAGACAAAAGTTTTGTCGCCGACAGAAAGTAATGTGATATTCAAACAAATAATTAACTTACAATACAAATATATGTTGCATAATATTGGTGAAATGAAGTTGTGGTGCTATTAGAGTCATATTTAATATGTTGTGTGACTTCCATGAGCTTGAAGGACTGCATCCATGTTCAACAATGATTCATACTATTTATTAAGTCATCAGGAATAGCAAAGAATGCAGTCTTACATGCCTCCCAGAGTTCATCTGGATTCTTTGGTTTTGTCTTCCAAGCTTCCTCTTTCATCCTACCCCAAACATGCTCAATGATGATCATGTCTGGTGACTGGGCTGGCCAGTCCTTGAGCACCTTGATCTTTTTTGCCTGGAGGAACTTTGTTGTAGAGATGGGTGTATGAGATGGAGCACCATCCTGATGCATTTGACCCCTTTTATGATTTGGAATGTAAAGGGTAGCTAATACTTCTTGATAATTTAGGCTATTGATATTGCCTTCCACCTTGCAAATTTTTTGCACCCCCCATACTGAATATAACCCCAGACCATGATCTTTCCACCACCAAATTTAACTGTTTTCTGGGTGTATTTTGGATCTGTACCGCTCCGGGGTATGAGAACTTGGATGTCTGGGCCCTCAGCTTTGGTGGACTGCCCAAACCCATGGCCTTCAGGGAGAGACAGTCGTCAAATTAAAGGGTTGCAGTCTTTATCACGTGACACCACCTGTAGTGTCTGGTGACTAGATACCAGCGCCACCACAGTCCTCCGGAGGGTGATGGTATTGCGGCTAGGGTGGAGCAGCTCCCTACAGATAGAGCTAATCCTCTGGGGCAGTGTTACCTGATCCCGCCACGATGCAAGCCATTGAGAAAAGTCAATGAAGCAGGACAGAGACACAGGGCACTTCACTCTTCCAGGTACTTTACTGGTAAAAGACACTGAACAAGATGTTGATACATTTCACAGTACTCCAGCAAGACGGCCGGCTGGGTAGTCACAGCAGAATGCAGAATCTGTGGAAGTCTCTGGTGGTACTTTCTTGGATCTACTCTTGTTCTGTCCCTTCTCTCTCCTCTCATGGTCTGCTTCTTGGGCAGTAGTACGTCCCAGGGGATAAATACCCTAAGAACGTCTTCGCAGCCGGGATGAGTACGGTCGGAGGGATGAACACTCCAGGCTGCGTTGTCAGCCGGGTGTACAAGTCAGGACCTTTCTGTCTCGGCTACTTGTCTCTAGCCCTCTTTTGAAGCCCCCTTTCTCTCTCGGGTTAGCTCCCGTTCTCTGTCTTTCCTCGGGGAAGACACTCCTGAAGACTCTCCGTGTGTTCCACCTTGCTCCTCTTACACTTTCCACTCACTCTAACTCTGGGACCTCCCCCCAGTTGTATTGGTGGGTGTATGTTTGGGATAGATCCTTCCACAGTGTTCTGCATTTTACTTGCAACAGAGATAACCACACGCTAATCTCTGGGTGTAGTACCCCACTTCTGACGCCTGACCAGTGGGGCACCACAGATCGATACAGGCTCCAGTAGGTCTCCTGCAGTATTTGCGGCGGCTGTGGTGTAATTCTACTTAAGATTCGTCAGAGAAATCCACCTTCTGCCACTTTTCCAGCGTTTAGCAGGCTGTGGGACTTTGCAAATGCCACACAGTTTTTTATTTGTCTTTTGTTTAGTGCTGGCTTCTGGGCACTGATTCGACCATGGAGGCCATTTCGAGACAGAATCCTACAAACTGTTCTAGTTGAATGCAGGGACTTGAGGGGACCAGGCCTGTTGGAGCTCTGTTGCAGTGGAAGAGGGGCTTGCTTTGGATTTTCTAACCAACAAATGTTCCTCCTGAGCAGTTGTCTTGTGGGGTCTGCTGGACCTGGGCTTGTCAAACACATCTCCAGTCTCTTTAAATCTTTTTTTAATTTTTGGTACTTGACGCTGAGACACATAAAAGGTGTCAGCCACCTCTGCAGTGGATCTGGTCTGCAGCCTCTTGATAATCAAGGCTTTGGTCACAGGGTGGATATTTGGCATGTTGTCAGAGCTCAAGTTGCAGTTCAAGTGAAGGTCTGGGGTGCTGGGTTTCTTTTTATACACATCCCACTAATTAACCGATCATTTACGGAGCATAGGTGAGAATGTAAACTTAGGATTGGGTGTATTACATGACCAGGCGACAAAACTTTTGTCTTGCTAAAATCTGACCATTCTATGTTCATTAAATGATCAAAATTTCAGCATTGATGCCAATTTATTTTCTTAACCTAAACCACATTTCGGAGGTTTTCAGCTTTCAAAAGAGTAATTTATACAACCAATGGATGAATTTAACGTCAGGTTATAAGCTTTTATTTACATAACATGGATAAGCGACATAACTTCTGTCAGGGACTGTAGTGTCCACAAACTTTCCCAGGAATGTTGGTTAAAAACCTGCAGCGAACTAGTAGCAGAAATGCTGATGCTGTATCATAAATGTGGCAGTGTGGCACCCTGGCACCTTTTGGGCACCACAGAACTCCTTGGGACATGAATGGAGTAGTAACAGCAAAGCAATACTCACAAACAACACAAAACACTTACAACACCTTAGAACACCTGGTTTCACCCAAGCCTCTAGGGGAGCTCCACTGGTCGCTTTGAGCCAGTTCCCCCTATAAATAGGGTCTTGGAGGGAGAAATACCAGAGTGTGCAGACGCTAGGAGAGCTGCAGGTTGTGTGTGATCTCTGGCATTCTGAGACATACACTAGGCCCAACCAGCCTATCCAGCAAAGTGAGGAGACCCTTGCAATTGGGGTAATAGGAAAGGAGAGCACCTCTCAGGGACAACAGAGTTACCTTAACTCTCCCTCATCATCCGGTTAGTGGAACTGAGCTGTGAGAGCTACCCAGCTACCACAGAGAGCCAGCATACTTCACAGGGAGTCTAGCCCCCTGTTCACCTGCGCACCTACCGACGAGAGCCCAGGGAAGAAGATAGAATTATCATCACCCTTTTACAGCGCTCTCAGGGCAGATACCCAGGTGAAATACGTTCTATTGAACATACTACCAGGTCCGGCTGGATTCCATATCCACCCGACCTCAATTAGAAGAGACAGAGAAAGGAAGCCTACACCACTGCTTGCTGTGAACCTCCAGGAGTGTCAACTTCACTATCCCGGTCCGAGTGTACCTGATATCCACCAGTAAAGGTACCAAAAAAGACTTTGGTGTGTCTGCGTTTAATTCCTGGATCTAACAGCAGCCTGACTAAGCTACCTCACAACATCTTGTGCAGCTCCTGGCTCCGGGGACTGCCGCTCATCCTTTGGGGAGCGTCCCATCTTGCTGCATTCCATCCCCCGGAGGCCCAAGCAGCGCGGTGGACATCACCGGAACACTCACAGGCGGCGTCACGAAGACAATTAATTCCCTTGCTGTTCAGCCATCCCCCCTATTGATCTGGACCACCGGGCCCCACAGCCGCAGGCGCGGTTCCGTGACAAGGAGAGTCAACGCCTGCGACGTGCAGAACCCGGCTACGGTGAGTCAGCAGCCTTATGTATCTTAAGATCCTCTTCCTACATTCCCGTCTGTATTTCTTTCCTGACAAATGTGGTATGGCTAGTGATAAACATGGTGAACATTTCCATCAAGTTATCGCATCAATGCAACAAAGATACCAGGGAAAATGGTCCAGTACCATGCTGGCTGCCTACTGCTGGACACTCCCCAGAAATTCTCCCGAAATGCTATACAAGAGACTGGCAAAGAAATCTAAGACTTTGTCTATGACTTGATTTTTTTACAGGTTTTTAACATAGGTCTATCACTATTGTCATGCATTTTGTGATGTAAACAACAATTGCTGATAACAAAAAATCTAGAGCCAATTTTGCATTTTGTGTTGCGCACATAAAAATTGATAAGAGAGTACTAATTTTATTTAAGTTACATGACTTTTGTGGAAATTTGTTGACCATTATTGCCATAGTAATATTGTTTTAACTTTATATTTGTGTCTTTTAAATTGAAGGATCACACATCATTTTCTAGAACTACCTGATAATCTAGAATAGTTGTTAAGGCTTTAAAAATAATATATAGGCAGAGTCGGGTGTTCTAAAGCCAACATATGCAGAGAGTTTGCATGGTCTCCCCATGTTTGATGGGTTTCCTCTAAAGACACTGATAAGGAATTTAGATAAGAGCCCCAAAGAGGACACTGATGATAATGTTCAATAGGAAATGATCCAATTCTATGGTGGCCGCGCTCCCCGTGGTAATGATTTTAAGAATTTCTTGTCCACAAAAATTTTATACTCAAAACATGTGAGAATATAAAAAACGGATACAACGCGTTTCGGCGGAGACAACCGCCTTCCTCAGGTGAGTGCATAAAACTTCATTAAAAGGGCACCAGAGAGTTACATTGGTAACGCGCTGAGATTGGTGCCGCATGTTTGTTTTTTATATATACCCTACAGGGAATCACCTTACTGAAGATAATGTGTGTAAAATGATAAGGCATTTGATGGCCTTATACAAGCAAGTAAAATAAAATTCCATTAATTACCGTATACCGTTATGGTACCTTTACACGCCACCACCAAGGGCAGCAACAGGCAGACACCGCACGTGCACGCGCTTGTTTTCAACGGTACCTAACAGTGCCTGATGCCCCATTTACACGCCGCCACAAGGTGCTCCACAGAAGGTATTTTTGTTCCCCGGAAGTGCCGACGGGTGCCGTGGGTTACCTTCTGTGGAGTACCTTCCCTGAATTACACGCCGCTACCACAAGGAAATATGGGCGGATGGGGCAGCAGGGACAACTCATAGGCGTGCCAGAGTTGTGTATTACGCGAAGCTCGTACGATGATTGGACAATGCAATAGCATCATGATTGGCCAGCCAGTACAGGAAGGCTGGCAAAAACATGACGCTATTGCAAATGTGTATTGTGACTAGTCAGCGCGTTAAATATGCCGCCCTGTGCAGGGACAGCCATTGGGTACACAGTAGCCCCCACCAATGATAGCTGATGGGGCGTGGTATACATGACGCTGTAGCACGCCCCAGGGAACTCAAATACCGTGCCTGTTCCCCGATTACACGCCGCCACCATAGGGATTTTGCCTGCTTGTTTTTGAGCAGGGCTGAAACACAGGTATCCAAACACACAGGAAGGAACTTCCTGAATTACACGCCGCCACTTCGCGGTCTTTTGAAGGTAAAAGGCACAATTGTGTCCGATGCCTGGCGGTTTCTACCTTTCGGTGGCAGCGTGTAAATGTACCATTACAGCTATGTATGAAGTCATCGCTGCTGCGCAGTCACATGATGCCAGTCTTATACTTATTCACATATTGTCTATTTTGACTGAGCTCCCTTTTGATAATTTTTCCCTTTTTCTTCTTTCCTTAAAATCTGGTAGCCACACATGGACACCATTGTGAGGTCCTAACACACACCTGATCATTGTTTTTAATCACATCCATGGACATATAAGCCTCTACACATTGCACAATTTCACTAGGGCATAGTGTCAGGACCTGGCAGTGGAGGCTCCTTGTAAGTGGATGCCAGGCTTAATCTTTAGTGGCCACTATCGAGACTAAGATCTCCGATTTTCATATTTAGCACAGGGCAGTTTCTGCATTACACATATGCACATTACCTTTTGATCCTCTTTTCTCTAGTGCCACTTATTGATTTCCTTTACTCATGATAATAGTAGTGTCACGGCAGATAACTTTCTCTGTAAGTCACATGATGCCGACACAAGCAGGAAGACTGGAGAACGCAGCGGTGATATAGCGATGGAGGGTGAGAGATCAATGGTTTATTATTTTATGGTGTGCGGCAGCATGGGCTCATATATTGTGATGATAGGGGGCAAGTATACATAGTGTAATGTAATATGCACCACTCCCCCTGTCGCTAATGGGCAGGGGGATGCAGTGCATATTGCATTTCACTAATGAGCGGGCCCACGTGACCTCTCCGCTCATACTATAGCCTCCCCACGCCTCCTCCAGCATCCAATAACCCCCCTCTTCCCACTGAGCCTGTGCACTGACTTAAGTGGGGGGCACATTTCAGTACAAAAAGTGTGTTAAAAAACTCAGCTTAAACAGGAGTATGTACAATACTTTTTATTTAGACTGCTCTATGTTAATATGTATACTTTTATACATTTTACAGTGCAACATGTGATTTGTTGTGTGGCGCAGATGATTTACTTTCTAGTTTGAAAAGAGATATCAGAATTGATATGCACATGGGGCTGTAGAGCTGAAGCTTCGGTCACTCCAGCTCTATTCCTCTCCCAGCACTGATTCCTGTTGACTAACAGCCTCCATGTTGTCTGACTTCAGGCAAAAGAGCTGTTAGTCAAGCAGGAAGAGGCGACGCTGGGTGAGGAATAGAGCTGGAGTGACAGAGGCTTCAGATCTATACCCTTATTTGCTTATCAATTCAAATTCTCAGGAACAGACCAGCCATGTAAAGGTTTTGCTGGAGCTCTTTTTGGAAGACCCACATGGCACATTGTTTGTGAGGGAAATCCTGCTGACAGATTCCCTTTAAAGGATAATCTCATTAAAAACACATCACCAGTTAAGACAGCTACTAATCAAGCCAAAACAGAAGAGCTGCTTTGCAGTTTCCATGTTGCCTTTAAAATGATATAATGTGGCACAGTGCATGTTCTGAAGTCCCATTGGACATGTACACTGCCACTTCATGTAGCTCTAAGGGCAACGTCACACACACAGATATCTGGGCAGATATTGTTCGCAGATCTCTGGTTGCAGTGAAATCATGGATACATTGTTCATTTTGTATATGGTCACAAAATGGAGCAATGTATCCATGATTTCACTGCAACCAGAGATCTGCGAACAATATCTGCACAATTATCTGTGTGTGTGATGTGGCCCTAAGGCCCCCTTCATAGTATGAAAACACATATGTGTGGAACGTACAGTCTTGACCATCCATGTTTATTTCTGTCATCCATCCATGTGTATGTTTTTAAAAATGTAAAAATGTGTGTCATCCATTTGACATCCATGTACCATCTGTTTGTCTCCTATACTTTCAATGTTAGACAAGTACAGCAGATGTACGGCACACGGACAGCACACAGATGCAATCCATGTGCTCTCTACATGCTTACATGGACCCACAGACTTGTATTGGCAATTGTCATCTGTGTTGCCAGAAAAAATAGACGTCTTCATGTCCTTCACACTGACATACGTGTGGTTCACATGTAGGCATGATCCGTGAGAAAACAATAACATGTGAGAATCAGCATGAAAGAAACGGATGGCACACATACCTGAAACACAAACATGTGAAGTGAGCCTAAAGGTGATACAAAAACTGTAAAGTGCACACAGGGCGATGCTCCACCAAGAACAATGATTTTTTGCCAGGCACAAGAGATCATCAGCAGTCTGGTTTCATGATTATCTTTCAGGGTAAACAATGTCCATAAGAATGTTCATTCCCCAAATCAAGTCCTCATAAGCCACCAACACTGCGGCGTGAACCGGTCCGGTCTGTCCGGGAGGACCCAGACAGCTGCGGACTGGATCAGCACACAGGACTGGGGGGCTATTATGCCCTCCGGTCCGATGTGCAGCGCACGCAGTTCCCTCTGCTGATAAGTCAGGACCGCGGGCGCCGCGGTCCTGACCTGTCAGTGGCTGCAGCTGCGTGCGCTGCACACCGGACTGGAGGGCATAATAGCCCCCCAGTCCTGTGTGCTGATCCGGTCTGCAGCTGTCTGGGTCCTTCCAGACAGACCCAGACCGGATCACGCCGCAGTGTAAAGCCGCCCTCAGATGCCACCAACACTGCATGGTTTTTCAGGATTTCCTTAGAATTGCACAGGAAATAATTCAATCACCTGTGCAATACTAAGAAAATGCTGAAAAATCACCTGTTGGTGCCATTTAAGTGAATGTAAGGGATTGTGCTCACTATCTGGAGGTGCCGCGTCTTGGACACAGTGCATCCAAATCTACGGGAATTCGCGCGTGCACACAATGAGACCGCAGCTACCCTGTGCCTATGATCTGCGGTGAATGCAGGGCGGCTTCTCCTTGCTTGCAGCTGACGGTTACCATTTCCAACTCCACAGCATGAAATAAACATGCTGCGGAGATGTGGAAGTCCGGAAACTTGACCGCAGCTGAAAACAAACTGTGGTCAGGAGAAGCATATTGGGCATGGGATTTTACAAATCCCATCCACTATGATGCTACTGTACAATGCAGCGTTTTGCACACAGAGGCACACAGCCTAATTAACTGAAAATTCACGTTCACGGCAAGTTGTAAGATGTGGGTTTTTTTCCAAATAGACGTCTGTGTGAAGCTGTAAAAATGAATGTAAAATGCAACTAAACTTTAAGATTTTAAATTGTGCAATTTCTGCACTAAAAGCACATAAAAAATATTGTGCAACAAGTAAACATACAAAATACAACAAAAATTCAATAGTTAATACCGTGTTTCTCCCAAAGTAGTGCAGGGTCTTATTTTTTTTTTTTTTTAAAGATGCCCTAGTGCTTATTTTAAAGGGATGTCTCATTTTTTTACCATAAAAAACACATCTATTCCTGAACAAAAAGAAAAATCAACATTTATTTATATATAATAATGTCATCACATTTTGGAACATCATCATAACCCTCCAAACCTGAATTCCATCACAAATTTTTTGAAACCCTATTTGCTTTTGTCATGTACAACAATCCACTTTACCCATTATTCATGAAGAAGAATCAAAATGTCCAGACAGCTACCAGGAAATTTGTAAAAAGGTAAAAAAGACCAATTATAATAATAATCTTTATGTATATAGCACCAACATATTCCACTTCACAATTCAGAAAACAGTTATCAGAAAATACAATACAATACAAAATGCAATACAGGTTCCCTTTAAGTTTATATCAAGTAATATAGATATGATTTTATCATTTATGCATGGATATACATCAATTGTGGCTAAGACTTTTTCAAAGCCATTTGATTTATAGCCACATTTATAGTTATGGTATGTAAAAGGATTCCAGGTTGCCATTATTAATAGTATTTTATACATTACCTATACTTTATGTTATATATATACATATATAAATATTTCCAGTGTTTCATATACAAAGGTGAAAGTGCAGGGAGGGGGGGGGATGGACAACATTATCTGTCCTCCCCCCCTCCCTGCACTTTCACCTTTGTATCTGAAACACTGGAAACAAAAAGCTGATGTCAGGATTAATTTTGGGTAAATGCCATTTCCTCTGATCTGTGTTATATTCAATATGTCTACATGAAACAATTGGCAATTCACCTACTCCACTAATTCGGACGAGCTTTGCTGCCGGCCTACATGTGGTCTGGATGTGTAGTGCCCGGTTTTCTTCTAACTAGGATATATATATATCTATCCTACTATATAATCATCTTATCGTGTCTGCCCAGGCATGACTGAGGGGCTCACCGTCGCCCACCTACATCAGAGGTTAGCAGCGATGCAGCCGGGAGATGACCGATGCTAGCCGGTCATCTCCCGGCCGCTCGCAACAGAAATGCCCTGACCGGCGCTAGCGATGTCGCTCAGTGTGACATGCAGCAGCGACCATGCCCCCGCTCTGAGATCGCTGATCGTGGCGATCAGTAAGGTACAGTCGCACTTGGCGACGCTCCAGCGATCCAGACAACGATACAACCTGTATGTAGTGCTGGGGTGTCGCCAAAAGTGACGGAACCTTAATGATTGGTGGCGAGGTGTCACACGTGAAGATATATTGAACAAAGCCGCGTCGCTGATTGGTCGTGGCTTCGCGGTATTGCCGTCGCAATATTGGTGTGGAGTTTAACCCCCACTCAGAGCGCGAGCAATAATATTTAATGATAGTGTATATATTTTACCCGGAAAATCCTGTGTATTCATTGCATTATTCTTAAATCTTCATAAATAAAATATATACATATTCTAGAATGCCCGATGCGTTAGAATCAGGCCAACATCTAGTATATATATATATATCAGCATGTGTACATCATTGGTAGTAGCTGAGTGCTGCAAGGTTTTTTCCCTAGTAGTTTATCCCAGCATCCCTGCTGGCACCAGTTCACATTGTCTGAGAGTGCTGTGCAGTTTTTTTCTCTTTTGTATCGTGTGGAGTGGCTGGCTCCATTACTGCAATGTGCACCCTCGTTGCCTACAGGTGATCTAGGGTCTAGATGGTGTCCGCCCACTTAGTAGTGGGGTAGGGTGGACAAGGAGGACTTGGGTGTCAGCGTTAGGACTCGTCGGACCTGAAGTCACTTTGTCGCAGTCGACGAGCAAGCAGACATTGGCCAATGTGTGTACTAAGAACTTCAGATTTAAAAAAAAATAATGATTTTGAGTTTTTTGAAAAAAACGTAAGTTTTTAAATTTTATCTCATATATATAGCTTGTCAGCATGTGTACATCATTGGTAGTAGCTGAGTGCTGCAAGGTTTTTTCCCTAGTATATATTATATATATATATATATATATACATACATATCTATCTATATAAAGAGAAAAATCAGAGCAGCACAGCCAGTAATATGGTGCAAAATCGGTTTAGGCAATACTCCTATATGCATTCATATAAATTATAGAAAAAAACGCAGCACTCCAATTGAGGTTTAGCAAGCCTTTATTAGGCCTTCAGAACATGCATCTCCTTCCGCTCCCCTGAGGATCCGTTCCTCATCCTCCGTGGTGTAACAAGTCAGTCCTGGTTCCATTTCATCTTAGATGCTATGTAAATCTCAGCAGGCCTAATAAAGGCCTGCTAAACCTCAATTGGAGTGCTGCGTTTTTTTTCTATAATTTATCTATCTATTAGAAAAAAAGTTTTAGAGCAGCGCTTCTAATATAGCATAGCTAGGTGCTTATCAGTCCTTGGCAGGAATCAATTGCCATGTACAAACCATAAAAATGAAAAAAAGGGACTGCAGCACTCATTGTAGGATGTTTCTTTATGCCTATCTATCTATCTATCTATCTATCTATCTATCTATCTATCTATCTATCTATCTATCTATCTAAATAAATTTCTTGTCTGCTAGCTAAATTTTTGTTATGGGCAATGTAAAAAAGAAAATAGAATAAAGTATATCAGATACAGTAGATAGTTCATTAAGGAAAGCAGACACCCCCAAAAATAAAGCAGACACCCCCAAAGGATTCATACACTCACCAGACTTCCTAAGAACAAAACAATTACAGCTGGCAAATGCCAATGGTGCTTGGGCTTTCACATACAGATCTGCGCCCTCCTGCAGTCACGTTTAGTGGTTAGCTCCACTTGGTGACTGGAAGAAACTGCAATGCTCTAGTTTGGAATTATGCTAGCGGGATTACCCGTTCTGTGTGTAAGAACCTAACACTAGCTAACCCTTATTATTGTGGGATCTATTGAGTGTGGTTCTTTTAGGGGTGTCTGCTTTTTTGATGAAGGGTCTATTATATCTCTTCTACTGTATTCCATTTGCTTTTTTACATGTATGGCAGCAGCTGCCTGGACACTTTTTTACAGAACTGTAGCTAGGGTTTATTTTTGGAGTAGACCTTATATTTCAAGCATTCTACCAAAATCCTGAAAAATAAGGCTAGGGCTTATTTTCGGGGTAGGTGTTATTTTCAGTGGAAAAGGTTAACTAATGCTTACAGTAGGGAAAAAAATTTAATCAGCCACCAATTGTGCACGTTCTCCCATTTTAAAAGATGAGAGAGGCCTGTAATTGGTATGTTGGCCCATTCCTCCATGCAGATCTCCTCTAGAGCAGTGATGTTTTGGCGATATCGCTTGGAAACATGGACTTTCAACTCCATCCAAAAGTTTCTATAGTGTTGAGATCTGGAGATTGGCTAGGCCACTCCAGGACCTTGAAATACTTCTTAGAAAGCCACTCCTTCATTGCCCTGTCAGTGAGATCATTGTCATGCTGAAAGACCCAGCCACATTTCATCTTCAATGCTCTTGCTGATGGAAGGAGGTTTGCACTCAAAATCTCACGATACCTGGCCCCATTCATTCTTCATGTACAATTATCAGTCGTCCTGCTCCCTTGGCAGAGAAACAGCCCCAAAGCATGATGTTCCCACTCCCATGCTTCACAGTAGGTATGGTGTTCTTTGGATGTAACTCAGCATTCTTTCTCCTCCAAACACGACAAGTTGTGTTTCTACAAAAAGTTCTACTTTGGTTTCATCTGACCACATGACATTCTTCCAATACTCTTCTGGATCATCCAAATGCTCTCTAGCAAACTTCAGATGGACCGGACATGTAATGGCTTAAGCAGGCAGGGCGTCATATCTGGCACTGTAGGATCTGAGTCCCTGGAGGCATAGTGTGTACTGATGGTAGCCTGTGTAACGTTGGTACCAGCTCTCTACAGGTCATTCATTAGGTCCCACCATGTGATTCTAAGGTGTGTAAAAAAAGAAAAGGAGTTTCCACGTGCGCTGCCCCGGGTATTAATCGGACTTCAAAGCTTGATCCAAGAATCTTGGATCAAGCTTTGAAGTCCGATTAATACCCGGGGCAGCGCACGTGGAAACTCCTTTTCTTTTTTTACACACCTTGGATCCTTTAGGAGGTGCAGCAGCCTGGCTCTTTGTGATCAATAGGTGTTGTGAACTGGCACAACCTACAAAAGTGAGTGTATCACACACCGAGCTATATCCTTTACTACACAGATAAGACCCTATGTGCGCCATTTCTCCCTCTTTCACAGTGTATTCCTGAACCATGTGATTCTGGGATTTTTGCTCACCGTTCTTGAGATCATTTTAACCCCACAGGGTGAGATCTTGCGTGGAGTCCCAGATCGAGGGAGATTATCAGTGGTCTTGTATGTCTTCCATTTTCTAATTATTGCTCCCACAGTTGATTTCTTCACACCAAGCTGCTTACCTATTGCAAATTCAATTTTCCCAGCTTGGTGCAGGGCTAGAGTTTTGTTTCTGGTGTCCTTTGACAGCTCTTTGGTCTTCACCATAGTAGAGTTTGGAGTGTGACTGTTTGAGGTTGCGCAATATCACAAAGCACTCACTGATCTCTGGAGACCAGTCGAGGAAAATACTGTGGGCAGCCGGCAAAAGCGCTCAAACACAGTGAAATCCTAGGTGTATTGCCCCTGGGAATTACAAATATACAAATAGAGTCCGTGGAGCCTCGTTTAGGAGTTTCAAACACGGAAACTTGCCATATATCTCTCCAGGGAAGGACCTAGTCCTGGGGTGGCTCCTTGCGGAAACCACACTAATGAGGGGCAAAACCCTGAAACAGCTATCTGTGAATGGATACCTGGCTTTGGTAATTCCCTTGTCATATCTTTAAACTCATAAAGAGTTGGATATTGACTGAAAGGGCCACTTAATATGGTGGTTATGGTGGTTTCCGAAAAGAGCCACCTCAGGGCTAGGTTCTTCCCTGGAGGGATATCTGGCTAGTTTCCGTGTTTGAGACTCCTAAATGAAGCTCCACGGATTCTATTTGCATATTCGTAATTCCCAGGGGGCAAGGCACCTAGGATTTCACTGTGTTTGCGCGCTTTTGCTGGTTGCCCGCAGTGTTTTCCTCGACTGGTCTCCCTGATATCATTGAGTGCTTTGTGATGTTGGTCTACCAGGGATTGCTCCCACCTAGCCAGGTGGTTTCTGCAAGAAGCAACCCCAGGGCTAGGTCCTTCCCTGGAGGGATATCTGGCTAGCTTCCATGTTTGAGACTCCTAATCGAGGCTCCACAGACTCTATTTGCATGTTTGAGGTTGCGGACAGGTATCTTTTATACTGATAACAAGTTCAAACAGGTGCCAGTACTACAGGTAATGAGTGGAGGACAGAGGAGTCTGTTTAAGAAGTTACAGGTCTGTAAGAGACAGAAATCTTGCGTATTTGTAGGTGACCAAATACTTATTTTTCCACCACAAGTTAAAAAAAAATTCTTTCAAAATCAGACAATGTGACGCAACTCCGAAATTCTATCTGGTGAACTCAGAACGGGACTAGACGCTCTTAAAACTTTAAACCTATCGTGGATTGCCAGGATTCAGATCGTAAAGATGACATACTTGCCTAAAATTCTTTACTACCTAAGATGTATTCCATTACTCTTCCCTAAACGTTTCCTATCTTCCCTACAATCGCTTCTGAATCGGTTCATATGGAATAATAGAGTTCACCGAATAAGAGACAAAGTGCTCATGTCCCCGGTAGCCTCAGGAGGAATGGGAGTCCCAGACTTACATCTTTACTACTCTGCAATACACCTGTCGGCAGCAAGAACCTGGTGGTCAAATGAAATGGGCCCTCTGTGGAAACAAATTGAGGCATCCTTTGCACCACGTAACTCCACCAGAATATTGTTAGAAATGACTCTTCTTGCCCCAAGACAAGACACGACATTACTGAGATCTATGACAGCCCTACTGGATGTGTGGCGCCGACATAACCGAAGTACACTAAATTTTTTACATCATTATATCTCGCTTTTAGCGGTGGAGCAATCGGTGGAGTCCCTTTCCCTCTCCCTCTGGAGAGACAGAGGATTGACAAATCTTCGCCAGATTAGAGAGGGGACTGGGGTAAAATCCTTTTCGGAGCTGATGACGTCTTTTGATGTGCCCCGCAGTACTTTTTACCGCTACCTACAGACTCGGCATTTTATTGACTCTGTGCATCTCCCAGTGGTGGATGCGGGGGAACTTGATGGCACGCTCCAGAGACATTTCAAATCTGCTCACTCGAACGACCATGGGATATCTCTTCTCTATCGAGCACTAACAAATGCTAATAACTCAACCAAACTCCCATATATGCTGAGGTGGGAACGATACTTAGCATTTGACTCTGATCTCTCTTCCTGGCAAGAAGCTGCACTGCGAGCTTCTGCATATTCGAGATGTATAAACCATTTTGAACAAATCAAAAAGATACATATGGAACAAAACAGATCAGGATCTCATGGCCTAATAAAGGCATGCTATACCTCTAATAAGGAGTCCTGCAGTTGATTTTTTCAGTTTGTATGAATTGCAAATAGAAGTATTGCCTTAACTGACTTTGCACCCGTATGACCAGCTGTGCTGTTCAATTTTTTTCTTCTATCTATTATCTATCTATCTACATTAGGATGTATATAATGACTAATAATATATTATTTAATTAGGTATCTGTTATAATAATGTATACTATATGTAAGTCAACAATTTAATCAGCTGCTTGGATATATCTAATTGGCATACTTTTTAACAGTCACACTTGGCACCAACACAACACATATTTTTTTCAAAAAACTCAAAAATCTTATCATTTTATTTCTGAAGTCTTAGTACACACATTGGCCAATGTCTGCTTACTCATCAACTGCGACAAAGTGACTTCATCATACCTGAAGTCACTTTGTTGCAGTTGATGAGTAAGCAGACATTGGCCAATGTGTGTACTAAGAACTTCAGAAATAAAAAGATAAGATTTTTGAGTTTTTTGAAAAAAACGTACGTTTTTAAACTTTCTCCTCATATACATATAGCTTATAACATTTGTACATCATTGGTAGTAGCTGTGTGCTGCAAGAATTTTTTTCAAATTATTTGACCCTGCGTCTTTGCTGGCACCAGTTCACACTAGTCTGTGCGTGCTGTGCAGTTTTTTTCTTGTTAGATAGATAGATAGATAGATAGATAGATAGATAGATAGATAGATAGATAGATGATAGATAGATAGATAGATAATGTATCTGAATCTTTTGATATTATGTAACGGGTAACATTTGTGTATTAGGTAGCAGCTTTAAGTTAAAGTTATCTACAGGGAAAGGAAACAAAGTAAGATTTGCATCAACATGTACAAATTATAAGTAGGTTATATAATCTGTATAATTAATTTGATAAATCATGCAGATTGCTTCAAGTACCATGGCATTCAAATGGTTAAGCTGATAGTCCTGCACCTCACCAACGTTCAATCCTTTCATCGTCTCCTTTCTGTGATTCCCTCTCCTGGTCACCATAGATACGCATCGTGAGGCTTTCATCTGCTAAAGGAGACCAGTCGCAGTCTAGAACAATTAATTAATTTTGCATATTTAAATGAGGGTGGTAAAATCTATACTCATGAAGCTACTGCTTTCTTTATTAGGACACAACATGACTGTAAATGTATTCAATGCAATAAGGCTTAAAGGATGATATAAAATACTGCCGCCTTAGGACATAGTGTAATATCTGGTTGGAGGCTAGGATTAGGAATAAGGTATTGTTCACTTATGTATTCCTTGGCAGAAGGACTGATTTCCTGCTCTATGTATTGGTCTAAGGAATCTGAGACAGTCAGGACAATGACAAAAAAAACACTTTAATATGATTAGATTTTCTTTCAATGGGAAGAAGTAGTGGTAGACACAGACAGTGGTGCGCCCCTCCCTGTGCAAGAACGGTATATGCATAGGTGTTTATAAACCAAGGGCAATCTGGGTTACTGACTGGGGCCCAGGGTTCCAGGGGTGCCCATGGTCAGATTGCTCTCGTTAGAATATTTTGTTTGCTATAATTGGTGACGTTAACCCCTGGGCAGGGAGCCATCATTGTGCTCCACTTTAGAAACTGTAGAACAGCAGAAAAGCTACAGAGAAGCTCCTGTTCTCTGTGATGTGACTCTGCCAATGCTATGATGTCATTGTTCTGGCCAAGAGAGGATGTGGAGCCACAGGAGGTTGCGTGGAAAGGTAGGTATTAAAAACTTTTCTCAGTGAAATGGAGATGGCAGAGATAACATTATGATGAATAATAATGAGGTGTGAGAGAGGGCATTATAATCAACTGAGGGTGGGGGTGGGAGAAACAATTTTGAGGATGAGGGTGGAGAGATGAAATTGGAGGAGCAACATGTATTTACAATTAATTGGGGTACTGGGAGTGCGCGCATTGGTGGAGCATTGATGACACAGAAAGACGTAATGAATTGAGTGGAAGAGTACCATTGCTAGTTAATTGATATGACTAGTGGTCAGGGAAAAGGTGGCTACTTAGCACACTGGAGGATTATCAATTTACATTTGTAATGGTGGGTTACAAAATAGCTAATCACATATTTATTATATACATATAGTGTGTGCACATCTGTATTCAGCATTGCAGTGTGGGGGATTTCTTAGTTAGGAAACAAATGTGTTCAGATGTGAGACCTTTTATTTATGTTGAGGGGTGCGGTGATCATTTTGGTAAAGTCTGAACCGGCATTAAGGTTCGACAAGAAGAAGAAAGAGGCTGTAATCAGATAAGACGTCAGCAGTAAGCTACCGGATATAAATATTTATTCTTTCATTCCCTTTTGCTATTTATGGCTTCCTCTTGTATTATGTAGCGTCCTTTCTTTATATAAAGTGCTGTTTCTTATTACATAGAATACTCTAATATGTATAGTGCTATGTTATGTATTCAGCTGTACGTAAGGGAAAAAGTCTACATTTTGCATCTGCATATGTGCATCAGAGCACCCGTGTTAAGGCCCAGTTACACACACCGATAACTGTGCAGAGATTGTTCGCAGATCTCTGGTTGTAGTGAAATCATGGACACATTGTTCTATTTTGTGGCTGTGTACAAAATGTAGCAATGTGTCCATGATTTCACTGCAACCAGAGATCTATGACCAATATCTGCACAAAAATCTGTGTGTGTGACGTGGCCCTTACTCACATGACTTATCAGATGATCTTTCAAAAGGAAATCATGTAGCATATCAGGTGTATGAGTCCATGTCCTCTAAGCTGCACAGGGGCCTGGCTAATGTTGATGCGCCCCTGAGTATATCGGGCCATTTCAATCCAATAGTGCATCATATAATGCACAGTTCTACCTCCTCTGAGGGTGGAAGGGGGCCCTCTTACCTTAGTCCCCTGTGTGGCTTCACAATTTACACCAATGATATATCTGCCCCTAGGAAAAAGTATAATGTTTTATAGTTTGACTATTACAACAAATATACGGCAACCTTCACCATATAATCTTCTTGAATTTTCAAGAATACACAGTCCAATATCCTGAATAATTCCAGTGCTTCTTCCCCCTTTGTGATTTGACATTGCAGTGCATTTGACGCTTGCCTATTCCACAATTCTTCTCTTTTATGATGGACATTACTATTGTAATAAAAAGATTTCTTAATTGTATTTGTATCTTTAAGCTTTCATTGTTGTTTTGTATCACATTGTAAAACTCACTAAGAAGACAAGTGCAATACAGAGCCAATCAATCTACATTTCACAATTTCACCAGTCACGGTGTCCTAAGGACACAGAAAGTGACAACCCAGCCATCCAATCCGACAGGGCATGCTGGGTTTCCTCCAGGTGTTCACAGTTCACAGTGGGTTACATAGCTATTCAGCTGGCTGACAATGGTCAGACCATTGCAAGTAGTAGCTTCGCTAGGTGCTGTGTGTGTCTGCTATTCTGATCTTTATTGCCTGCAATTGGACTTTGCCTTCTGAGTAGGGATGAGCGAGTAGTGAAATATTCAGACTCGCTATACTCGTAATGAGTAGGTCCTAATACTCAGGTACTCGTTATGAGTAGCGACTCCAATGTAAGTCAATGGGAAATGCGAGTACTTTCGCAGTGTATAGTTAATAAAAGGTGATAAAAATAAAAAAATAACATACTCACCTATCCGACTGATGTCCCGGGACCCGAAAAGAACACATCTGATTTGCTGCCAGGACCTTAAGTCTGATGGCCAATCCGATGGCCAGTAGCGATCAGGTGGTGTGTGACATCGCACACCACCTAATCGCTACCGGCCATTTGATTGTCCATCAGATTTAAGGTCCTGGCAGGCCATTGATGTATTAGAACATGTTAAGTCAGACTTAAGGTCCTGGCAGCTCATTGGATGCGTTCTTTTTGGGTCCCAGGCTAAGCCATCGGATAGGTGAGTATGTTATTTTTTTTATTTTTAACATCTTTTATTAACTTTTATTTCACTTTTGCAGTGTATATAGATACACTGCGAAAGTGAATGTACTACTCGCTTACTCCTAACAAGTAATCACAAGGAAACTCGTGGAGAAGTGAGTAGCCCGAATACCGTACTATTCTGTGAGTACCGAATAGTTAGGAGTATACTGGCTCATCCCTACTTCTGACCATTCTTTTGCATGACCCTTTTGCCTTTGATATATTCTGATCTTTGCTGCCTGACCCTGGACATAGCCTTCTGACCATTCTTTTACCCTATCCTTTTGTATTTGATGTGCTTCAGTGTTACCCCATCATCCCGGACTCCTTGACTCTCTTCCCCTATGACTTGTACTTGAGAAGTGACTCAGCTTTACATTATGACTGGCCAAACACAATTTATTTTTGCCAGTATAGATTCCATGCTTATGCTATGTGCTCAGGTGGCAAATCTGTCCCAGATAATTCAGGATCTAGCTAAAGATCATCAGATTCTTGAATCATCATAGTTCCAGTTGCAGTTGCAGGGCTAGGTGTCTAGTTCATGAAAACTCCCAATTGCTCTGTCTGTAACTTTAGATGTGCAGTTGACCTCTTCCAAACCTATAATGGCCTTTTCTGATAAACTTTCAGGGAAATATGTTGGCTATTTCTTACCCTGTGACCTCATTCTACAGGATGAGCCCTAGTGGGTGGGAATAATTATGTCCCTCCTCAGAATTTGCGTTTTCACTGTTCCCACAAGCCCCAGAATAGCTTTCTGTTGACATCTTATGAATAGTTTATGATGAACCCAACATAATTTAGGTTGCTGAGGGTAATATCATGAACTTGACACAGGTGAGAATTGATTTACAGCAACTGTCCACAGAAGTCCAGTAGAACTATGCATCCTTAAGGTGCTCATAGAGTTTTATTGATCCAGTCAGACATCTATTGAAAAAAGGAATCAAATGTCCAATCGGTAAAACTCACAGCATGTTCTATTCTGATCCTTTTGGTGCATCTGCTATCTTGGATCTAATCCTCGTAAATAGGGAGGAAATGGTTGAAGAGGTAAGGGTGGCTGGGATTATAGGAGGCAGCAATCATGCTATTATAGTTTTTTGGATAACCAGAAAAGGAAGACCTGTAAAGACTAATGGTGCTGTCACACCAGGCGACGTTGCTAGCAACATCGCCGGAAAAGTGACGTACCAGCGATGTCGCTAGCGACATCGCGCTGTGTGACAGCGCGACGCGACCGCGTTTTATCGCTAGTCGCAGGTTGTCAGGTTTATGGGAAGAACTGTAAACCTGACAACCTGCGACCTGCGATTAGGCTGGATCGCGCCGTGTGACATCGCCAGAGCGATGTCAGCGGCGATCCAGCCTATACCGCAGCGTTGCTGCGGATCGCTCGCTGGGCTGAGCCCAGCCCAGCAAGCGATGTCACCGCCCGCATCGCTGCGGCATCGCCGGCCGCAGACGTGCTGTATGACAGCTGGCCAGCGATGTCGGAACCGAGCGGGCACCCGCGCATCGCTTCCGACATCGCTGGCCAGGTTGTGCTGTGTGACGGCACCTTAAGACTTCAAGGTTGGATTTCAGAAAGGCAGATTTTAAGGGACTCAAAAGATGATAGGAGGGATCCAATGGTTGGATGTATTTAAATACAGAGATGTCCAGGAAGGATGGAAAACTTAGAAAATTAGATTCTCATAGCACAATCATTAACAATCCCTAATAGAGAGAAAAATAGGAATGGGTTTGTAATGAAAAAGTCATGTCAAACTATCTTAATTTCCTTCTATGACATAATCATTGACTGGATGGATCAGGAAACGCAGTATAGTATATCTTGAATTCAACAAAACATTTGACAAAGTATCTCATGCCATCTTTATTGAAAAAATGACCAAGTATTGAATGGACTAAGCAACTGTTAGGTGGATTTATACTAGTGCATCTCAATTAATTAGAATATCATAAAAAAATTTCAGTAATTCAATACAAAAAGTGAAATGCATATATTATATAGAGTCATTACAAACAGAGTAATTTATTTCAAGTATTTTTTCTGTTAATGATGATGATCATGGCTTACAGAGAGAAAAAATTATACTTAACGAAGAATGAGGGTGGAGAGAAGGAATTGGAGAAGCAACATGTATGTACAATTAATTGGTGTACTGGGAGCACATACATTGGGGGGGCATTGATGACACAGAAAAGACGTAATGAACTGCGTGGAAGAGTACCATTCCTAGTTAATTTACAGTCATATGAAAATGTTTGGGCACCCCTCTTAATCTCATTTTTTTTGTGTAAAATTGGGTTTTTGCAACAGCTATTTCAGTGTGATATATGTAATAACAACTGGACACAGAAATATTTCAGGATTGAAATGAGGTTTATTGTACTAACCAAAAATGTGAAATATGCATTATTTCAAAAATTGACAGGTGCAAAAGTATGGGCACCTCAACAGAAAAGTGACATTAATATTTAGTAGATCCACCTTTTGCAAAAATAGCAGCCTCTAGTCGCTTCCTGTAGCTGTTAATGAGTTCCTGGATCCTGGATGAAGGTATTTTTAACCATTCCTCTTTACAAAACAATTCCAGTTCAGTTAAGTTTGATGGTCGCCGAGCATGGACAGCCCGCTTCAAAACATCCCACAGATATTCAATGATATTTAGGTCTGGGGACTGGGATGGCCATTCCAGAACATTGTAATTGTTCCTCTGCATGAATGCCTGAGTAGATTTGGAGCGGTGTTTTGGATCATTGTCTTGCTGAAAGATCCATCCCCGGCGTAACTTCGACTTTGACACTGATTCTTGAACATTAGTCTCAAGAATCTGCTGATACTGAGTGGAATCCATGCGACCCTCAACGTTAACAAGATTCCCGGTGCCGTCATTGGCCACACAGCCCCAAAGCATGATGGACCCTCCCCAAAATTTGACAGGGAGTAGCAAGTGTTTTTCTTGGAATGCTGTGTTTTTGTGGCGCCATGCATAACGCCTTGCTGTATGACCAAACAACTCAATCTTTGTTTCATCAGTCCACAGGACCTTCACCAAAATGAAACTAGCTTGTCCAAATGTGCTTTTGCATACCTCAGGCGACTCTGTTTGTGGCGTGCTTGCAGAAACGGCTTCTTTTGCATCACTCTCCCATACAGCTTCTCCTTGTGCAGTGTGCGCTGTATTGTTGGCCGATGCACAGTGACACCATCTGCAGCAAAATGATGCTGCAGGTCTTTGGAGGTGGTCTGTGGATTGTTCTTGACTGTTCTCACCATTCTTCTTCTCTGCCTTTCTGATATTTTTGTTGGCCTGCCACTTCTGGCCTTTACAAGAACTGTCCCTGTGGTCTTCCATTTCCTTACTATGTTCCTCACAGTGGAAACTGACAGGTTAAATCTCTGAGACAACTTTTTGTATCCTTCCCCTGAACAACTATATTGAACAATGTTTTTTTTTCAGATCATTTGAGAGCTGTTTTGAGGAGCCCATGATCCCACTCCTCAGAGAAGATGCTACTAAGAGAACAACTAGCAAGTGGACACCTGAAATAGCTTTTCTCATGATTGGATACACCGGGCTATGAAGTACAAAGCTCAATGAGGTTACCAAACCAATTTAGTGCTTCAGTAAGTCAGTAAAAAGTAGTTAGGAGTATTCAAATCATGAAAATCAGAAGGGTGCCCATACTTTGGCACCTGTTAAATTTTGAAATAATGCATATTTCACATTTTTGGTTAGTACAATGAACCTCATTTCAATCCTGAAATATTACTGTGTCCATCAGTTATTACATATACCACACTGAAATAGCTGTTGCAAAAAAAACAATTTTAAACCCCAAAAAATTAGTAAGATTAAGAGGGGTGCCCAAACTTTTTCATATGACTGTATATAACTAGTGGTCGGGGAAAAAGTAGCTACTTAGCACACTGGTGGATTATCAATTTACATTTGTAATGGTGGGTTGCATAACAGCTAATCATATACCGTATATACTCGTGTATAAGCCGACCCGTGTATAAGCCGACCCCCCTACTTTTGCCCCCAAAAACTGGGAAAACCTATTGACTCGTGTATAAGCCTAGTGGTGACAATGCAGCAGCTAACGGTACTGAAAAATTTTAAAAATGAACATAGATAAGAATAAAATGTTGAACTTTTATTTTAAATAGAAACAGTAAACTACCAATGCAGCAGACCACCGTCCTGTTATAAAGCCCCCTATCACTGGTATATAGTCCACCATCCCTGTATATAGCAGCCATCACTGGTATACAGTTGCCGCCATCACTGGTATACAGTTGCCGCCATCAGTGGTATAAAGGCCCCTCATCAGTGGTATAAAGGCCCCTCATCAGTGGTATAAAGGCCCCAGGACGGGTATACAGCCCCAGCAGCGGTAATACAGCCCCAGCAGCGGTAATACAGCCCCAGCAGCGGTAATGCAGCCCCAGCAGCGGTAATACAGCCCCCAGCAGCAGTAATACAGCCCCCAGCAGCGGTAATACAGCCCCTAGCAGCGGTAATACAGCCCCCAGCAGCGGTAATACAGCCCCCAGCTGCGGTAATACAGCCCCCAGCAGCGGTAATACAGCCCCCAGCAGTGGTAATACAACCCCCAGCAGTGGTAATACATCCCTCCCATGTATACAGACGGCCCCCCCCTCAGCATTGATCCATCTCACCCCCTCGGTCTGCACCCGGGTCCTCCAGCTGCTCCGTCTGCGTGTCCCGCGGCTTCTAATACCGGCGTCCTCCCCGCACTTCCTGTTTGACTGCGATCATGTGACCCGGTCACATGATTACATTCAAGCAGGAAGAGCGGGGAGGATGCCGGTATTAGAAGCCACGGGACACGCAGACGGAGAAGCTGGAGGACCCGGGTGCAGACCGAGGGGGTGAGATGGATCAATGCTGAGGGGGGGGCCTCTGTATACATAGGGGGGGCAGGGAGACAGCGGGGGAGGCTATACTGTGCAGGGGAGCAGCAATATACTATGCGCTGCTCCCCATGCATAATTAATGAGCGTCACCACGTGACGTGCCTCTCATTCTGCAGCCTCCCCCCGCCTCCTCCTGCCTCCTGCAGTGCCTGGACACAGCCCCCACCACACCACACTGTATATGACTCGTGTATAAGCTGAGGGGGACTTTTCAGCCCAAGTTTTGGGCTGAAAAAGTCGGCTTATACACGAGTATATACGGTATATATTTATATACTCGTTCATCTCAATGAATTAGAATATCATCAAAAAGTTTATTTCAGTAATTCAAAACAAAAAGTGAAATGCATATATTATAGATCCCCTATTGTATCTGTACATTAGAATTGTCCACAGCCATTGTTACTTGTATTGTTACTATGTTACTTGTCCTAGTCTGCCCTCTTAAAGGGAACCAACCACCTCGGATGACCCTCATACACTGATAATATGTGCCCCTGCAGCCTAGTAAACCATTTGCAGCACTGCTTTTGTGTGAAAGGTGGCTGCAGTAGAAGTGAGATAATGATTTTATAAACTTACATGCCTGCGTACTTGAGGGCGTCTCCCTGTGTGTGCTGGGACTTGTGAGCTGTGCTCATCATGTCTGCTCTCCCCTCCCTTATGCACGCCCCCTCTCAGCCTGCTATACTGATGTGAGGCTGATTGCGTCATAAAGGGGCGGGGAGAGCAGGCATTACGAGCACAGCTCACAGCACAGCTTGCAGCCACTTTTCACACAAAAACAGTGCTGCAAATGGTTTACTAGGCTGCAGGGGCACATATTAACAGTGTATGAGGGTCATCCGAGGTGGTTGGTTCCCTTTAACATGTAAAGCGCCATGCAATATTATGGCGCCATATAAATAAATAAATAATAATAATGATATAGAGTCATCACAAACAGAATGATCTATTTCAAGTGTTTATTTCTGTTAATGTTGATGATTATGGCTTACAGCCAATGAAAACACAAAGGTCATTATTTCAGAAAAGTAAAGTAGGTTGAATGAAGGGTTAAAAAACATGCTGCTGTATTCCATGAGACATCAAAGTGTGAATATAATATTGATTCATTAGGCAACGTGTTTCAGGGCTCCCAGAAACGCCCTGAAACATGGCAATATTACACTGATTTTTGATGATATTGTAATTTATTGAGATGCACTAGTATCTGGCTCAGTGATTGGACCCAAAGAGCAGTCATAAATGGCTTCACATCCATTTGGATGTCTCAAGTGGGATACCAAAGGGCTATGTCCTGGTCCCTATGTTGTTCAACATCGTTATCAATGATTTGGGTAAAGGAATTGAGGGTAAACTGATTACATTTGCAGATGACACAAAGCTGAAGTCATAGCTAATACTAGAGTATTAGAATGCAGAATGGTTTATAAAAGGAATAAATGAGAAGTTCTACATCTGGGTAAGAAAAATTAAAATAACATGTATAGAATGGGACGAATAGAGCTAAGCAACAGCACATATCAAAAAGACTTGGGTATGTTAATCACAGACTGAACATAAGCCAACAGCGTGATGCAGCATCAAAAATGCAAACACAGTTCTGGATGTATTAATCTAGATCATGTGAAGTCATTATCACCCTCTTTCCAGTTCTGGGAACCAAATCTTATGAAAGTCATCAACAAACTGGACCAAGTTCAAAGAAGAGCGACAAGAAAAGTGACCGGTCTGCAAACCATGTCCTATGAGGAATGGTTACATGATTTGGAAATGTTTAGCTTGCAAAAAAGAATACTGTTAGGAAATTTAATAGCTATCTACAAATATCTCAAGGGCTGTCACACTGTAGAGGGATCAGCTTTATTCTCATTTCCACAAAGAAAGACTAGAAGCAATGGGATGAAACTGAATGGCAGGAGACACAGATTAGATATTAGAAAAAAAAAACTATATGACAGTGAGGGTGATCAGCGAGTGGAACAGGCTGCCACAAGAGGTGGTGGGCTCTCCTTTAATGGAAGTCTTCAAACAGAGGCTGCACAGACATCTGTCTGGGATGATTTAAAAAAAAAAAATAAAAAATATATACCGTATTCTCTTTAAATTACAGTACCCGTCATGAAGAACCTGTCAAAAAGCATGTGGAAGTGACATTATCACTATTTGTAGCAAATTTATATTAAACATGCCGAAGGCTCCGAGTGACATTGATTATGCCAAATTATTGTCACCTGCCACCTTCCGGGCCACTGAGGCCTCACACTTCTAGAAAGGGCACACACTCTCCTTTCCAGGCTAGTGTAGAATTTTATACAATTTCTGGAGTTAGCATCCTAAGCTGACACACAAGATGCCGCGGTTACCCTGGTGACTACAGACAATGCTCGAGCGGTGACCTATTAAAATAAATATTTAATAGGCAATCATTCAGAGATCAAATGTGTCATGCTCATGGTGTTCACCACGCAGGGAATTAAACAAGACCTATTTATGTTTTGCAGGGAATTACAGATAACACAATTACAGATAACAAGATGAGGACACTGTCGGAATCAGTTCATAACAAGTAGGACATGGCTGTTCATGAAGAAATTAACACTTACTGAACATGACAGTTTCACTTTCTAAAATACATGGACAAATTATATCAAGGCTGTCATGAAATATAAAAGAATACAAGAATTCTTGCCTGAAAGTAAAGACACAATGGAGTTCCTCTGCTACTGACTCAACACCACTACATACAGATTTCAGAGTAAGACCTCATTCACACACAGAGTTTGTGCTACATTTTTGTTGATCCTAGATCACAAAAAGCAGTAAAACAAATTTGTAAAAATACTCTGCTGTAATGGATAAAAGTAAAAAGCAAGTGTTGATAAAACACATTATCAATAGCAGGGTATTTATTTAATACGTTTTTTGCAAAAAATGTATGAAGCAGCTCTACCAACATCAAGGTAACCCATATTAGAGCAGCCCCTATCTAATGTATTTAAAACCTGAGCATGTGTACAGTACTTATAGATGCAGGATGCAGACAGACCAGAGTCCAATATTGACACGGTGCTGAAACGCCTTTTTATATGCATGTGAAGGAAAGAATGCGCATATAGGGTCTTATCTCAATAACACACTTTCACTAATCGATGTGGAATTGCTCACCTTTGTCAGTTGTGAAACCCACAACTGGTAGAATAGCGTACAGGCAGCTGCTGCAGGGACCGCACTCTCAACGGTGACCGTGGTCGTGATGTAGATTCTTGGACAAAGTGCTTCGGTGTCCGCGCTGCTGCTCCGAGACCAAAGAAACACAGACACGGGAATGTCTGGTACAGCTACAGTCTTTATTTTCCGACGCGTTTCGGAGCCTACTCCCGAGCACCTTCCTCAGGGAATATCTGAGGAAGGAGCTCGGGAGGAGGCTCCGAAACGCGTCGAAAAATAAAGACTGTAGCTGTACCAGACATTCCCGTGTCTGTGTTTCTTTTTATATGCATGGCTCACTAAGGAAGGGGTGGGGACACTCCCTTATCTTGTGAAAAAAGAAATCCATCCAGCATCTATAGGTACTGTACACATGATCATATTTTAAATACATTAGATAGAGACTGCTCTAATATGGGTTACCTTGATGTTGGTAGAGCAGCTTCATACATTTTTTGCGAGAAACGTATTAACTAAATACCCTGTTATTGATACTGTTTTTTTTATCAGCACTTGCCTTTTACTATTATCCATTACAGCAGAGTATTTTTACATGTTTGTTTTACTGCTTTTTTGTGATCTATTTGCTGACGCAAATGTATTACAATCGCTGCCATACTGATGTGAACACAGCGGAGAATCTCCGCATGCATTCACATCGGTATGGTGCCCGGCCAGACAATCAGTGATCTCGGCGGCGGCCGGGAGGCGTAGATCAGCTGCAGAGATCTCCTCCTCCCCTCTGCCGCTGATCTCCTGACGGTGTCGACGCGGGAGATTTGAAGAAACAGCTGATCTGACAGCTGTTTAAATCTCCCGCGCCGACCCTGAAGAGATGATGTCAGGGCAAGAGATTTAAACAGCTGTCAGATCAGCTGTTTCCTCCAATCTCCCTAGCCGACACCACTGGGAGATTAGCGTCAGCCGTGCCCAGGAGATCAGCGGCTGCTCCAGCTGATCTCCTGGTGGCTGCTGCTGACCTCCCGGGAGATCAACGGAGGCAACCGGGAGAGATTTCAATGTGATTCGCAGCATTCTCCTGCGCTGTCATGCAAAGGACACTGCGGATCCATTGAGATCCATGCATTTTTTGTGTGCTTGCGGTCGCTTGCTGATAAAACAAGCTCCCATGAACGCACTAAAAATGCAACATGTTGTGTTCGGAGGGTGGTGGAGGGCGCACAAATTCTGCGCATCCGAACGCAACCGCAACCAAACGCAGGTACCATACATTCCCATGTTAACATAGGAACGCACTGCGCATGTGTTTGGCTGCGTTCGGAACGCTGCATTCACAAATGCAAATGTGAATCCGGCCTAAAATAAGATGGGCAATAATTGTCAATATGGAAATAGGAGGATGGTTTTCTACCTGCGTGAACCAAGTAAAGCTCTGGATCCTGTAGAAGCTCTCACGGCTACTATATAGTTAGTAGTCCAACGCGTGGAAAGATAGCTTTTCAGATGTCTAAGGTGCTAGGCAAATGCAATGGAAACTACCTAAATGGGCTCTAAAACCAAAATGTATCATGATGCACAAAATAAAAATGTTCTCAATTCATCAAAATCAGCGTTTTTCACAGAGTGGAGTGAGAGATGCTGGATTCATTAGGACGACTGAGACAAGATAAAAATTGTACCATATCACAAATCTGATTGCAGTCATTGACTGGAGTAAGATTTGTGGCAAAAGGAACTCTACACTGCTCGAAATAAAATTGACATACAAAGTCACAATACCACATCATGTCCCAGTGCTTTAAAAGCTTTGTCAGAGCGGATGCCAAAAGTCGCTACATTTTTGTGCAGTCTTGAATAGTACAAAAATGTTGGGACTTTTCTAAGCTTTTCCGGTGAAAAAGCTTTGATGAATTAGGGCTGTAGTCTTTGTCTGAATATGGGCTAATAGGAACCTTCTCTAAACCTCTTACTTTATTAGACACGTTGTAAACTGGAGACCTAAATAAGAATATGGCAGGACATAGCAAGATAGATTGGATGCATATGAGCAATCAGTACTTTATCTACTATCCTAGGTAACAGGCACACCGAGTGCTGGCATCATTAAAGCTTGGCTTTGCGAGGAAGATTAAACAATCCCACGTATGTTTCTTACAGAAAGTACCTCATTAAATCAGTCTCCACATTTCCAAATACCTTAAGTCATAGTGCTTGACACTTATCCCTTTCTCTTATAATGAAAGACAGATTATAGCTTGAGATTTAATAGAAGGAGGGATGGTTCAGTGAATCCTTCAATTACTAAATGTAATACAAAGAACTGTCCAAGGCTTGGCCACTCCGCCAGGTTCTGTGAGCAGGTGCTCCGGTAGATAAGCCAATCAAAACTGTTTGGGGAAATAGGTCCCGGCCAGGGGCATATCCTATCACAAGGCGACCTCGCCGTGTGTTCCTGAGATGAGTTAAGTAAATAATTGACTGTGGCAGCACAGAATGAAAACAAGAAGGCAAGCAGCTGCTACGGACTAAATTTAATTCAATTACAATGAAAATGGCCAAAACCTACTCACCTCATAGGCAGATAGGCTGCAGATAGACCTCTAAAGTGTAATATGCACATGGATGGATTATGGAAAGCTAAATTCAGAAATAACCTATGAGATTCATTTCACGGTTCCTTTGAAAGAACATATGATATAGTATGTGCTCTTCACAACAAAACCAGCTAAGCAAGCAGCCATTTTGATCAACAATATCATATCCCTAGATAATAAAGGTAACGATGCAGATTATGTGAAGGAATAAAATCTAACATGGAAGATACACCAAATGATTATGATATAATTAGCTGGCAATCAGCAAAATAAATTATAATTTCATTGCGTGTGCAGGAATTGAAAAACATAATTAAATAAAGCATGCTTGGGGCCACAATAAATGCGTCATGTCTTTAATTTTACTTTCCTTAATAATAGTTAAAGGGCTTGTCCATCTTTGGGTGTATTTTTTTCTTAGTTAAATAAACACAGTTGGGGTCAAAAATCGCTTTTGCAATTTGGTTTCATTTAAAATGTTGGCTTTTATAGCTGGATACAAAATCAGTTAAAGGGAGTCTGTCTGGTCAAAAATCTATGTGTAACTGATATGATTTTCTAATTCCTATGGTGAAGCTCTTTTATATTTCATTTATTTATACTCCCCCCCTATCCTCTGTAAACTGTAAAATAAGAGAATCATTCCATCTGTCAATCAAAGTGAGTGATCACTTAGTTCTCTGCTGCCCACTCCCCAGGGAATGAATATTCCTGAAGTGACATCACTGCACTGCGCACAAGGGAAGTTCAGTAGAAATCACTCATATGGTGGGGCTGTATCCTTCTTTCTGCAGCAAAATAAATGTTCAAATAAACACAGAATCTCAGCACAGCACAGCTTGTGCTCAGAGCAACAGATGGAGGAGATTGCCTTATCTCATAAGTGATAGCTTGGCTTGGTATGTGCCTGCAGTCTCTCCTCCCCCTTCCCCCTCAGAAGCACCACAGGAAAATGAAAATGAAAGTGAGACATAGATCACATGGGGAGGGAGGGAATACCAGCCTGGGAAAGAATGAATAATAGATGAACATTAACATACTGAGGACTATTCAGCAGTGAAAGTAATGAACTGGACTAGTGAAGATAGCTGCGTGCAGGATTTAAAGGTGCTTATAGCAAGAGAACTGCAAAGGGTACAGTAACATTTTTTACATATTCTGAAAGGGCAGCCCAGACACTATTCAAGGGTATTATTAGTATCATTCGGAAAAATGACCTGACTGAGTCCCTTTAAGTGGACTGGCTATATTATTTTTATTTAGCAGATGTGTTGGGGGCCTGATTTTGTTTTAAAGTATAAGTGTTCCAGGTTCTCCTTCTGCACTTTCTAAATCAGCTTAGGGACTTACGGTTCCCGGTTCCTGAGATGGCCGCGCGGCGAGCGAGAAGCTCATGACACCCACCGCCTAATACCCACATAATAACCACCGGAGGGCCCCGGTTTTGACAGTGAAGGGGAGGAGAGGTCCTGAGGCACGGAACGGGACCGCATGGAGCCATGGTTGCGCGGCACCGTCACGAGCACAAGACACCATAATACAGCAACAGGAAGCGGCGGTAAGATGGCGGCGAGCAGGAGAACAAGAGACAGAAACAACACCAAGCAGCACGCAGATGTGAGGCAACAGGGAAGAGAGGGAAGCGCCATAAGCCCGCAGACACGGCCGGCGGCAGCAGCTTCGGCTACACGCCAGGAGGTTAGTGCCATAATGGAACCTCAGCTACACTCAGTGTTGGCGGCTGAACTGAAGGCTCACCTCACAGCTGAGCTGAGCAGGGCAGTCAGGGACACGGTGCAGACGGCCCTGGCTGAGTTGCAAACCATTACACAGCAGCACGAAACTAGACTGACAGAAGCCGAGCAGAGAATATCAGACTATGAAGATAGAGTGCAAGCTCTTGAACAACAACTAGACACTGTCTGCAAAGATTCAACATGGATGAAAGCTAAACTAGACGATTTAGAAAACAGATCAAGACGCAACAACCTGAGGATTGTAGGTCTGCCTGAATCTGTGTCCCATAACCAATTAAATGACATTTGCGAAGTCGATCTGCCCCAAGCCCTGGGATTTGAGAGACGCTGCAAGGTGGAAAGGGCACACCGGGTAGGCCCTCCCCCTCCATCTCGGGAGGTAGACAACAGAAATCACACGCAGCACTCAGAAACCATAAAACCCAGGCAGGTCATAATGAGATACCTGGATTACAAGGACAAGGAAAAGCTACTGCTGGCTTTCAGGAGACGGCGTCAGCCTCTGATGTTAAGGGGACATAAAGTGCTTATATTTGGTGATCACTCCCCTGAAGTGGTCAGAAAGAGGAGGCTGTTCAGTGACATCTGCAGCATGCTATTTAAAAGAGGTACCCCGTTCCAAATGCTATACCCTGCCACACTTAAGGTGGCGGGCCGTGACAGGAAAACCACAGTTCTATACGGATGTGAAAGAAGCATGGCGCAAACTGACAACGAGAGACGATGATGACACCCGATGCAGGAGACACACGGATGGAAGCTCTGGGTCCAATTCACCAAAAAATATAAATAATGATCAGGAAGATACAAGATCCAGCCGATCCCGAGCTACAGGTGCAACGCCAATCAGAGGCGCTTCAGGGGAACACGTCGCCGAGGGCTCGTTTGTTACTGCTTGACTGACGTGATAAATGGCTTATATACTCATCTTTGATTGGTCACACTGATCTAGATATACCCTGAGACATTGGGACATTGGACTGACGGATACTGTGACGTTGTGACGTTGTGATGGGAAGATCTCTCAATACAATCTGGCACGCCGCCTACCGCTTGCATCAATGGGCACGTTGTGTTTTTTTTTTTTTTCTCTTTCTCCCCTATACTCTACTACTTGAAATGGAACTATTGACAACTTGGTGGACCGAGGTATTGATAATTGAAACAAATTACTCTTCACCATAGGAACAACTATTATGCTGGCAGACAACTTTTCGTTTTCTTTTTTCAGAGGCGGGAGGGTGAGAGCTAAGAAGGAGAGTAATGGCACTCAGGGTGTTGGAAGCTGTACCAGTTTCTGGGAGGGTTGAGAGGCGCACAGTGTGGGAGGTGGGGAAATTGTTGGGATTTCTTATGTTGATTATTACGAGTTGGGAATATTGTGCATTGATCTTGTTCTATGGGGTTTCTATTATAGTTAAGGGCAAAGCAGATTCTTGGAGGGGAGTGGACGCTATCTACACATTGTTTCGCAGCCAACCTCGCTATATTGACACATAATGGTTCAGGTTCTATCATGGAATGTGAAGGGCCTACGCTCACCGGGTAAACGCTCAATTGTCCTCCGACATCTTAAAAAACTACGAGGGGACATTGTTCTATTACAAGAAACCCATCTAAGGGAGGAGGACTTTTTCAGACTCAAAAAATTTTGGGTGGGAGAAGTGATTGGCTTGAGTGCACTGGACCGAAAGGCCGGGGTGATCATCCTGATCAGCAAAACCTTAACACATAGAATTATCTCACATGATAGCTTGGCAGAGGGGCGCCATATACACTTATTGATAGAATGTTCAGGTATGACCCTGAGTATCCACAACATATATGCTCCCAACACGGGTCAGGACGCATTTCTAGAGTACCTCTTACCATCCATGTTACAAGACACGGAGAACAACGTAATAGTTGGGGGAGACTTCAATTTAGTCATGAATACTAGCGAAGACAGGAAACTGAACGCACAGGGAGACAGGGGCGCTGGGAGGAGGGGAGACAGGAACAGTCAGCAGAATGTGTCCTCACTGGCGAGGTTTGCATCTGACCTGCACCTTTGGGATGCATGGAGACTGAGAAATCCCCAAGAGAGGGAATTTACTCATTTTTCCCACCGGCATGATTCCTGGTCCAGGATAGATGCACTACTGGTTGGTAACCATCTGCTGTCTAGGATAGAAGATACGTCGATTGGCAACCTGGTGATATCTGACCATAGCCCAGTGAGCTTGTTACTGTCGGACGTTTACCCTAGGGGAAATGACATAGTTTGGCGCTTTCCCACGACGCTACAGGACAGCCCTGACTTTAAGAAACTACTAGGAGAGTGGTGGGGACTATTATCATCAGATAATGAACAACACTTGGGAGATAGTGTGCTGTTTTGGGAAACCGCCAAGGCAGTATTAAGGGGTAGAATAATAGCATACACAAGAAGCAGGCGTCGATTGGTGAAACAGTCCTTCCTATCTAGCAGCAATGCAGTGAGATCCGCCTACAGAGACTTCATTGACAATCCGTCAACTGACAACAGGCTTGTTTGGCAGCACCAGAGAGATATTTTTAATGAATGGTCAAGACAAAAAGAAACCATGTTTAGACAACTCTGGGAAGCCAAATTATATCATTATGGCAATAAAGCGGGCAAGCTATTGGCCAACCTGGCAAGGGGAAAGCGGCAATATACCACGATCACTGCAATTAAGAATCGGGGAAGGAAGATAACGAAAGACCTGAAACAAATAGTGGAAGTACTAGGCAAATATTACGCAAAACTATATAATACACCGTCAGGGGGGGAAGGGGGGCGATGACTGGTTGCAGACATATCCCATGACACGACTCGACGAACCAACCCTCCAGAACCTCAACAGACCAGTTACAGTCGAAGAAGTCACTGGGGTGATAAAGGAGTTGAATGCCCATAAGGCACCTAGCCCGGACAGATTTAGTGGGGGATTCTACAAGGCGATCTATCCCATGATTACACCTACCTTGACGTCCCTCTACAACTCAATCCTACAAGGAGGCCCAATACCTGACCAAATGAACACGGCACACATTACATTGATTCCAAAAGGTGGTAAGAACCTTGAGGACCCGGCCAGTTACAGACCGATCTCATTAATCAATGTAGACTTGAAGATCCTGTCTAAGCTGATGGCAAACAGATTAGCAATATTTCTCCCGGGATTGGTTGGTCGTCACCAGGCAGGGTTCGTCAAGGGGCGGTCGGCAACAGGTAATATACGGAGGGCGCTGCTAACGATCGACTCGCTCACATGGAGTAGGGAGACGCGAACTCAAAGAGACCCAGCCATGGTCACGCTGGACGCAGAAAAGGCCTTTAACAATGTCCGGTGGCCATGGCTGGGCAAGGTGCTAGATGCAGTGGACTGACGGGCCCTTTCAGGTCATACTTAGACGCACTCTACGCGAACCCCAAGGCCAGGGTGCGAACGCTGGGATTTTTGTCCAGTACATTTACTTTACACAGGGGGACGCGTCAGGAATGCCCGCTATCGCCCCTCCTCTTTAACCTGGCAATTGAACCACTTGCCCGCTACCTGACGAGTGGCGAAGACTTTGAGGGGTTAGCTATAGGTTCTCGAAGGATAGGCTCCAACTTCTTTGCAGATGACATAATCTTATATCTAGGGGACCCATCTACGGAATTGCCAGCTATACTACACCGAATTGAGAGGTTTGGATCCTTTTCTGGTTTTAAATTAAATAAGGAGAAATGTGAGATACTCTTCCTATCAACACGTGGAAGGCGTCGGGGGGAGGTGGTGACGGAACCCGATAAAATTCTCGACATACCGGTGGCTAAAAAGTCAATTCCATACTTGGGGATACAGCTAGGGCGAAACACTGACCTAGTCTATAGTCTAAATTACGAACCACTATTAGTTAAGATGGAATCAGACCTCAGTAAATGGGAGGGATTGCCGCTTCCCCTGTTGGGACGTGGACACCTGCTTAAAATGATGAGCTTCTCTAAGCTCCTATACCCGCTCGAAGTATTGCCTATGCTGATACGAAGCAGAGACATAAACAGAATAAACAGGGCATTTGTCAGGTTCTTGTGGCGGAGCAAACGTCCTAGAATTCGCCTGAAAACCCTGGTGCTGCCGAAAGAGCTAGGGGGTCTAGCCATACCTGATGTACGGAGTTACAATTTGGTGTGCTTGGTCCGACACATCTTAGACTGGTTGGGCAGGTCAAGCAAGTTCTCAGATTGAGAGCTAGAATCAGAACTTTGTAGACCATGGAGCTTGGCCTCGGTGTTACACACGTCGAGATCTAATCTCCCAGCTATGATGAAGCACTCCATAGTGACAAGAGACACCATAGCGGCCTGGAAGATAATTCTGAAAAAACAGGGCCTCTCTTGGCGAATATCCAAATTTATTTCCCTGTGGGCACACGTCAAGTTCCCGCTGGGGAGGGAAAATAGTATTTTTCAACGTTGGAGGGAGGGGGGAATAGAAAGAGCTAATGACCTCCTCTGCCACTCAGAATCCAGATGACTGACAGGAGTGGAACTATTGGAGTCTATGGCACTACAAGAACATCACATGCTCCAGTTCAAACAACTAGAGCATTATATCATGAATAGATTGGTTAACGTTCAGTCAGAATGTGTGACGAATACATGGGATGATCTAATTTCTAGGGGAATAACCAATACGAGTGTTTCTACTCTATACAAAGACTTAGGGCCCCAAATAATACAGACTACACACTCACGGCTCTTCAAAGGGTGGGAATCCAGACTGAAGGAGGAAGCATTGGGAGTGAAAATACTGAACGGATGGAGAATATTTAGAGGAAATGTAGTTAATGAACAGTGGCGAGATTCCCAGTTCTGATGCATAGAGCGATTTATGGGTTCACAGCACATCAAAATAAGTCAAATGCAGACAGGCTGCAGGCTTGTCCGAAGTGCCACACACCAGGCACTGATCTTTTCCATGGTATATGGGAATGCAAATTAATCCGCCCTCTCTGGTCCTTCATGGAAGATATGGCAGGGAGGGTCGCGGGAAAATTTTAATAAATGGAAGGGATTTATTCTACACTATCTCTCCGATGAGGAAGTTAAATCAGTGGTATGGCCCTTTAGAGACTCTACCTGGTATTTGATGGAACAGCTACAGGGTAACCTGGGAAGGCTGGAGGTCTCTCAACACACTTGATACTAGACGACTGGCCCGAAGGTTGTGAAAGGTAGAAGGAGTTAGTACATTCCAGTGCTACCGTTATGGTTTGCATTCATTAGACAGAAAGATGAGCTCTGCCGGGGAAGGAACGGGTTGGAGGAGCATGTGAGCAGATCTGTCCATCAGTCTTCTCCAATAGAGAAACATCTCACATGGGAAAGCTGTTTTTCTTCTTGAGGAGGCTGATTGCATGATTCTCCACCAGCAGCCATTTTAAGGCCTAAATAGCTGTGTGATCTATGAGGAAGGCTGCACCAACAAGTGCAGAAGAACCTGTCATAGGTATACATTAGTGTCACAAACTCATGTTTCCAACACATATGTTAAAGTAAAGGTTAAGTGGTCAACCTCTTTACATTTACCAAAAATAATCAGTTTAATATTTTAGGGGGGAAATGTAAATGTTTTTTCTAGTGTCAACCAATTTAAAGAAACTCCCTTCCATTTGATATTGACAGAACAGCATGGCATGATTCATGGCCGGGACAATGAATGGAAGTTCACAAAGAGACTTCAATTTTAATTTCAATAAAACTATTACACTTGTTAGGAAATGATAAAGTACAGACTCCATCCCCCGAGACTAAGAAGTGACACAGAAATAGAAGTCTACTTCTGAGTAGAGCGATGCAATCCTGGTCTCAAGGTCTCAAGAAGTCCTAAAGATCCTTACATTCTGCTGAGGATGTCAGTCTACACAGCAGCACATGGGGTGGCCGAGTGCATATAAGATCTGCCGGATGAATTCCTATTTGCCTTTAGCTAATCCCCCCGACACCCCATACACCTACATGTGCGGTTCATACCAGCATGTGTGTTCTGAATGGGCTGAGGCAAATATGTGTGTATATTCATAGAAAAAAGATAAAATAAATTAATGCCAGCATTTTTATAATCTATCTACTTACATAATCGGGAGTTGGGCACTGTAGCCCAATCCCAGACTCCTTTGCGCGACTGCGAGTGATGACGCGCAGCGTCATCACGAGCCGCAGCCGCTCTACAGTTAAAAAAAAAAAAATCCTCACCTCTCCCCAAGCCCCCGGAGTCTCCCGCCGTCTTCCGCCGTGTTCCGCTAGGCTCCCGGTGGCTCTGCAGGCTCCCGGTGCCTGCAGTGGTCTTCTATCTACTGCACTCAAGGACCTGTGGTGATGTCAGAGTCACGTGACACCAGCTTACTCCAGGCAAATCGCAGGTCACGTGACTCTGACATCACCACAGGTCCTTGAGTGCAGTAGATAGAAGACCACTGCACGCACCGGGAGCCTGCACAGCCACCGGGAGCCTAGCGGGAGACGGCGGGAGACTCCGGGGGCTCGGGGAGAGGTGAGCATAATCTTTTTTTTATTTTTTTTAACCCCTGCCTTGCAGGAGCACCACCACAGACACCTGTATATTCTGCCACCACACAGATGCCTGTATACTATCCCACCACACAGATGCCTGTATACTATCCCACCACACAGACACCTGTATACTATGCCACCACACAGACGCCTGTATACTATGCCACCACACAGACGCCTGTATACTCTGCCAACACACACACGCCTGTATACTCTGCCGCCACCACAGACACCTGTATACTCTGCCGCCACCACCACACACGCCTGTATACTCTGCCGCCACCACACAGACGCCTGTATACTATGCCACCACACAGACGCCTGTATGCTCTGCCAACACACACACGCCTGTATACTCTGCCGCCACCACAGACACCTGTATACTCTGCCGCCACCACCACACACGCCTGTATACTCTGCCGCCACCACCACACAACGCCTGTATACTCTGCCGCCACCACACACGCCCGTACACTCTGCCACCACCACACACGCCTGTACACTCTGCCACCACCCACACACGCCTGTACACTCTGCCGCCACCACCACACCTGCCTGTATACTCTGCCGCCACCAGCACAGACGCCTGTATACTCTGCCGCCACCAGCACAGATGCCTGTATACTCTGCCGCCACCACACATGCCTGTATACTCTGCCCCCACCACACACGCCTGTATACTCTGCCGCCACCAGCACAGACGCCTGTATACTCTGCCACCACCACAGACGCCTGTATACTCTGCCGCCACCACCACACCCGCCTGTATACTCTGCCGCCACCAGCACAGACGCCTGTATACTCTGCCGCCACCAGCACAGACGCCTGTATACTCTGCCACCACCACACACGCCTGTACACTCTGCCACCACCACACACGCCTGTACACTCTGCCGCCACCACACACGCCTGTACACTCTGCCGCCACCACACACGCCTCTACACTCTGCCGCCACCACCACAGACGCCTGTATACTCTGCCGCCACCAGCACAGACGCCTGTATACTCTGCCGCCACCAGCACAGACGCCTGTATACTCTGCCACCACCACACATGCCTGTACACTCTGCCACCACCACACACGCCTGTACACTCTGCCACCACCACACACGCCTGTACACTCTGCCGCCACCACACACGCCTGTACACTCTGCCGCCACCACACACGCCTGTACACTCTGCCGCCACCACCACAGATGCCTCTATACTCTGCCGCCACCAGCACAGACGCCTGTATACTCTGCCGCCACCAGCACAGACGCCTGTATACTCTGCCGCCACCACACATGCCTCTACACTCTGCCGCCACCACACACGCCTGTACACTCTGCCACCACCACACACGCCTGTATACTCTGCCGCCACCAGCACAGACGCCTGTATACTCTGCCGCCACCACACATGCCTGTACACTCTGCCGCCACCACACACGCCTGTACACTCTGCCACCACCACACACGCCTGTATACTCTGCCACCACCACACACGCCTGTACACTCTGCCGCCACCACACACGCCTGTACACTCTGCCGCCACCACCACAGATGCCTCTATACTCTGCCGCCACCAGCACAGACGCCTGTATACTCTGCCGCCACCAGCACAGACGCCTGTATACTCTGCCGCCACCAGCACAGACGCCTGTATACTCTGCCGCCACCAGCACAGACGCCTGTATACTCTGCCGCCACCAGCACAGACGCCTGTATACTCTGCCGCCACCAGCACAGACGCCTGTATACTCTGCCGCCACCAGCACAGACGCCTGTATACTCTGCCGCCACCAGCACAGACGCCTGTATACTCTGCCGCCACCAGCACAGAAGCCTGTATACTCTGCCGCCACCAGCACAGACGCCTCTATACTCTGCCGCCACCACCACAGATGCCTGTATACTCTGCCCCCACCACCACACACGCCTGTATACTCTGCCCCCACCACCACACACGCCTGTATACTCTGCCACCACACAGATGCCTGTATACTATGCCACCACAGACACCTATATACTCTGCCAACACCACCACACACGCCTGTATACTCTGCTACCCACAGAGCCGCCTGTATACTCTGCTACCCACAGAGCCCCCTGTATACTCTGCTACCCACTGACCCGCCTGTATACACACAATTCATTTCACCCTGCTCCCGATGCAATTGCATCGGGCCTTTTTACTAGTGTATAATAAAAACCTGATTAAAATAATTTATCATTACTGGTGATAGATTGTATTCTGTGCTCTTCAATAAGGTGGCTTATCAAATCACATATTTCATTTCACTCCAATGAGCAATTGTAGCAAAGATAAAAGGTATCTCATCTTATACTTAAATCCTGATAATACATCAAATGTCTACATAATACTAGAACCGCTTATCTGATGCCAAAGTTTACTTGTCAAAGAATAGTAACTCTTTATTCTGTTTTCCCTGAAAAGAGAGAGAATATCTGGTGAAAAAAAAAAAAAAGTGATACATTTAAGGTAATTTGGTCACATCTTATCATATATTAAAGAAGCACTCCTATTTTTTAAGTTTTTTTTTTTAAAGGGAACCTGACCCCTCCAAATCGGTCCCCAGCCTCTAAAAACCTGTCCCTACACCTTCCTATAAGGTTTCAAGCTATCCCTCTCTTTCCCTATAGCTATTCTGTAAAGTGTAATTATCACCTTTATAACCTGAGAAATCTGTGGCTTCTGAATCCCCGAGGAGTCACAGTGGGTGTTCCCTCTGGTTCCTTATCGCCGCCTCCACTGTTGTTTTTCACGCCACAATGGGCGTGAAAATGCATGTTGATTATCGTGTGTCGGATCACTGGGTGGGCTTAGCCGTAATGATGCAAATCGCGTCATCTCCGGTGCTGTGATGTTGATACACCTTATGCTGCGCATTGCGCATGCATGAGTTGTAAATAACACCTCACGCATGCGCAATGCACAGTGAGGTCAGTACATACGTCACAGCGCCGGAAATTATGCGATTTGCATCATTCCGGCTAAGCCCACCCAGTGATCCGACACAGGACCATCAACATTCATTTTCACGCCCATTGGGGCATGAAAAACAACAGTGGAGGCGGCGAGGGAACACCCACTGTGACTCCTTGGGGATTCAGAAGCCGCAGATTTCTCAGGTAATAAAGGTGATAATTACACTTTACAGAATAGCTAAAGGGTCCCTTTAAGTAAATCTGTGCATATATGTATGTAGTGTAGTGTGTGTTAATACTCATATTTTAAATCAAAATATCCTTGAAGGTATCTATATCTTTTAATGTTAGCATGCCCTAACATTGGAAGAGCCACAATGCGCTAAGTGTAAGGCTGGGTGATGGTGGAATGATCAGCTGCCAGCCGAGTGCATTGTGTTGGTCACACTTTGAGCTAGTCATTGCGCTGCCATGCATCTTTGAGGGCCAGGTATATATTTTTCACCTGCCACCCAGTCCTGGCAATGACGGACTTAGACAGAGACCATTCAAGGAGGCAGGCAGCATAGTGACTGGTAAACAGAACCAGACAGGTCAAACACACCAAGACCAAAAACACAGAGCAAACCACAATAACTTAAGGTACCTTTACACGCCACCACAGGAAGGCAGAAACCGCCAGGCACTGGGGACAATTGTGCCTATTGCCATGAAATCACTACGAAATGGCGGCGTCTAAATCAGGAACTTCCTTCCTGTGTCCTGCAGTTCCTTCGGATACCTGTTTCTGAGCCGTGCTCAAAAACAGGAAGGCACAATTCCTATGGTGGTGGCGTGTAATCGGGGCACAGGCAAGGTATTTGCGTTGCCTAGTGAATTCCCAGGGGCATGCCACAGCGTCATGGATACCACGCCCCATCAGCTATCATTGGTGGGGGCTACTGTGTAACCATTGGCTGTCCCTGCACAGGGCGCCATATTTAAAGAGCTGACCAGTCACACTACACATTTGCAATGGCGTAATGTATTAGCCAGCCTTCCTGCGCAGGCTGGCCAATCATCATGCTATTGCGTTGTCCAATCACCATATGAGCGTCACGTAATACACAACTCTGTCACGCCTATGTACTTGCGGCGCGAAAGATGTACGCCCATAATCATTTGTGGTAGTGGCGTGTAAACCAGGGAAGGTATTCAACAGGAAGAAAGCCGCAGGAGCTGTCGGCACTTCCGGGGAACGCAAATACCTTCAGTGGAGCACGCAGTGGCGGCTTCTATATGCGGCATCGGTGATCGGTATCCACCGTTAAAAACGTGCACGTGCGGTGGATACCTGTTGCTGCCCTCTGTGGCGGCATGTAAAGGTACCTTAAGGGGAACAATTATAACCAAGATTAGAGACCAAAGCAAAAACCACCTCAGGAGCACAGAGGTATTGACTTCAACCACCCAACAGAACTGAAATAATAAGCAATTAACAGATGAAATGGCAGAGTTTGAATCTGCCTCCCAGCAGCCACCTGACTATGCTGGGACAATGCCCAATCTCCACCTATAGACAACAGAGATACCGGAGGAGGGAAGGAGAGAGGAATGGAGGGAACATCCCATCACCTGACTGCCCCAGAAGGCACGATGTCACATACCCACTGGCAACAGCTATCACCAGGGAACCTGGCGCCCCAGGGCCCCTGAACTGCATAACCATTGGGAGCAGCGGCATCCCACCTCCCATTGATACTAGAAGTAAATATCCTAGAATACGATTCCTGACCTGAGTGGCCCACTTATGTTTTGTTCCCCTCAAGGCCAGTGAAGAGCGATGGGTGATCCGCCGAAGTGCTGGAGCATGCCCAGGAGTGCGAGGGGCTCATTCAGGTATGGAGCTACCAGTCATAAGACAGAGCAGGCAATTTACTAGAAGTTAGACCAGGGACTAGTGTTTTTTTGTTTTACTTTGAAATACAAGATCCTGGAGCCACAGAAATTGGTCCCAAAAATATTATGTAATCACCAGTTTCTGGATGTGCTTCAATCAAAAAATTGTACTCCAAAGGATCATGCAGTCATTAACTTATGGTATGGACAATGTCTACTAAGGTATCAGGAATTTCACAATGTGAAACATTGTTGCTTTAAAGTTCTTTTTGAAAATATGGAATTCTTTATAACATTATCATTTAAAACCTACAACACACTACTACATGTTAGCATCTACATTCATAGCGAAAAGTGTTGGCACCCTTGAAATTGTTCCAGTAAGGCTGGGGTCACACTTGCGTTTTTATTTTCAAATTTAGATCCGGTTTTGAGCTTTCAAAAAGCTCAAAACCGCATCAGTAAACGCTCCTCATAGGAGCCCATTATAACAACCGCATCCGGCTCTGCAGCCTGCGTGCAAGATCATGCAGGCTGCAGTTGTTGGAGCGGTTCTGTGCCCCGCAATGCGGTAACCGCATTGCTCAGGATGTATAATCCTGAGCAATGCGGTTACCGTATACTTTGCTTATCCCGGCTGCCTCCGGGATAAGCAAAGTGTTAACAGTGTAAAAAAATCTTTAATATTAATAATAATTGAGCCCATCATGTCTCTAGAGGGTGCTCACCCCCCCTAGAGACATGCTGCCTACTCAGGTGGGGATGTAATGTGTTAAAAATTCCTGTACAGTAAGCCGGCTCCTGTCGGCTCTGTACAATTTTGTGAATGAAGCTGCGGCTCCATTGACAGCTGTGCGCATACTATACGTCATGTACATATAGTATGTGCGCTTCCCGAGGTCCTGTACGCATTTACAGTAGATTTATGGGGTGCGCTGCTCATAGATCTACTGTAAAAGCCTACAGTACCTCGGACAGCGCACATACTATATGTACATGACGTACAGTATGCGCACAGCTGACAGGGGAGTCGTAGCTTCATTCACAAAATTGTACAGAGCCGACAGGAGCCGGCTTACTGTACAGGAGTTTTTAACACATTACATGCCCACCTGAGTAGGCAGCATGTTTCTGGGGGGGTGGCACCCCCTAGAGACATGATGGGCACAATTAATATTAATATCCATTCTTTTTTCACAGATTTTACAGTTTGCTAATCCCTGAGCAAACTGTACGGTAACCGGATTGCTCCGTATTACACATTGCTTGCAAAATGTGTGGGAAGCCAATTGCGTTCAACGCATCCGGATCTAGATGTGGTGAACACAATTCTCTGTAAAAGTGTGACCCTAGCCTAAATGAAGTATTTCTACAGAAAATTACTACAATTAGACACATTTTGTTATGCACGTTTACATTCTTTTTGTGTATTGGAACAACTTGAGAAAAAAGTCAAAAAAGACATAATTTCCCAGAAAGCTTCAAAATGGGCTGGATAAAACTGTTGACACCTTTCCAAAATTGTGGTGAAGAACTTTGTTTCAAGCATGTGATGCTAATTCAAACTCACCTGTTGCAAGTAACAGGTTTGATTAATATGATATCTGACCTGAAACCAAAAAGGGGGAAAAGTTAACTCAATCCTTGGATTGTGTGTCTGTGTGTGCACACGTTTCATGGACAACAGAAAGAGAAGAGAACTGTCTGAGGATTTGAGAACCAAAATTGTTGAAAAACATCAACAATGTCAAGATTACAAGTCTAACCCCAGAGATCTTGATGTTCCTTTGTCAATGGTGTGCAAAATAGTCAAGATGTTTGCAACTCAGGGCACTGTAGCAAATCTCCCTAAAAAAGTGATGCAACTAAATATTAAGTTAGGATGCTAACGATTTTGTCCAGCCCATTTTTACTGTTTCGTATGAAATTATGTCCAATTTCCCTTTTTTTTCAGTTTTTTTTTTGTTTTCTTGCAATACACACAACGAAAATATATATATTTACAACCAAAAAAATTGTAATTCCAAGATTTTTTGGGAGATATACTTCATTCTCTGGAACAATTTTAAGGGTGCCAACACTTTCAGCCATGACTTTATATTTTGGCAGGAATTTAGAAGTGGGGCCGAGAGGGTCTATGGTGCATGCTTACAGCAGGTTTGGACATTTATTTGTATCTACCTTTAATAAGTTACTTATCTGGGTATGTAAGTACTAGAGCTATCTAGAAAACCATGGGCAAATTATATACCTTTTATTTAATGTTGAAAAATAATCCTGGTCATGTTCCGAGTAAGTACACGGTGAATTCAGAATATTTCTATTTCCATTTGAAATAGTCATCATTAATGTAAACCTCATGCCATAACCTCTTTCCGGGGTCAATTAGATCTTAATGCTACATTTATGTGTTTCTTCCCACCATTACTATAAAATGCTCTCTTTCTAAAGCCTACTTAGCAAACAATTATCCTCCAGGAGAGCAGCCAAATGTAAATCACTGACCTCACTGAAATTTTAGATAGGAGCTATAGAGGGAAGGAAACTGTGGTCACTCAGCACCACTCAAAGATTAATAGAGTAACGCCAGGGAACTTAAAAATGTTCCGCAGAGATACTGGGGTTTTCTCGAATTAATAAAAAAATCTTCACAAATCATCAATAAGGAAGTAAAGAAGAAACAATATCTTTTTTGTAAGTATGCTGAATCATGGAACTTAAAAAGGTCAATTGTATATAAAAATTGGACCTAGACTGCTTTATCTAGATAGTTCTGTGACATACTTACAAGAGTGGCTGGTGTATTATGTATTCCTTCTAGCAATGTTCATCTTGTGTTAAAGCTCACACTTACCCAGTTCTATTGTTCACTTGTGCTTGTTCATAGTCCGGAGGATAGTTTAGATTTCTTGAGAGCCCAATAAACAAGAATCTGTCACGATCTCCACACTGTCCCTGTCTGCTATGTTACTTTTGTGTGGAAGCTGTCAGTCTGTGCTGGGTCTGTGCTGGGTCTGTGTTGCAATCATCTGCGTTCACTTCCCTTGATTAGCTCTCTACTTAAGCCTGCTAGCTCCTCCATTCTGTGTCAATTGTACACTTGCTGCTGCCTGTGTAAGACTTGATCCCTCTGTACTCTGTGCCTCACCCAGCCTGACTTCATTCCCTTACCTGGACTTTGACCATTTGCCTGTGACCTGACTTCTCTTTTGCCTGCTCTCTGGAATCTATTTTGTCTCTCTTGTTTTCCTGATTCCGGCTTGTGAATTGAACTTTGTCTATGACTACCCCTTTTTATTACTGCGCATTTCCTGGACCTGACCTCGGATCGCTTGACCTGCCTTTACTTAACTGGTAAAAAGTATTATTTATTATAATTGCTATCTGTAATTGCAGTCTTTCTCTTCACCTCTAGGACTTGTTATTACTGCAGTGACTCGCGTCACAGAATCAATGTAGAACAAACTATGTGAACATTTTGAGAGGAAATCCAAAACCATTAAAGGCCAGGGTACCATAGCAAGTATGTAAGCTATCTCAAATTATTTCAACAGTACTTGAATGCATAAAAATAATCTGCTTGTCACACGTGTAGTGGATGAGGGAAAGGAAGCAGGAAGGTATAACGGGCAAGGGCAACTGAGAAGCTAGTCTGGCCCTGGATTTGGGGTTTCTTACTAGCTCTGGTTCAAAAGGTATCTCTGAGATTTGTAGGTTCAAGCCACCACTTTTTCCCTCAATTCATCAACCTGCCCTATGTTACTCCCTCTCACCTCCCTCCATAGGCAAGAGGAACAGCAACTTCCACAGGTTTAAGTGCAATCAATCTTCAGCAAAGAATAGTTGACTTCAGCTTACTTGGTCAAAGGCAGAGAAGGTCTATCAGCGATGTCATCTGGAGGAAGAGGAGGCTATTTAAAGGTCAGGGGTGTGGTCACCTGATAAACCTATACCTCCACCTGCAGATCAGCACACCACACATAGACAGAAATTGTAGCTTCAGCATTAACCCCGACTGAACCAAAGGAAATAAACTCTAGTTTAAACAACAGCAGAGCAATTCACGTGGAGTGCAGAGCAATCAACAAGTGACACTGCTATGCTCAGAACTATCTACTTAAGATTATATTATATTATGTAAATATCTTACATTTTTCCATATATTTATATGATACATTTTTATTCTTCTGTCTTTTACATATATTACTGATTACTAGTGATGAGCAAGTACAAGGATGCTCAGGCGTTTGGTACTCGAAACGAGCAGGTGAGATGCTCAGATTGGCTCGACTCAATTACCGAGGATAATGGAAGTCAATGGGAAAATCAAGCATTTTCTCAGAAGAGTCTTTCAGAAAAATGCTCGAGCTTCCCATTGACTTCCATTATACATGGTAATCAAGTCGAGCTCATCTGAGCATCCGACCTGCTCAATTCGAGTACTAAGCACTCGAGCATCTTAGACTACCTTCACATGTGAGTTTGTAAATGTTGCAGATCATCCGCAGATGTGAACGCATGCCAAAAACGCAGATGATTCTGTCAATGCAGCATTGATTATCTGCATGCATTGACAGAATTATTGCCTACAGGAATGTATTACCGGACATTGAAAACCATTATACAGCAGCCGGGGAGGAGAGAAAGAGAGAGAGAGACTTTGCACGATCCAGAATGGGAAATAGCCTGGGAGGAGCTGTGGATTTTGTCACAAGTAAAACAAAACAAAAAAAAAACATTGCATTTGCGTTTGCTGAGTTGGCCTATAGATGGCAGTGTGTCTCCATTCACTGCCATGCATTCTTTGTGTGCTTCAGGACGCTTGCATAAGAAACAAGTCTTCTGAGACGCAGAAGAAATGCAACATGTTGCGTTTGGAGGGCACAGAGAATATGCACATCCAAACGCAATGCATGCAACGCAGCCAAATGCAGGTACCATGTGTCCCCATGTTAAACATAGGGATGCAGTACGCATGCATGCTGCGTCCTGAATGCAAGTGTGAAACCGGTCTTAGTGTTTGCTGATCACTACTGGTTACATTTAGTTTATAAAATTCTTGAAAATTTAAGTCTGCATTGCAATCTTCAATTTCAAAATTTTCTCTTATGGGAGTTTCCCTCCCTGTGATACTGGCTGGTTGTAAGTTCTTTGTGCATCCAAGATGTAGCTGTTTTCATTGACTTTCTTGTATCAACACTGCTGTAAAACTACTTTCCTCTCCATATGTCTGCCAGCGGAAGACCAGCGACCGAAAAATGGTCCTGGCCATTCCGCAATGATCAAAGAGCTGAACGCTGGTCGTTGCGGCATGCCACACGCAGCTACATTGCTGGCGAGGTTGCTGCAACATCACAAAACATGTTACATTGCAGCAACATCAGTAGCGACGTTGTTGCGTGTAACCCCAGCTTTAGATTACTGTACACAATCAAAAGTCTTAGATTTACCAATGCAGCAGAGCTGAGAGAGCTGCCCACATCAGGCTATCTATAGACCTTATATATTGACAGTGAGGTGGCAAACAGAGGAGGGGTCATATTGGACAACATGCGCAAGCCAATTAGTCCAAGCAATGATAAAATATTACTGCAAAACCAAACGTTGCAAATAAATCACACTACAGACCTTGACAAGAGAGGTATCCCTGTATTCTCCGTATTAACCACTACCTCATGCTGTTTTCAAATTATGTAGCAAAAACCTGCTGACAGATTCTCTTTAACTTTGCAAATAGGAATCAAAATATGAGTACAAAAAAGTTTGTACAAAGGTAAACACAACATTTAATAGATTTTATGAGTAAGGCATGGAATAATGCAGTACAGAAAGATTTAGATTTTAAAGGCATTGTCCATCACTTGGACAACCCCTTCTAATGTCCCATGTTGTGCACCATTAAAATGAAAAAGTTTGTTGTAACCTCCCCAGCCAGCGCGGTTCCAGTGGTGTTGACAGTCAAGTTCCTAAGCCTCACATTAGGTTGTTATGTTACAGGAGCCCCATGTTCAATCAACCCCAGCTTCTCTCTCCCGCATTAGGCCAATTGATTAATCAACAGGAAGGGAAAGATGCGGCTAGCCACTTACGTCTTGCTGATTAATTAATTATTAAGAGAGAAGCTGGCAGGGATTGGGCGTGGGGATTTAGTGACATCACAACCTGATGTTACACTATGCTCACATGTAGCGTATTTCACCATTTACAGAGTGCTGCATAAATGCAGTGAAACGCAGCGCTGTAATGCATCCCAACAATGGCTTTTGTTGAAATGCGTTCACACAGTAATTTTGCGGATGCACTTTGCGCTACAAATGACCATGTCAATTCTTTTTGCGCTTTCTTCCTGTGCTTTTACTCACCTCACCGTGCTCCCACGGTGATCGCTTCTCTTTTAGACACCGTAGGACCTTGTGCAGGACCTTAAACAGCACCATGTGACTGGGTGACATCACTCCATCACATGGTGCTACAAGGTCCTAGAGCCCGTGCTCACTGTGGCCCGGCAGGGGTTCAAAAGACACCGCCGGGGGTCACCGAGGGAGCGCAGCGTGGTAAGTAAAGCGTAGGAAGAAAGCTCAGGCCGTTCACACACAGAATGCTGCATTTTTGTGAGGGTCTGCTCTTGCTGCTGTTTTGCACCAAAAATGGATTCTCACAAAAACGCTGTGTGTGAACATAGCCTTAGCTCTGGGAACTCAAGTGCTGATACTGCTGGAAAGGCTTTTATTTTAATGGGACCAAACATGGAGAATGAGAAAGAGTTTTCCAAGTAGTGGAAAACCCCTTTAAATACCTTTATGGCAATAGTGTCTCAGTGGTTAGTAATGTTGATTTGCAGCACTGAGGTCAAATCCTAACCAAAGGACAAGTTCTGCTAGGAATTTGTATGTTCTCCCAGGGTTTCCATGGATTTCTTTGTTTCCTTCCACACTCGCAAGACATACACTACAATTTAAAAGTGTGAGGTCATTTAGAAATGTCCTTATTTTTGAAAGAAAAGCACTTTTTTTCCAATGAAGCTAACATTAAATGAATCAGAAATTCAGTCTATACATTCTTAATGTGGTAAATGACTATTCTAGCTGCAAATATTTGTTTTTTAATGCAATATCTACAGTACCTAGGTGTATTGAGGCCTATTTCCAACAACCACCACTCCAGTGTTTTAATGGTACATTGTGTTTGCTAACTGTGTAAAACGGCTAATGGATATTTAGAAAACCCTTGCACAAGTATGTTAGCACAGCTGAAAACGGTTTGGCTGGTTAGAGAAGCTATAAAATTGAACTTCCTTTGAGATACAGTAGTTGAGAATCTGGAGAATTACATTGGTTTGTTCTATGAAACTCTCAAAATGGCCAGAAAAAGAGAACTTTCATGTGAAACTCGATAGTCTATTCTTCTTAGAAATGAAGGCTATTCCATGCGAGAAGTTGCCAAGAAACTGAACATTTTCATTTCCAACAACGGTGTGTCTTACTCCCTTCAGAGGAGAGCACAACAGGCTCTAACCAGAGTAGAAAGAGAAGTGGGAGGCCCTGCTGTACAACTGAGCAACAAAACAAGTACATTAGAGTCTCTAGTTTGAGAACTTGACGTCTCACAGCTCCTCAACTGCAGATTCATTAAATAGTACCCGCCAATTGTCTGCAATGCTGTAATTACTGCAAAGGAAGCATTCTTTGACGAAAGCAAAGTTTGAAGGAGAAAATTATTATTTCGAATAAACATCATTATTTCTAACCTTGTCAATGTCTGGACTATATTTTCTATTCATTTTGCAACTCATTTGATAAATAAAACTATGGAGTTTTCATGGAAAACATAAAATTGTCTGGGTGACCCCAAACTTTTGAACGGTAGTGTACTGTCGAAAGTGAGTCTGAATGGGGACAGTGATGATGATGTCTGAAAAGTGCTGCAGAGTATGTTGGCACTATATAAGAGTAATAAATAAATAAACCTGTAAAAAATACAAGTTAATATTTGCAGTGGCAGAGATTTAGCCATTTTTAAACAAACTCGGAAGAAAGAGATCATAAGTCAACTTAACAAACCGAAAGCTGTTGAATCTGGATCTGGAGGTGTTCAATTACATTTTTTCACTCCGGGATATTTTTCTGCATTTGGTATCTTTGTCATTTTTAAAACGGCTACATCTGTAGACCAGAAAGCATGACTTATACTTTCCACACATCAATAACAGAAATCTAATCTTCTCCAATCAATCAAATTAATGACAGGCGATATTTTTCTACCAGGGCTGCCTGGACCTGAGAACACACTCACTGCTGAGATTTACCTGCCTGGCGCTATAAAATCCTTGGAAAAGCATTTCGGAAATTGGCATCTATAGTATTTTCTGTCAGTAGAAAGGATTAGAACTGCTTAGAAAATGTGTTCTCTTTGCTTTTCTTTGTCGGGAAAGATATTGTACACCTTCCATTCTGGAGCTGAGTGATATTATTTCCTTGACACGCTCCTCTCTCCCATGCTGAGCTGCAGCAGGTGCATAGGAAAACCCTGATCGGTATTTTTCGTCTTGACAGTAAAGACTAATATGTGACTCACTTTATGCCCTGTTCAGCTTCCTGGAGATAAGTCTTGGAGATTCAGTGACCCAATTATGAAAACAACCAACTTTCAGCAGTACATGGCACCACACACTGTAGAGCACTCTCCTGATAGAAGGCGGCAGTGAATACGGTTATCTACAGGAGGTAGCGCTGAGGCCACAGTGCCAGGATTAGAAATGTGCCTGTTTAAAAGGAGCTTATTACAGCAGAATAGCTACAGAGATGAAGGAATGTCACTTACAGCCATAAGATCTCAACCTTTTCTTTCCTTCTCTTTTTTTTTACAGGTACTAAAATAAATAGCTTTACTGCTGTACAGAGCTAATACTCCATTAATGGTCTTGACGTTTTGTGTCGTTCCCCCGTTGATTAACGCATTTCGCTATTTTTTTACAAGGAAAAGCACAAAATTCAAACAATTGCTGACCTGTAGCGCTCGCAGTAAAGCCATTGAATTTCACAATCTCCCGACCCACGGCCTTTATTTTGCAAACTCTATACTTAGAGCTATTTATGTGACTTGTTCATAATGTAACTGCATTTCATGCTTGCAATATATACTCTAGATTACTTACAATCTCACTGATCCAGCTCCATTATTCCTAGTATTCCTGCAGGGAAATGTGGTCAAAATTATGTACTTATTTCAAATATCATTAGCTTTCCTTAAAGACCCAAGAGACACATTGGATGGATTTAGGCTAGGGTCACATTTGCGGCAGGGCTATGCAGATCCTGATCTGGATTTGAGCATTAAAAATGCTCAAAACCGGATCAGGAACCGCACCACATAGGAGCCCATTATAACAACCGGATTGCATGTTACCGCATCCGGATTTGCAGCCTGCGTGAAAAATCATGCAGGCTGCAGTTTTCGGAGCAGTATTCCTGCCGCAGCAGATTTGTTATAATGGGCTCCTATGGCAGCCCATGCAGCTGCCGCAAGGCATGTGTAAATGCCTGCGGCAGCCGGCGGCTTTGTTCATCCCTGCTGCTGTGGAAAGCAGGGAGGGCCTGCATAGACCATGAATAGAAGATCACGCCCATTAGGGCGTGATCTTATGATGAAGAGGGCACGCCCTAAGGGCTAAAGAATATAGCCCCTGCTAATTAACATCACTAATGCGTAAGTTATAAAACATTTTTCTGCACTTTCACAGGATGCTTTTCTGAGACAAAAGGAGTGTGAGATTAGTGATAGGATGCTGCAGGGACATAATTTTGAAGCTTAGGTGGCGTTTTGGAGGTGACAGGATCCCTTTAAGGCTGCCTTCACACTGCATAATTTTCACATCCGTGTGGTTCCTTGAATTTCAAGGACCACACAGATCGGCACTGATTTGATCAAACGGATGTCAACTGATGTCCACGGACAGTTTTTTTTAACAGATCCATCATCAGTTATCAAAGATAGGGTAGGCAGGAGCTGCACCTTGCTTCTGAGCATGCTCAGTACAGAAAAACAGATCAGTTTCACGGATCCGTTTTTTTCACAGATCTGTGCTCCATAGAACTCCATGTTATTTGACACAGACAGCTACAGATCCGTGTCTATCCGTTGGTGTCAGTGATTTTCAATTCAGCCCAAAATTGCAACAGTCTCCGATTCTTGGTGCATAAAAAACTGACACAAACGGTTTAGTGACAAAACTGACACACACGGATGGCCACCTAGGACCAATCTGTGCCTATAGGGATACATAGGAGGCCACAACTGATTTGTGGCTACCCGTTTTAAAACGGATAGACACAGATCAGAAATTATGCAGTGTGAAGGCAGCCTAATGGACAACACCTTTAGCATCTAACCATTAAGAGACACATATGGATACGTACAGCATAAACATATGACCACAAATAGACACATCCAGCATAAACATCTATTATGAGACTGTTGCAAAATAATAATCATTTTCAAAGGTTCCGACTCATGAGGATATGTCAAGCCTTGGAAAAAGTTAAAAAGGGATATATGTGTATTAATTATTTGAATTGAGGCATCTACATTTTCCTTGCAGCAGGAGATATCTGTTTGTATCTGCAGCACCCCTGGTTGATTCCAGCTGGTCCTCATTACGGAATTGGCTGTTCGCAGTGCACCATCCCCTTACCTTTTATTTTTCATGAAACTTTTATTACTATTTTTGTGTTGCTATCGTCTGTACAATATTTTATATTACAACCAATGAATGTGAGAGAAACCATCAATATCACTTAACTTCACAAGTATTGATTATTTGGAGAAAACATACCCTCTGACAGCATGAAGGAGTCGTAGAGATGGGTAAGCTGTGTGTACATTGATGTGGTGCTTTATAATGAGGTCATTAACCCATTCAACTCGCTCCTCTCCTCCTTTAGCCATGAATGCTGGAATCCACAGAATACTTTCATTCAAGCTTTTCAGACGCTGCAGAAATTTATCCTTCCATGTGTCATTTACTAGATCCTCAAATGCACGCTGCACCACGGATGGGTTCATAGTCACCAAATGCGTCTTCATACCAACGTCTCTTGCATATTCTTCAACTGGTGCCAAATTACATCTACAAAAGAATGGTTTAAAATATTTCAAAATAGTTTCAACATACAAACCAGTATCTTGGAGAAAACATATCTCAATTTGCCATATAACTAACCAGTGAGAAAAATGGAGTGTAATAGAGCAAGGCAGGTATGGGGCTGCTGCCGAATCTGTTAAACATATAGAAATCAATGAAAATATTGCGGTGTTTGTCGATGATGTCTCATATCAATTGAAGTCTGCCGCTGTTCAACAATTTAAAACAATTTAAAAACTTTATTGGACAGATTAAAATAAAATATAAAAACAGTAGCAATGGTATAAAAGTGTATCGAGAACCGAATGAAGGTCCCAGAAGAGCATCAAAAACGCGTTACCAATGTTTTGATCTTTTATTTTAAAGCACCATCAAGCATTTCTCTCTATCACACCACTGAAGTAGTACTTTAAATCTAAGTACCCTAACCCGTGTCATGTACTCACTTTCCAAAGTCTTCATCTTTTTCCAGAGCCACTTCAGTCAGTCTTCAGTGATATGTCACCTGCTTGCAGTTCCAGTGTTTCATGGAGCGTGCAAGGGGTTGAAACTCAATACAACTCTTTGATAGCCTCGTACTGGTCTAGTTCTAGCTCTAATAGAGATGCATTGGGAGCTTGTGACGTAAATTTGGACTTCTGGCCGATTATAGGCACAAAATGATGATGCTGGAGTGGAGTGGCATCGGAAAAATGTGATGCCAACAGAGGATGAGTATGTAATAGGGGGCCAGGAACTAACATTAAAAAGGGCCATTCCAGCGCTGAAAAACAGACAAATGCTGGAGTGGTGCTTTCATCAGACCAATAAAGAAGTGGTGTTAAATTGTTGAACAGAAGAAGGCTTACTTTTAAATGAGACAGCACAGACAAACGCCACAGTTGTTTCATTGGTTTCTTTATGTACAATGAACTCGGCAGCAATCCCATCATTGCTCTGCTGTATTGCATAGCTCACAAGATGAACACATAGATCATGTATTCATCTTACAGCATTAATTTTGTATCAGCAATACAACTTATGGAAGAGTCCTTGTTCTTCTATTTTTTTGATAATCATTGATGTAGCTACACTTGGCTTGATTGTTTTTAGAACATTTTATAACTGTCTAAACAAATGTGATGTAATGGATTTACCTATAGTCCTGCAACTAATTAAAACCATTGGTTTAAGTCCAGAACAGCCAGAGATTTCAATAAATCATTTACAAGTCATACTTACAAGTCATACTTTTCCCCAAAATCCATGTAACAATCTGCTTAGTTCCTCCTGTTCTATATCCTGCAGGCCATCGATTGCATAGTATTACCATGATGATAGACTACCTCTAGGGGCTCGTGCACATGACTGCTGATATCGGATGAGTACTATATGTGATTTTGATGGATAGCACTCGTTCCAATATTATTTTATAGGGTTGTGAACAAGTCCAATTATTTCTACCAACCAATTGGTCTAAGGACAAAATCGATGATATATCTGAGTGTCAGATCAATATCAGCAATGCAATTTTATGGGTACATGGAAAACGTAGGACCACTTTCAGATGATATCTCCACCTCCAAGAAGATCAGATCTAACTCTGATGAAACGCTGATCATTAGCATAGTTAAACCATTTTTCTCAGATGGAAAGAAAACGTACATGTGACCCCACCCTAGTCTGACTACAATTAAAAAGGAAAAGTCTGAATATTGCTTTTCAATGTGTACTGTGTTAAAATTGAAAATTTTTATATGACATCATTCATACATCCGTAATTTTTTTACATACATATGTAAAAATATGATCCGAGTGCCATTAGTGTTTTGGATCCAAGTTTTATCAGTGTTTGGTCAGTATAACAGTTTTTACCATTAGGCCACATGCACATGTTGAGTATTTGTAATCCAATATCAGGAGTGGAAGAATGAGAGGAAAATTAAAATACCGTACCCACTCCTGGTTTTACCTTACAACTCCTGAGCTAAAAACCGCACCAAGTGCTCAACATGTGAACATGGCCTTAGTGTTTCATCAGTGACTTTCTTCTTTGATAAAATCAATAAATACATTGCAAAGCTTTTCCCATTCATTACGGTATTAAACTATGTGCACCCAGTGAGTTTTTGATGTTTTTTCGGTGCAGTTTTGTCAGAAAACTGCATGCCAATCCTTATGCCGGCAAACTCAATAAAAATTCTGAACTTTTGTGCACATGCTGCTGTAGTAATTATAATGGAACACTCAGGCATCTCTTAGCTTGAGGTAAACAACTCAACTGAACAAGGGTACAGTGGGAAAGTCTGTATTTTACATATGTGATTAAAAAGTAACATGAAGTGTAGCAAGTAAGCAAAGATCATCAAATACACAATAATCAGAAAAGTCACTAGAAATAGTTTATCCATAGTAATGCTGGCAAGGAACATCTCTTGGAAGAAGCACCCACTGGGTTAGGTAAGTCTCTGAAAAGAAGCCCCACTAAATCAGTGCAGAGCAGTGAGCCTTATGAAGTTCAAAAAGTCAAAGTACTGCTAATGCACACTTATTAACAATAAGCTGCTAAAAGCAGACAGGGCTTACATGACCAGGGCTGGCAGGCTGAGGCAGATGATGATAAACACAAGCAGCAAGTTGTAGGTGTCACTGAGAGCAAGAGATGTTGCTGGAAAAAGCGAGCCGGACCTTCTGGAGGAGCAATCTTGAGAAGCAAAGAGCCAGGGATTCAAGCAGAATACATAAGCATTAGCTAGAAGGTGAACTGGGGTTTATAAAGGCAGGGAAAGAGGATCAAATGAACAGGCGCAAAGCAGCAGATGTAATTTTGGAAAGAGCTATAATGCACAAAAGGTAAACAGAAGATTCAGAGTCCTAACAGTTGCTTAGTTTTTCCTTGCAGATTTGCTGAAGAAATAAATCTGCAGCATTTCAATTCGTGTTGCATTTTGCTGCATGTTCCCATCCCAGCATGCATGAAAAATGCATTGAAAAACATGCATGCCAACAACGCATCAAAACACATCACACTTTTCTGCCATGAGATGCAAGTTTGGTACAGAAATGACTGCAACCAAATACTCAACATGTGGACATAGCCTTAATCTTGGACAATATTTTGACTGCAGATGGATAAAAATGTGTGCTGTCCATGATTTTCACAGACTCATAGACTGGTTCGTCAAAGGTCGTGCCCTTGCTTTTCATTCTTTCCGGATGGCTGATTTAATCATCCTTCATGTGTCGCCAACAGTCACAGGTGGATAAGAGATCTGTCCGTGGCTGTTAACCAGTTAAATCCCACTGTTAATCTTTGACAGCAGGACTTAAACCGGCAGGGAGGCACATCAATCCCTGCGCCCATGATGTGATTGCGGGCCACCGATCGGTTGTCATGACAGCAAGGGGTCAGCTGAAGACCTCGGTGTCTGCCATTACGAACCTCCTGTGAACACCATATGTGAGTCGCCATTAGGGATGAGCGAGTATACTCGCTACTATTCAGAACTCGCCGAACAGTAGCGGTATTCGGCTAGTCGCTACTCTCCAAGTATCTTATGTGTACTCGAGAGTAGCGAGTAGTCCTAATACTTTTGCAGTGTATCTATAGATATACTGTGAAAGTAGCCTAAAAGTGATTAAAAGTTGTTAAAAATAATAAAATTACATACTCACCTGTCCGACGCCTGCACCGGGATCGGCAAAGAAGACATCCGATCACCGGAAAAGAACCTGTGACTACCAGCCAATCAGATGGCCGGTAGCGATCTGGCAATCAGATGGCGACACGTCACAACCATGTGATCACTAGCGGCCACCTGATTGGCCAGATTGCAAGGTCCTGACAGTACACCTAGGACCTTGCAATCTGGCCAATCAGGTGGTTGCCAGCGATCACGTGGTTGTGATGTGTCGCCATCTGATTGGCCAGTAGTCACAGGTCCTTGTCCGGTGATTGGATGTCTTCTTTGCCGGTCCCGGTGCAGGCGTCGTACAGGTGAGTATGTGATCTTATTATTTTTAACAACTTTTGGTCACTTTTAGGGTACTTTCGCAGTGTATCTATCTGCGAAAGTATTTGTACTCGCTATACTCGCAATGAGTACCGAGTACTGGTACCTACTCGTTGCGAGTATACCGAGTACGAATATTACGGTGCTCGCTCATCCCTAGTCGCCATTCATAGGTGATTTTTGCTATACTGAGAAGTATTGAGGCTGATGCACTGCTCTGTATCGCCGCTTCAAGTTCCTTAAAAGGAAATAGGAAATACGATAAAAAGGGTAATTGTTTTTGCCCCATTACACAATAGCAAAAAAAAAATCTAAATACACATTTGGTATTGCTGTATTCGTAAAACTCTGATCTATGAAAATATAAAATTAATTAATCCAATTGGTAAGCAGTGTAGTGATGAAAAATCAAACTATCTAAAAGAAAGGGTTAGACAAGGGCGCAATGGGTCTAAACTGTTTGTAGGATATGTATGTGCAGTGTAAGAACTGCTCACCTTAGTCAGTTGTTAGACCCACAGCTGGTATATGCACATCACAGCTTCAGCAGGATCCTCCACCACATGGATGGTCCTCGATAATCTCCAAAAATGGACAGAGAGTTTCTGATCCGCGCTGCTGTTCAATAACAAGACTTTCTCTGTGCATTAAATAGTAGATCTTTATTCCTACACATTTCGAGATCTTCCTGATCTCTTCCTTAGGGATGTATACATCAGAGTTGAACAGAGACTCTGTTGTATGCATCCCTGAGGAAGAGATCAGGAGGATCTCGAAACGCGTAGGATAAAGATCTACTATTTAATGCACAGAGAAAGTCTTGTTATTGAACAGCAGCGCGGATCAGAAACTTTCTGTCCATTTTAGGAAAAAAATCAAACTGTCACAATTAAATTTTTATAGTCACTCCAGCATTGCAATAAAATGCAATAAGAGACGATCAAAACATCCAATGCACCCAAAATGATAACAGTAAAAATGGCAGCTCAGGTCACAAAGAAAAAGCCCCAGATGCCGAAAAATGAAAATATTAAAAAAAAAAGCTATTCATGTTTTATATCTGTGTGTTCGTACTGACCTGGAAAATCGTATTGCTCAATCAGTTTTACCAAATAGTGAATATGGTAAAAAAAAACAACAAAAAAACATAAAGCAGTTGTGGAATCACACTTTTTTTTGCAATTTCAACACACTCCTGCTTTCCAGTGCATCACATGATAAAATGAATGATGTAATTCACAGTCACATGTCGTTCCACAAAAAAAATAAAACCTTGATTTCGCTATTGGGACAGAAAAATACAATAATTATGCTTATTGGCAGAAGGGAAAGAATAAACAAAAGTGCAGAAAAAGAAAACCGCAAGCTCATGAAGGGGTTAAATTTGTTACTCTAATCAAAAACTTACATGTCTCCTTGATTTCTTTTCAGAGTCACAGTCAAACGTCTTATGATTAGTACCATAAAATGTAATAGGTACATATGTTATCAGTGAAAAACACAGATAGAACACAACTGACATCAGGCTTAAAACAACTGACAAGGATCGGGTGGTCTTTAACCACTCCACCCCAGCGATTTTCTGTTTTATGTTTTTTCATCCCCTTCTTTCAAGAGCTTTGACCTTTTTATTCTTCCATCACTATAGACATATGAGGTCTTGTTTTGTGCTTTCAGATGACATCATTTATTGTACCATATAGTGTTCAGGAAAATGGGAAAAATTCCAAGTTCGGTGAAATTGCAAAAAAAGTGCAATTACACATTTGTTTTTTCGTTTTTTTTTTTTTTCGTGTTCACTATATGGTAAAACCGATGAATTGTTATGCTGCCTCGGGTCAGTACAAGTTTGTAGATACCAAACATGTATACTTTTACTGTTAACTAAGTTGTGAAAAAAAAATTGGAAGCTTTTAGAAAAACAGAATTTTGTCGCCCTTTTCCGTGACCTGTAGCGTCCTCATGTTTCAGGATCTGGGGCTGTTTGACGGCTTATTTTTTGTGTTTTGAGCTGACGTTTCAAATGATACCATTTTTGTGTAGATGGGCTGTTTTAATCGCCCTTTATTGCATTTTATTGCAATGCTGTGGTGACCAAAAAAACATAATTTTGGTGTGTGGACTTTTTTTCTATTACGCAGTTTACCAATCTCATTAATTGATTTTATATTTGATAGATCGGGCATTTCTGAACGTGGTGATACCAAATGCGTGTATGTTTACATTTTTTTATTAGTTTCATTTTGAAAGGGGTAAAAGGAGGGTGATTTCAACTTTTATGTTTTTCCACATATTTAATTTTTTTTTCTCTTTATTTTACACTGGCCACTAGAGGGCCTCTCCATTGTACAATCCAATAGCTTGTCCTATGTACTGAAGAGCTGCAGCACTTCAGTACATAGGGAAAGTGATCACTCTCTGTGGATTGTTGTGCTCGCCAGACAGCTTCCAAGGTCATTACAGGACCCCGGGCTCTGTAGGTGACAGATCAAGATCACATTATCACTTCACGGGATCTTGGATCGCACTGTTAATGAATGACATCGCAACCCAAAGGGTTAAGAGCAGCGATCAGATCACGGATTTGATCACCGCTGCTAGATATACATCTCAACTGATGACATCAACTGAGATGTGCAAGGGATGCAAGGGCTCAAAGTTTGAGCTCGCATCAAAGTGTGGGAGGTGACCTATGATGTACATGCACATCATACATTGTGAAGGGGTTAATACCAGGACATGTTATTAAACTTGGGGTTATTTAGTTTGGAAAAACCAAGATTTAGGGGTGATCTTATAATAATGTATAAATATATGAGGGGACAGTACAGAGACCTTTTAATGATCTTTTTACATCTAGGCCTGAGACTGGGACAAGGGGGCATCCTCTACGTCTGGAGGAAAGAAGGTTTAATCATAATCACAGACGTGGATTCTTTACTGTAAGAGCAGTGAGACTATGGAACTCTCTGCCACATGCTGTTGTAATGAGTGACTCACTACTAACATTTAAGAAGGGCCTGGATGCCTTTTTGAAAAATATGATATTATTGGTTATTACTAGATTCTTTGATAGGGCGTTGATCCAGGGAACTAGTCTGATTGCCGTATGTGGAGTCAGGAAGGAATTTTTTCCCCAATGTGGAGCTTAGTGTTGCCACATGGGAAATTTTGCCTTCCTCTGGATCAACATGTTTGGCTATGGGTTGAACTAGAAGGACTTAAAGTCTTCCTTCAACCTTAAAAGCTATAATGATAGTTTAGGACTTCTAAATGCCAGTTCACAGATGCAACATTACCGTAATTACAAGATTGCAATTAGTAAATGTTTGAAAATATAGAATTTGAAAGGACATATGTTTTTAAAATACAGTTTGCTGAAATCTGTACTCTAAAGGCCTCCAGACACGTTAGATAACTGTCAGCTGAGTGCCAATGCTTGGCTTGGACAAGGACTCTTGTATCCTCTATGACAACCATTGTCAAACTCCTCTGACAACAGTTTATCTCATGTTGAAGAAAAAAATCGGTCCTTGAAAATCCAACAGCAATTCTCTCCCCTGACATCTAATGGGGTAGGATCATGAGGTCCCCATACACATTAGACTGCCAACCAATCCTGACAATACTCCTATAATTGTGTAAGACAATTACCCACCAAAGAGCCTCTCTATGATAGTTACCGAATAAGAGGATCCTTAAGTGAGACTAGATTCTATCACACCAATGGGCTCTACAGGTCCAACGCATGGCAAACCCCTTCCATTTCAGAGCCCATGACTTGCTGTTATGAATGAATACTTATGGGTTAATTTACACGTTCCCTGTTAAATGGATACAGCTTGTTCCATAACCTCAATCAAATAAATATTCTAATATAAAGTTCTACAAACATTTCTCATCAAATTCTTTTTGGCCAAAGTCAAGAACTATGACTCCGTGAAATCTTTGTAATAAATAGTCAGACTGTTCTTGACACCAAGAAAATGTTTTTTTCAAGCCCTCTGTACCTCTGTTTCATGCATCTTATGATGTAATTTTCAATGCCTAAAGCCTCCAGACATAATGACTTGTCCAAAGTCACAAGGAGGTGACACAAGGATCAAACCCGGCTTGCCTACTCCGTTATTAATCAAATGAGCAGTTCTCTCCTCACATCAATGCAAACAGAGCGTTATTTGAATTCAGATTTCCTTTAATATGGATCTTTGAAATCACAATGCTAATGCCTCCAGACTTTGAAGACAGTTGCTCCGTGCTGCAGCAGTTCAATGGCTTTGTACTCCATAACACTATCAGCTCTATAATCTCCTATTCTGTTCTGTACACCTGTTGAGCTCAAAGGCGCTTAGAGTCTAGTTTCAACTGCTGAGACGGAAGCTGTTCGGCAGCTTAGCATGATCACCACTGATATTCCTGGAATGCTAGTAAATGCCAATAAAGGGGTTAAATGTGCCAACTAATTCACATGCATGTAATACATCTACTGTATTTGGTATATAATTATAATGCTTTTTCTTATTACAGAACATTGCGTTTCCTCCATCATAAAATATGGGTTTACTCAATAAATATCTTTAAATAGAACTTACCGTATATACTCGTGTATAAGCCGACTTTTTCAGCCCAAAAATTGGGCTGAAAAGTCCCCCCGTCGGCTTATACACGAGTCATATACGTGGGGGCTGTGTCCGGGAGCAGGAGGAGGCAGGAGGAGGCTGGAGGAGGTGGGGGGAAGGCTGCAATATGAGCGGCTCGTGACGTGGAGCCGCTCATAACTTATTCATGATATGCACTGCATCCCCCGCCCATCCGCGGGGGGAGCAGTGCATATCGCCTTACAGCCCCCCAGCACGGGGTATACAGCCCCCCCATCCCTCACAGTATGGCGCCCCCTTTCCATACAGCCCCCCCCGTGGTATCCAGGGCCCCCCGTATATACAGCCCCCCCGTGGTAACCAGGGCCCCCCGTATATACAGCCCCCCCGTGGTAACCAGGGCCCCCCTTGCTGCACCTGTAAAGGAAGAAGTCAGTATACTTATCGCTGCTGCTGCCGCCGCCGCCGTCGCCGCTCCGCTTCTCGGTCACCGCGCTGCTCCGGGTCTTCACGCTTCCTGTTCCTTCTCCGGCGCTCAGGAAATGACGTCATTGTTCGAGCGCCGGAGAAGGAACAGGAAGCGTGAAGACCCGGAGCAGCGCGGTGACCGAGAAGCGGAGCGGCGGCGGCGGCAGCAGCGATAAGTATACTGACTTCTTCCTTTACAGGTGCAGCAAGGGGGGCCCTGGTTACCACGGGGGGGGCTGTATACAGCTGGGGCCCTGGATACCACGGGGGGGCTGTATACAGCTGGGGCTGCTGTATACAGCTGGGGCCCCTGTATACTACCTATGGGGGGGGTCTGTATACCTCTGGAGCTGCTGCTGTATATACCCCCTAGGGCTGCTGCTGTATATACCCCCTGGGGCTGCTGCTGTATATACCCCCTGGGGCTGCTGTATACTACTACTGGGGCTTCTGTATACTACTACTGGGGCTGCTGTATACTACTACTGGGGCTGCTGTATACTACTACTGGGGCTGCTGTATACTACTACTGGGGCTGCTGTATACTACTACTGGGGCTGCTGTATACTACCACTGGGGCTTCTGTATACTACTACTGGGGCTGCTGCTGTATATACCACTGAGGCTGCTGTATACTACTATTGGGGCTGCTGTATACTACCTCTGGGGCTTCTGTATACTACCACTGGGGCTGCTGTATATACCTCTGGGGCTGCTGTATACTACCACTGGGGCTGCTGTATATATCTCTGGGGCTGCTGTATACTACCACTGGGGCTGCTGTATATATCTCTGGGGCTGCTGCTGTATATACCACTGGGGAGGCTGCTGTAACACTGCTGGGGCCTGTATGTACCACTGGGGAGGCTGCTTTATACCACACTTCTGGGGGCTGTATACTACCACTGGGGAGGCCTGTACACCACTGCGGGGGCCTGTATACCACACTGCTGGGGGCTGTATACCTGTGCTGGGGTCCACCCTCGGCTTATACACGAGTCAATAGGTTTTCCCAGATTTTGGGGGCAAAAGTAGGGGGGTCGGCTTATACACGGGTCGGCTTATACACGAGTATATACGGTATACCAATCATATTGGATCACTGAATAACACAACATCCTCCCTGTTTTACAATTATTGTGATAGTTTTCCTTTTAATAAATAGCAAAAAAAGGAAAAAAAGTTCAAAAAACTCACTAACAGCAGATATATGGTCTGTAACCAAATGCACTCAGCAGGATTCAGTAAGCCTCATTAATATACGAAAAGGCAACACAGGTGCAAAACACCAGAGCTCTAGGGATGGGCGAATCTACTCGCTAGGACTCGTTACTCGGCGAGTAGTAAGGGACTCGCAGGACTCGGTACTCTGCGAGTTTCCCAGCGTTTACTCGCACGAGTCCAATGCAAATCAATGGCAAACGCTGACAAAACTAGGATTGCTATTGTCTTGCATTAGACTCGGCTACTGTGCCAGTGATAGCAGGGAAACTCGCAAAGTAACTGCTGTTACTTTGCGAGCCGAGTCCAGCTGTCTTCTCTGTGTGCAGGCTGCCAGCTCCAGGGTCCTAGAGCCCGCCTGCTCACAGAGATGATGTAGCAGAGCTGAGATTGTTCTCAGTCTGCTCATTCCCTGTGCATAGACATCTATATCTATGTCAAGCGATTCCGAGTAATTTAGGATTCGCCCATCACTACAGAGCTCCAATCACTCTCAACCTCCTTGTCTTGGAGGGAGGGATTTCTGGCATTTTTTATGCACACAAAATGAGCGCTAGTCACACATGTGTGATGCAAAGTGTGCTCAGCCTACTACGTACACCCTTACTATTAGATCTAGGCAGGCTGTTAGGCTCGTAACCAACGTCAAGGGTCCTCATGCTTATGAGTCCCATAACAATAAATTCATGAATATTAGTTTTCCTTTTAGAAACAGTTTGACAGAACAACCCCTGCAACAATATATGATGTTTGGGCTAGTGTGCAGTTTAATATGGTTACAAACACTTTTTCATTATGTTTTGTATCCTGGTGGTGCGGCATTACATGGCATATACTTGTTATGTCACTTAGTGCCTCATATAAACCAAATTAATAAAATGCTCTGTTACGCTAAAGGGGAACATTTTTTTGTACTGTCCCTGCCCTCCTACATAATGAAGTAGAGCTGGGCACTACAGTTCTAGGATCTGTAGATCACTTATAAATCAATAAAATCATATCTACTCCTCAGCTCTCACCCCTCCCTTCATGGACAGAGAAATTCAGTCATGCATAGTGTTAAAGTTTCAGGGAACAAGAAGCTACCAAGTTGAATTGAGGAAGGGGAGACCATGGCAGTGCTGAATCAATTAAAGCAGTGCTTTGCCTCTGCTCTTAGCACTGTCATATCATTGTACAGTCAAAGATCACAGCGTGTCTTTATATCTGCTTGGTGACATGATTGCTATTTGAAGGGAGAACACTCCTATTCAAACATTACATAGGATAGTATATCAGGGGCAGGATTGTAGTATGACCATGGGTCTAATGGCCATGTGCCCTGCCCAAGCAGAAGTGTGAGGGGGCAGAGATGTAAGATGATCCTGGAACCCCTAGGGTCCACACGCCCGAAACACTTCCTGTTACTGCTACAGCAAGAGGCTGAATGTCTCTGTTCTCAAAGGGAGGGGTGAGAGCCAAAGACAAATATGATTTTATTGATTTATAAACAATCTGTAGATCCTGGAACTGTAGTGCTCAGCTCAGCTTCATCATGTAGGAGGGCAGGGACAGTACAAATTTTTTTTTATCTGCCCGGAATTCCCCTTTAAGACTATGTTGTCTCTGCTGTTCAGTACTACTTAGCTTCATATACTAGTGCATCTCAATGAATTAGAATATCATCAAAAATCAATATCATATTGCTATGTTTCAAGGCGCTTCAGGGAGCCCTGAAACACGTTGACTAATAAATTAATATTATATTCACCCTTTGATGTCTGGTGGAATACGGCAGCACGGTTTTTAACCCTTCATGCTCCCTACTTTAATTTTCTGAGATAATGACCTTTGGGTTTTCACTGTCTGTAAGTCATGATCATCAACATTTACTGAAAAAAACACTTGAAATAGATCACTCTGTAATGACTCTATATAATATATGCATTTTCACTTTATGTATTGAATTACTGAAATAAATTAACTTTTTGATGATATTCTCATTGAGATGCACTAGTACTAAGGGTCTCATTACAATGGAGTCATATCTTCAGTTTTAGAGAAACTATGACATATAAAATATATCTATCTATTGAGTGAAAAAATGCAGGTTTAGGTGTATTGACTCTTACAGTTGTCAATGTGATAATAAGTTCATTTTGGGAGTACAAGTGCGATGTTATGCCAGAGAAGTCAACAGTATTGAACATGAGAAAACTTTATGGCAACATGCAGATCAAGGAAGGAGAATGAAAGAAAACTGTACCTTGAAAATTAGGAATGCCTCGATATACAAGTAAAATATTGGAATCTGAGAGTCCTCAGTGGTTGATACCTTTTAATGGCTACCTGAAAAGATGGTAAACATAGCAAGCTTTTGGGACACTTATGGCCCCTTCGTCAGCCTGACGAAGGGGCCATAGTGTCTTGAAAGCTTGCTTTGCTTACCATCTTTTCAGGTAGCCATTAAAAGGTATCAACCACTGAGGACTCTCAGATTCCAATATTTTTCTATCTACTGGCTAACACGGTACAAACATTCTTTACCTTATCGATATACAAGTTAAGTATAATTTGTGAAATATAAAGTTAATTATACTAAATTTTCTAAATATTTTAAAAATATATTTATGCAAATTGTGACGTACATTTGTATTCAGTCCCCTCTATTCTGATTCCATTAAATAAAGGTACCTGCAGAAGTTACCTGATTAGTAAAAAAGTTTGTTTCTAATTTATTCTCAGCTTTGCTACAACTGTAATGTGAAGGCCTCAGAGGTTTTTTTTAAGAACACTAAGGATCAAACAGCATAATGAAAACCAAGGAACATACCAGACAGGTCAGCGATAAAGTTATGGAAAAGAGTAAAACAAAAACAAATAGACCAAACTCTAAACATCTCAGGGAACACTGTTCAAGCTATCATCCAAAAATGCAAGGAGTATGGCACAACTGCAAAACTAGCAAGACATGACTGTCTGCCTAAACTGACCTCTCAAGCAAGGAGAACACTAATTAGAGAAGCAGCCACGAGGCTCATGGTCACTCTGGAGGAGCTGCAGAGAGCCACAACTAAGGTGGGAAAATCTGTCCATAGGACAACTGTTAGGGTTCACCTACACTGGCATTTATTCTCTCTTCCGAGAGAATTGGATGTATTATGCAAATGACAGCCAGCTCAAGCTGTGCTGCAAGTGTGAGTCAAGTGTCATTTTGCTGTAATCCAATTCTCCCACATGTGAGAATCGGATCACAGGTGTGTAGAAGATGGAGAGATTAATATCTCCATCTTCTCCATTGTCTGTGTCGACGGTAATTGGACTTCACATGGATGACATCTGAGTGCAGTCTGATCATTTGCATTCACCCATAGACTTGGATGGGTGCACGCCGTCCGATTTTTATGCTTTCAATCATAGAATGCAGTGATTTTTTCTCTCCCGCTGACTCAGCATGAGAAGAAAGGCACTGTTACACAGTGCCCCATGTTATAACACTTGAGCAAGTGCTATTTAATAAAACACCAGAAATTACTCGTCTGACTTATATGCCAGTGTGAGCAAATCCTCAGTCATATACTCCACAAATCTGGCCTTTATGGAAGAATAGCAAGAAACAGTGGACTTAAAGCTTATGGGCCCTGATGCGAAAGCTCCAATGGGGTCTCTAATTATTGTAAATCTTTAATAGCATTGGTCTTTTTCTATTGACCAAAGGGACTTTTGGGGCCTCCTAGGCTTCTGGGCCCAGCTGTGACTGCAACACCTGCACCTATTGTAGTTACGCCACTGGCAAGAAGAAAGCTAAAAGCAAGCCATAAGAAATACTGTTTGCAGTTTGTAAAAAGCCATGTAGATGACACAGCTAGCATGTGGAAGAAGGTGCTCTGGTCAGATAAAACCAAAATAGAACAGTTTGGACTAAAGGTAAAATGCTAAATGATGTGAAAAACCTTCACTGCACATCAAGCTAAGGGATGGAACTAAATAAAGGGCAATCGTTTAGGAAAACTTGTTACAGATGCAAAAGACTTGAGATGGGGTTGGCAGGTTCACCTTTTAGCAGGATAATGATCCTAATGTTGCAAAGCATATTCATGGATTTCAATGACCCAGTCAAAGTCCAGACTTAAATTGAGAATATATGGCAAAACTTGAAATTTGCTGTTCACAGATGTCTCCATCTAATCTCACTTAGCTAGAGCTATTTTGCAAAGAAAAAATGGGAAAAAACTTCAGCCTCTAAATGAATAAAGCTGGTATAGATATACCCAAAAGATCTGCAGCAGTAATTGGAGCAAAAGGTGGTCCTACAAAGTATTGGTTGGTGTGAGAAAGTATTAACTTGGGGGGCTGAATACAGTTATAGGTCATCATTTTCAAATTTACCATATTTTTTGGACCATAAGACGCACTTCTTTTCCCCCAGATTGTAGGGGAAAGTGAGGGGTGCATCTTATGGTCCGAATATATGGTGCTGTGATATGCTGAACTGTGCTGGAGGGGGGCAGCTTTGGAGCTACTGGAGGAGGTTGGCAGGGGCTGCTTCTGCAGCCTGTGATCACATGTCTCATTAGTGTACTGTAATATTCACTGCATACCGCTGTCCACCTCAGTGCTGAAGCCGTCGCTGAGTGGTGACCGTGAGGCAGTGTATATTACATGTACTGACCCCACTATGCACTGTATATTCGCCCCATCCCAAGACATTGCAACCCCGCATCACTGGATATGGCCCCCATACTGGGATATTGTAGCCCCACATCACTGGATATGGCTCCCTACTGCAGCACACACTAAAATAATAAATGGTGTAACATACCTGTCCACCGTCCCCTTCATCTCTCTTTGCAGCCGCATCGATGTCTTTCTGTTTGTGCGTCCTCAGGGCATCCTATTATGTGACTGGCACTGCACACTAATTTCATTGCTGCGCATCCAGGTAACATGATCGGATGCCCTGGGGATGCACAGACAGGAAGAGATCGATGCATCTGCAGAGGAAGAGACAAAGGAAAGCAGTGGATAGGTGTTACACCGTTTATTATTTTAGTATGTGCTGCAGCAAGAGTGCCATATCCTGTGATGGATTGCTGCAATATCCCATGATGGATGCCATATCCAGTAATGGGGCTGAGGCTGCAACATCCCAGCATGGCAGGCATATCCAGTGATGTGAGGTGCAATATGCTAGGATGGGGGGCATATACAGTGAGGGAGGGTGCAATATCCCAGGATGGGGGTGCAATATCCCAGGCTGGGGGGTGCAATACCCCAGGATGAAGGGGGAAGTGCAATATCCCAGAATGGGGGGCTATATACCAGGATGGGAGGCTATATACCAGGATAGGGACTATATACCAGGATGTGGGGGCTATATGCCAAGATGTGAGGCTATCTACCAGGATGGGGGCTATATACCAGGATGGGAGGCTATATCTAGGATGGGGGACATATATTACCTGGACAGGGCCAGGGATGGGGGTATTACCCTCATAACACAGTCAGCAGTTGATGCCCCCTGCCATAACAGTTAATTATAACCACATTTTTACTTACATTTTTTTCTCTATTTTCCTCCTCTAAAATCTGGGTGCGTCTTATAGTCCAGTGCATCTCATAGTCCAAAAAATATGGTATATTTTTTAAAATATTTCTAAAAGATGTATTATTTCCTTTGCACATCACTATTACTTGATACTCCATATTTATATATCAATTAAAATCCCAATAAAATACATTTAAATTTATGAGTGTTATGTGAAAAAATGTGTAAAGTTCAATTGCCTCCTGGATTGAGGTAAAGTATATGTTACTTAAGGATTAAGGGTTTATAAATCTTTCAAGTTATTAAGAAACATTTAATTTTATAAGCCTAGATATATCTCCAGTTAGTAATGGGCTTAGAACAATAGGTCAGATATGGCTGATTTTTAAAGTTTCTGATGTAGGAAGAGTATTACAAGTTACATAACTTTTTACTGTCAGAAGGCAACAGAAATGCAACAGATATGAACTCATTGCCGATATGACCTCCATTGTGGGCTGGGATGAAGGCTAGGTCTGTGGACAAATACTGTCCACCTCACAAGAATAACCATATTTGTGGTCCGTGTTTGCCAATACTTAGTTTAAACACAGCAAAGAGAAAAAATCCTCCAGTGAGGGAAATGTAGACTGTTAATATGGCCATACATACAAGACAATACAGTAGAATATTAAATTAATAGAATTGTAGAGTTGGAAGGGACCTCCTGGGTCATGTGGTCCAACCCCCTCCTGCTCAAAGCAGGATTCACTAAATCACCCCAGACTGATGTCTGTGCAGCCTCTGTTTGAAGACTTCCAGTGAAGGGGAGCTCACCACCTCTCGTGGCCGCCTGTTCCACTCGTTGATCACTCTTACTGTCAGAAAGTTTTTTCTAATCTGTGTCTCATCCCATTCAGTTTTATCCCATTGCTTCTAGTTTTTCCTTGTGCAAATGATAATAAAACTGATCCCTCTACAGTGTGACAGCCCTTGAGATATTTGTAGACATCTACTAAGTCTCCTCTCAGTCTTCTTATTTGCAAGCTAAACATTCCCAAATCCTGTAACTGTTATTCATAGAACATGGTTTGAAGACCAGACACCATTCTGGTCTCTCTTCCTTGAACTTGCTCTAGTTTGTTGATGTCTTTTTTAAAATGTGGTGGCCAGAACTGGATACAGTATTCCAGAGGAGGTTTTACCAAAGAGGAATAGAGGTCGATGTGGATTATATACACCTCTGGAAATGCAAAAAAACAAGTAGCTGACCAAATATCATACACCTGACGGTCAAAAAGTGAGCATTACTGTATGAGAAAATAGTATTCATTGGCCATGTGCCAACTATGGCACTCGAAAGCAAGCCGTATAGGTTCTCGCTGCAATAACAGTCTAATTACACTGAGAATATTCCATAGGATGAACACACCGCAGCCCATAACGGCCAATTTGGAAATGATACAGTTTTATTTTACAGCATTTGCCGACAGCTTAAATCACAGACCTGCGGTTTAATGCCAAAACAATCATGCAAGTTTCCAGCAAATTTGCCGTTTTACAAAAACAACTCTCTATCCAAGATTTAACAATAAAGAAATGTCTGTGCCAAGGCTGCTGATGAAAAGCAATATTACTTAATTAGCACTTAGTGGATTAGTGTACAAACATTGAGTCCTGTTCATCCTTCATCTTCCCAGGGCACAAATAGTTATATCATCTCCTGTAATCCAGTCATCACTTTTCTTGCTGTATTCAGTAAAAATAACTTAGGACAGAACACTAATAAACCAACCTATGTATATGATAAGTGGCAGAGCTATGAAATATTAATACTAACTACTATGTTAATTAAAAAACAGTTACGAGCCCGAAAAAATAAAGTGCAATTATAAAAATGTAGACATTGAGTAGGGCATTCTGGGGGAAAACTGGTTTTGCTGGGGTTTCACAAAAAATGTATGAGTTCATTAATTGCTTCCCTATCTGTAGGTAACTAAGGCATCAACTAAGAATGCGCAAGTCTCTCGCATAATATACTAATGTTTCTCTTTAGGGTACCATCACACTTGGTGACACACCAGCGATCCCGACAATGATACGAACTGGTAGGGATCGCTGGAGCGTCGCTACGTGGTCGCTGGTGAGATGTCAAACAGCCAAATCTCACCAGCGATGCAGCAATGATACGGCGGTCGTTGGGAACATGCCACTCTTGGGCGTAGTATTGAGATCGTTGGTCGTTGTCCCTGTCAAACACAGGGATGCATGCTGCCCAGCAGGAGCGCAACGACCAAAAATGGTCCAGAACGGTTTGTAACGATCAGCGATCTCACAGCAAGAGCCTGGTGGCTGCTACGTGTCACACGCAGCGAGGTCGCTGCTGAGGTCGTTGTTGCGTCACACAACTTGTGACTCAGCAGCGATCTCGCTTAGTGTGACGGGGGCTTAAGTCTCTAAAGGCAAATTAAAGGGATTCCAGCTAAGTAGACATTGGGATGGTGTTGGAGCCAAAGTCAGCATGTTTTTCAATCTATCCAATTATTATTAATAACCCATTTAAATTTCTGGAAATAATACACTAGGTATGGTTGCCATTCGACGAGAATATTTAACTATGTTTGCAATTCTTTCAAGTTGGTTATTTCCTGCACAAATCTCACAAATTTAAGAAATGCTGTTTGTCGAGCACTTCTGGCTGGTCATGAGTGAGCACTGCCATGCTCAAGGGCTAGGTATTCATAACTAGCCATTTGATGTTCTGATGGGGGCCACTGAAATACCTGACCATAATAGAAGTCATTACTACGCAAATGCCACAAAGTATCTCATCTACAATACACCAAAGAGCACAGAGATAAGTCTCCAAACTTCTGGAACAAGGTAATCTGGTGTGATAAGACCAAAATCAAACTTTTTGGCCACAACCTTAAGGGTGTGTGCCCACATGCCGGGTTAGGGTCAGTGGGCGGCTGGGCGGACCCGCCAGGAAGCTCTGCAGGCGTCCACCGGCTTTCTGGCGGGTATGTGCGGCGGGTGACGGGCGGGTGCTGCGGGCGGGTGCACAGCGGGTTAGCGGCGGCGGTTCTGCAGCGGCTGGAAGCAGCACATGATTCTGCTTGCAGCCGCTGCAGAACCAGCCGGTTTATAGGACATGCACATTCGTTGCTAACCCGCTGGGAACCCAGCGGGTTAGCAACAGATGAGCATGTGTAAACCGCCGCTGTGTGCACAGCGGGTGTCGGTTTACATAGGTTTTAATGTTAATCCAAACGCCGGTTTGGATTAACATAAATTTACATAAAACTTATGTAAACCGACCGGCGGTTTACACATATTAACCGACCCTAACCCGGCATGTGGGCACACACCCTTAACGTTACATTTGGAGAGGTGTCAACAAGGGCTATGATGAAAGGAATTATATTCCTAATGTAAAGCACAGAGGTGGATCACTCATGATGTGGGGATGTGTGAGCTACAAAGGCACAGGAAACGTGGTCAAAGTTAAAGGAAAGATGAATGGAGCATGTTATCAGCAAATACTGGAGATAAATTTTCACTCATCAGCTCAGAAGCTGCGCATGGGACATACTTGGACATTCCAACATGAGAATGATCCAAAACACAAGGTCAATTTGACCTGCCATTGGCTACAGCAGAACAAAGTGAAGGTTCTGGAGTGGCCATCTCAGTCTCCTGACCTCAATATCATTGAGCCACTCTGGGAGAACTCAAGCGCTCAGTTCATGCAAGAAAGCCCAGGAATTTACAGGAACTGGAGGCTTTTTGCCTAAAAGAATGGGCAGCTTTACCATCTGATAAAAAAAAGAGCCTCATCCACAACTACCACAAAAGACTTCAAGCTGTCATTGACGTTAAAAGGCGCAATACACGGTATTAGAAACTTGGGATTGTGAATTTTTGATCAGGGTCATTTGGATGTTTGTGGTTGTCATTATAAATTAAAAAAAGAAAGCACAGTAGTTTGACAATTAATGGCTTCAACTAATCACTTACATGAGGGAACAAAGTTTTTGTGTTCTATTCATATTCTCTGAAAAAAGGCCAAGAAAGCAAAAAATCTGCCGGTGTATGTAAACTCTTGAGCACTACTGTATATATACAGTGCCTTGTGAAAGTATTTGGCCCCCTTGAACTTTTCAACCTTTTGCCACATTTCAGGCTTTAAACATAAAGATATAAATTTTAATTTTTTTAATGAAGAGTCAACAACAAGTGGGACACAATCGTGAAGTGGAACGAAATTTATTGGATATTTTAAACTTTTTTAACTAATAAAAAACTGAAAAGTGGAGCATGCAATATTATTTGGCCCCTTTACGTTCAGTGCAGCAAACTCACTCCAGAAGTTCAATGAGGATCTCTGAATGATCCAATGTTGTCCTAAATGACTGGTAATGATAAATAGAATCCACCTGTGTGTAACCAAGTCTCCATATAAATGCACCTGCTCTGTGTGGGTTTACACGCTAGGATATCGTTAGCGATATCCTTGGAACAATCACGTGACTGTGATCGTTCCGATATCATTAGTGCACTGTCACACACAAGGATATCATTAACGATATCCTATGCGGTAGCGCAACTGTTAAATAGGAGAGGAACAAGTAAGCGATGTAATAAAGCGGCAGGAATAGGAGCTTTTTGAATGATATCGTTCAAAAAGCTGTCACACTGAACGATGCTGCTTCCTGGAGCAGAGTTAATTGGACGACGAACGATAGATTTGAGGTCATGATCTCAAATCTAGGATGAACGATCCAACAATCTTTTCATCCTATATCGTTGTTTACATGCAACGATGCCCAAACGATATCTTTTCAACGATCACAAATCTGTGATGTTTCAAGGATATTGTTCAGGATATCCCAGCGTGTAAACTCACCAATAGTCTCAAGGTTCTGTTTCAAGTGCAGAGAGCATCATGAAGACCAAGAAACACACCAGGCAGGTCCGAGATACTGTTGTGGCAAGTTTAAATCCAGATTTCGATACAAAAAGATTTCCCAAGTTTTAAACATCTCAAGGAGCACTGTGCAAGCGATCATATTGAAATGGAAGGAGCATCAGACCACTGCAAATCTACCAAGACCCGGCCATCCCGCTAAACCTTCATCTCGAACAAGGAAAAGACTGATCAGAGATGCAGCCAAAAGGCCCAGGATCACTCTGGATGAACTGCAGATATCTACAGCTGAGGTGGGAGAGTCTGTCCATAGGACAACAATCAGTTATACACTGCACAAATCTGGCCTTTATGGAAGAGTGGCAAGAAGAAAGTCATTTCTCAAAGATATCCATAAAAAGTCTCGTTTGAAGCTTGCCACAAGCCACCTGGGAGACACACCAAACATGTGGAATAAGGTGCTCTGGTCAGATGAAACCAAAATCAAACTTTTTGGCTTACAATGCAAATTGATGTGTTTGGCGTAAAAGCAACACAGCTCATCACCCTCAAAACACCATCCACACTGTCAAACATGGTGGTGGCAGCGTCATGGTTTGGACCTGCTTTTTTTTAGCAGGGACAGGGAAGATAGTTAATATTGATGGGAAGATGGACAGAGCCAAATACAGGACCATTCTGGAAGAAAACCTGTTGGAGTCTGCAAAAGACCTGAGACTGGGATGGAGTTTTATCTTTCAACAAGACAATAATCCCAAGCATAAAGCAAAATCTACAATGGAATGGTTAAAAAATAAACGTATCCAGGTGTAGGAATGGCCAAGTCACAGTCCAGACCTGAATCCATCGAGAATCTGTGGAAAGAGCTGAAAACTGCTGTTCACAAACACTCTTCATCCAACCTCACTGAGCTCGAGCTGTTTTGCAAGGAAGAATGGGCAACAATTTCGGTCTCTTGATGTGCAAAACTGATAGAGACATACCCCAGCGACTTGCAGCTGTAATAGCAGCAAAAGATGTCACTACAAAGTGTTAACTCAAGGGGGCTGAATAATATTGTACACCCCACTTTTCAGTTTTTTATTTGTTAAAAAGTTTAAAATATCCAATAAATTTAGTTCCACTTCACGATTGTGTCCCACTTGTTGTTGATTCTTCAAAAAAAAATTAGAATTTATATTTTTATGTCTGAAGCCTGAAATGTGGCAAAAGGTTGAAAAGTTCAAGGGGGCCAAATACTGTCACAAGGCACTGTATATATATATATATATATATATATATATATATATATATATATACAGGGTGGGCCATTTATATGCATTCACTTAATAAAAATGGGTGTGGTTGGTGATATCAGCTTTCTGATTGTGGCACTTTAGTACATGGGAGGGGGAAAACATTTCCAGATGGGTGGACCCATTGAAGAGGTGTTACTGCGAAACGGCGAGCCGTCATCCGCCGATTCCCCACTCCCTCTCCCGCTTGGATCATCCCGAACCGAAGAAGGTAGGATGACTACATGAAATAAAGGATCAGCTGCAACAATGGTGAGTGCCGCCTATATTGGTGGGGTGGCTGCTTGATGTAGCCAGGACATGAGGCAGTGACCCGGGCTCTTGTTCACATGCACCAGTAACAAATTACTGTACTGCTCTGGGTCAAGGCTGGGTCCACTTGTGTGGGAGGACCAAATCTACCATGCTGGGCTATGTTGTCCAGCACACACCCAGCTCACCTTGCACATGCAGCTTCAGCCACTTGGCTCCAAATGAGACACACCCTGGTTTGCTCTGCAGGAATAAATGTGTGGTGCCTCTGCTGAGTTGTCGCCACAGTGATGCTTCACCTACTTCACAGGTGTGGTGTCACCGCTTTCAGGTAAGAGGGGTCGCAAACCCGAGACACAAAAACCTGCATCCAACACTCCAACTCCAGGAAAGGAGATCTTGGGCGGACCCAAAGCAGGGAGGGCCCATCTTCAGGCTGGAGGAGGGGTTAGGTAGAGGGGGTATGGAGAGTGTAGAGAGAGAGAAGGAGAACGTCATAGGAGACCGAAGGAGGAGGAAGGTGTCCAGAGGGGACACGGGAAGGAGTCCCAAGGGACATGGGAGTGGAGGATCCACCCGAGGGCCCCAAATCCGGACCCGACCCGAGTCGGGCAGAGGACTGGTTGCCAGAGGGTACTGGCCCCAATCTGGTGTGGATGCTTCAAGGTTCCACCTGAAAAACCAGAGGCCATTGCAATTTCAGGAGCAGTGGTTACAATACGTGGACAATCCACAGGACGGTGGCTAGACTAGGGTCAAGGGACGTATTGCCCGTCGCCCGACAAGGCCTGCAGCCACCAGCTTGGGACCCTGTTCGTGAAGGGCAGGCGAGGCAAGAAATCCAGCGCATAGGGAGAGGAACCTGGGAAGGCCCGCAAAAGGTGTCTCAGCAGAGCGATCCTGATCTCCTGGGAGGTGACCTGGCTGCACTCTGGAGAAGCACAGCACTCGGCTGGGCAGCCTTGCCTGATCAGCAAGTTGAAAGGTAAAGAACTCCACAAACTGTGTCTATCTGCTCCTTTTGCACCATGTTGCCTTCTACACTGCTAGAGCCCTGTCCCTGCTATTGACTGTTCCATCTGCCCTGGGGCCCTGCTCCACCTGGGGGACTACCATCTGTCCCAGCTGTCCTAATCTGCAAAGTCGACCACCCCTGGCCGAACACCACAGGTGGCATCACGTTCATTCCCATGTTAATACCCCTTAACTGCATGGCCAGGGCCACGGAGCCTGGTCACAGCCAATGTGACCTTCCCAAGGAAGTCAACTGGCCTAGCTACCAAGTACACCAGACCCTGGTGGGCATTGCTTATGTCATTTCCCAGGGCATGAACTTGTTAGAAGAACTGGAGTGGAGGAAGAATACATCTCAATTCCATTCCTACAAATTCTCCAAAATAAAGGCCCTTAGGCTAGGGTCACACTGAGTTATGGACCCAGCCAGCACTGAAACCGGACAGCATTAATGGCAAGTGCTGGCTGGAAACATAGGTCCATAGAAACCCTGTGTTTATCTTAGTAGCAGCCGCACACAGAGCTGCATGATGGATGCTTTTCCTCTGCGCACAGGAAACGTTGCCTGCAGCGTTTTCCTGTGCGCTCCTGGGTACATATGGTCCATATGGTCTGGGATATGGACATGGGTCCATATCCAAGTTTGACCCCAGCCTTAGCTGGATTCCTAAAAATTCAGGTCACAACCTAGTTCACACTCCTTTATCTCTGTGTTGAACTCACAGTAACAACTATGAATACAACACACTCCAGCAGGTCTTACGGTACCTTTACATGCCGCAACTGCGGTGAGAAATCTGACTGGCAATCTGTAGCCCCGTCACCATCGCCGTGAAATTGCCTCGAAATTGCGGCGTGTAATTGGGGAATTTGGCGGCGATAAAAAAGGTTGCGCCTGGTTCCTAGTTCACAGCACTGCTCCAAAATCAGAGACAATCATGAAGGCAAAATTCCCGGCTTTTGGCGTGTTAACGGGCGATAAAAATGGAATCTGTGTCACCTACTGATTTCCCGGAGGCGTGCCACAGCGTGCTGGAGTCCGCGCCCCGTCAGTGATGATTGGTGGTGGCTACTGTGTTCCCATTGGGTGTCAGTTGATAGCGCACCATATTTGAGCGTGTATTGGTGCCAAACTCAGACACACAATGGCGTCAGGTATTAGCCAGCTTTCCAGCGCAGGCTGGCCAATCACAACGTTGTCCAATGAGCGTGGTTGGGGCATGGTGTACAACAATTTGGCACACCTATGTTTTCGCTTCACTGAACAGGTACGCCCACATTCCTTTGGGGATTGCGGCACGTGAAGCGGCGACGGGAGTCTACCGGATGTTTCCCACTGTTTGTGTGGCAACTTCCGGGGAGACACGTCGCCTTAGGTTGAGAGCGAAATTGCGGTGTGTAAAAGCGCCTTCAGCGTTCGGAGGCAACCATGAAAAATGTGCATGCGCACATTAGATTGCCTCCTATGGCCGCCAAAAGTTGCGGCGTGTAAAGGTACCCTTAGGGGGTTTCTACACACATTCGGGGGAAACACATAGCAACCTTCATATAGAACATCTGTCACTGCCTCACAATATATACACATACTGCTAAAAGTACCGAGGCACCCCACCGAAATATGGTAACCATGATGAGAAGGCAAAGAAAGCAAAAACATCCAAATATCATCAAAGGTTAAGATAGGTCTTAAAGAGCTAGCTCAATGGGAAGAATAAGATTTGTGCCATCAATACATACGCCCTGTCAGTTATCAAATACAATGTTAGCATAGTGTACTGACCAAAAGAAGAAATGGAGACTGCAGTTGTGAAGACCTGGAAGCTCCTTGCAATGCATGCAGGTTTCCACCAAAAGTCTAACACCCAAAGAGTGTATTCCAACAGAAAAGAATGTGGTCGTGGCTTGATAGGCGTCCAAGCCACCATCATGGATGAAACAAGAAGTATCCAGGAATACATCAGAAAAATTGCACCAAAAGATGCGATGCTGATGGAGAACCTAAGGCAGTAACAACAACAACAACCCTGGAAGGAAGAACAGGAACATAAGGTGCTATGGCAAGACAAGCCACTGCATGGGATGTACCATCGACAGATAATGGAGGTGGTCGACATGGAGAAATCCTACCAATGGCTGGAGAAAGCTGGACTCCAGGACAGCACAGAGGTACTAATCATGGCGGCACAACAACAGGTGATAATTTCCAGATCCATAAAAGCAGGGATCTGCACAAGACAAGACCCAAGGTGCAGACTAAGTAAAATAAAACTTGGAAATAGTTCAACACATAGTGGCAGGATGCAAAATGCAAGCAGGAACAGCATATACCGATCACCACAAACAAGTAGCCGGAATTGTATACAGAAACATCTGCACAACTTATAGGCTAAATCCTTCTAAGGCTGGCTTCACATTTGCGTATGGGAAGGCAGCGTATTGCTGCGTTCCCATACGCAGTCAAACGCATGCGCACTGCGTTCCTATGTTTAACATAAGAAAAATGATGGGAGTGATGGTGTACCACGGTCCGCGCTGCTCAGGGTTCAGAATAACTCACCAGGGAGCCAATCAAATTTCCATCCTCTTTATTCCTCCTACGCGTTTCAGCGCCACACCCGGCGCCTTCCTCAGGAGTATCCCTGAGGAAGGCGCCGGGTGTGGCGCTGAAACGCGTAGGAGGAATAAAGAGGATGGAAATTTGATTGGCTCCCTGGTGAGTTATTCTGAACCCTGAGCAGCGCGGACCGTGGTACACCATCACTCCCATCATTTTTCTTGGAACATACCACAATCCAGTGGTAGGTGAAGGTCCTGCAGCAGCTTGGAACATTGATTCCGAAACGCCTTCAAACCAGTTGTGGGGATCACAACTGGACCAGGTGAGCGGCTCCACAGCACCACCACAATACACTAGTGTCACTAGTGATAGGGCACTATTGCGCCTCTTGTCCCCCCCCCTTTATATTTTACAGTATGTTTAACATAGGAACGCATAGTGCTTGCGTTTGCTGCGTTCGGGTGCGGATGCGGACGATATCTGCTCCTTCCGGGGTCCAGCATCCGCACCCGGGACGCAGCCAGTTGCATTTTTTTTGTGCGTTCGGGGAGCTTGGAAAACCAGCAAGTGTCCCCAAGCGCACAAAAAATGCATTGGCTTCAATGGGTCCGGAGTGTTCTGCGCTTGACAGCGCAGGAGAACGCTGCGGACCCATTGAAAAATCTCCCGGTGGCCGCCGGTGATGTCACAGGAGCTCACCGACGGCCACCGGGAGATCAGCTGAGCTTCTGCTGTCCTCTTCCTCCCCGCCGCTGGTAATCTGCTAGCGATGTCGGCGGGGAGAAACAGCTGATCTGACAGCTGTTTGAATCTTCCCGTGCCGACATCTCCTCTCGGTGTTGGCGCGGGAGATTCAAACAGCTGTCAGATCAGCTGTTCTCCCCGCTGACATATCCCGAAGCTCACCGGCGGCCGGGAGGCGGAGATCTCCGGTGCGAGATCTCCGCCCCCGGACACCGCTGATTGGCTGCTGGGCTCCACAGTGATGTGTCCGCAGGCGGACATTCTCCGCTGCGGACACATCTTTCGGCCCTGCTTTGCACTGCGTTTGTGTCTGCATGCCATCAGCATGCAGACACAAACGCTAATGTGAAGCCAGCCTAAGTCCAGATGGGAGACCACAGAAAAAGTGGTGGAAAATGAAAGGGCTAAAATCCTGTGGGACTTCAAGATCCAGATGGATAAGCATGTTTTGGCTAACCAACCAGATATCATGATAGTAGACAAGGATCAGAAGATATAAATGATAATACATGTGGTGTACCAAATGAGAGCAACATTGGAATGAAGGAATATGAGAAACGGGAGAAATACCAGGGCCTCAAAGAAGAACTTGAGAAGATGTGGAAGATGAAGACAACAGTGATTCCAGTGGTGATAGGAGCACTTGGAGCAGTGACCCCTAATGGCCACTTTACACGCGGCAACAGGAAGATAGAAAATGGCAGGTGTCGGAGACAATTGTACCTTTTACCTTCAAAACACCGTGAAGCTACCTGAATTACACGCAGCCACTTCAAGGTAAAAGGTACAATTGTCTCCAACACCTGCCGTTTTCTATCTTCCTGTTGCCGCGTGTGAAGTGGCCATAAGATGTAAAAATTACTGCAACAGATCCCAGGAGCAATATCAGACCTCTCTGTACAGAAAAGTCCAGTGCTGGGAATGATTAAGATCCTGTGCAGAATCCTCAAACTCCCAGGTAGAGGACCCGAGAATAAAAAAGGACATATAACCACCCCACAGGGATGAGAAGGTGTGTATATACAGTATCTATTTATGTATTTGTAATTGAAATAAATATATTGTTCTCCTAAAAAATACAATCGGCTTAGTGGGATTGGCGTTTATGCTGGAATCACACTGTCCATGTGATAAACGACTAAGTGGGACTAGGGATGGGCGAATACCTTACTATTCGGAATCGCTATACCCGCAACGAGTAGGTAGCGGTACTCGCTACTCGTTGCGAGTATAGCGATTCCGAATACTTTTGCAGTATATCAGTAGATACACTGCAAAAGTCCTGTAAAAGAGAGAAAAAGTGGTTAAAAAATAAAAAAATTGGATACTCACCTTAACCGATGGCTGTACCGGGACCGGCCGATGCACATCTATTCATGGAAAAGGACCTTTCACTCTCTCAGCCAATCAGATGGCAGGGAGAGATCTGGCCAATCAGATGCCGCCACGTCACAATGACGTAATCGCTAGCGGCCACCTGATTGGCCAGATGGAAAGGTCCTTGGTGCCGAATAGTAGCGAGTAACAAGTATACTCGCCCATCCCTAAGTGGGACATATCACGGATGAATAACTTGGAATGGCTCTTCCCTGTCAGGACAGGAGTGTGCAGCTGCTTAGAAAAACAAGCTGTTATTCAGCTGTGACACGTACAACTTAGTCGTATATCACACGGACAGTGTGACTCCAGCCTTACACTTCTAGGTGTTCTGTTTCCCGGTACCGAATAGTGGATTTGAGATGTGTTTACCTGGAACTGGGGGAATATAAGAGCAATCCCTTCATAAACAGTGGATGCTATTTTAATGTGTGAGGGAAGTTATCATACATAATTGTGAAGGATTAGTGTCCCTTGTTGCTTGCTCTCCCTTTTTACTTTGTTTTTACATATTTCTTTTTGCACAAGGACATTTGTTAATTGTCCTTATAACGTGATTTATGGCCTTCTTGCATGGAAACATTTAATTCTGCCACATTAATTGTTCACTAATATGTGGATGATTTTTTCGACTTTCTTTTGCTATGTTAAAGATATATTAACTTGACTGATGAGATAACTTTGATACAAAATTCTGCACACCACATACATCAGCAAAAGGTTGCGGCTTTATCATAAGAAATATGAAGTATATACTTTATTAACACTGACAGCTTATGTTTGTGCATCGGTTCCTAAAGGCGTCAGACACCACATCTTATTTTCACATCAGGAGATGAGAAGCGCAGCTGAAGTGGCAGCTGTCTGTCAATTGCCAGGTATCAATACACTTGGCGGATATTGGGCACCATTCCTAATAATTTAAAATAGAACACAGAATACATATAGGTGGTGCTTGGTATTTGGTAAATGGGTGATTGAAGCCACTTGAGCAGCGGTTTTAACTTCCTGATGTGGAAGTGGGAAGTGCTGGTTAATCCTTTCATTACATGGTTAAAAATGTTAAAGTCAGAGGCAGAATTGGTTTTAAGGGTGTAAAAATGAAGATGCATAGATATGCATAGGAGCCTATATACAACAAACAGGAGTATTTTATTTTAAACCATACATAGATTTAGGTGCTTGAAAAGGTCTTTTAAAGTTATTTTACAATGGAATATTATTGTAAAAGTATATACAGCCAGTGATCTTGTAAATGCACATGTCTCAAGTTGTTATCAAAAGGAACCTGTCAGCTGATTTATGATGTCTGAACAATAGGCAGCATGAATCAGCCGGTGCCTGCATAATTACAACCAAGTACTCTGAAATGTTGTGGTGTTTCAGACAAAACATACTTTGAAAAACCGCCAGTGACTATGCATCTCCAATTACTAGTCTCTAAGTCATGTCCATGTTGGCTTCTTCATGCCCCACTCCCTATAACGTATAGGTCTCACTCTATGTGCTAGATTGTGTTCTGACTATCATCTGAGACGCAAAGTCCGTGGCTGGTTTTTCTAAGTCTGTTTTCTATAAAAAAACACAGTAATAACGCAATGAGTATCTGGTTCACGTGGCCTTTGGTTTGAGCAGAATAAAACAGTTGACAAGATTTCTTTAAAAACACATACCAAGTCAAGGTAAGATTTATCTGAAATGTAATCAAAAACTTGGAGTGAATATTCACATTGATGAACCATGGTTAAAAAATGGGTCGAGTCTATCAAGCTCAACTTGAGAAAGATTCTGTCACGCGCTAAGATGGCGCTGACGTTGTTAGATGCTGCTGTGTATGTTGTTTGTCTTTAAGAGCTGCATGGCTGATGGTTGCGAAGGTCCTTGCCTCCTGTGGTGTGCTCCAGAACTGCAGTCACTATTATGTTCAATTGCTGGTTCATGAGTTAATGTGGACTCACCAGGAATCCCCCCACCTGGCTTTAAATAGCCTTCCCTCTCCTCTGTCAGGTGCTGCTCATAGCTATATGCTCTAGGTCTTGGTGCTGTGCTGATGCTTACCTGCTGGGATAAAGTCGTTCCTTGGGAGAAGCTGTGATTCCTGACCCATGGGTGGAGGTAGGGGCCCTCAGCCTAGAGCTAATCAGGAGTTTTAGGGTACAGGTGGCGGCTCAGAACTCCTCACCATCAGAAGTACCTCCGAGATCAGGGCGAGCCAGGGACCCAGCATCAGGGTCAGATTAGGCTCTCCTGACCCCCTTTTGCCCAATTCACCTACCTGTTACCTGATTCCCTACCTTCCAAGCAAGACAGATCCTTAAAGATTGAAACGGCTCATGGGTGGCAGAATAAAATGAAGATTTGCCATCAAAACCAACTTGGCGCTGTCCTTCCTTGTTTTGCTGATTTTATGTTACCCAAGATGGACTCCTTGGGCTGACATGCGCCCCAACTAAGGGTAATTATAACAACCCTATTCAAACCACAAGGTGCTGTGAGCCAATTTTTGTATCAAGCTCAACCTGTTCCTTCCCAAATATATATGATTAACTGCCAAATTAATAATAGCTTTGAATACCATTTGTCATTAGCCTGTAGACCTTTCCTTTAATGCTGACGTAATATCTGATATTATTACCTACTGGTAAAATTCTGTAGTTTTTCTACTCTAACTATAAAGAACCCTATCCTATTTCAATATCGGATTTGTTGTTCTTGCATATACAAATATCAATAAGTATTACCTGATGACAAAATCATGTGAATCAATCTCTTTCCCGCAGCCACTGTTGAGCAAAATACCAGAGTTTCCAACAATGGCACACGTCTTGAAGTTTTTGTTCTTCAAAGGAGACGTTCGTGGTAAGAGTTCATACAAGTTCTTGGATATATTCATGGTGCTGTCTCTGTCAAATATGTAATGTATAATATCTCCTGGTTTCAGAGTCCCTTTTAGAACTGATATATCCCTTTCAGCATCCAGAAAGTGCAATATTTGCTTCCTGAAAAGAGAAGCAAAAAGAACATGAACATTTATTAAGAAGCTTTCATATAAGGAGAACAGGCAGGCATTCCTAAGTACTTTGATCTCCGTTGCTTCGCCATCTGAAGCATGCCGTTTTTCTTGATTATGTTCTGTGTTGCTTTTGTAATCATATAACACTTGCCAAAAGCTTATCAGCCAATGTGCGCTCATTGAAGTGGATATAACTGTGCATCTTATTAGTACACAACAGAATTGTACAATAACTACCAGAACCCACAGTGCAGGATTTTCATGTTTATTTACTTTGTGTTTTCAACATTGTGATGCAATAGAGGAAAGTGCATGGTGAATAGACTTAAAAAATGTAAGAAAACGCAGATTTCCTATTGTAGTGGAAATTAATTATTATAAATATGATATCATTTTACATTGATTATCTTGTTAAAATTGCACTTGTACAATGGATGATAAAGTAGGCAGCAATTTGACAGACGATCTGTCAGCAGGTTTTTACCCCCAAACAATATATATGTGTATGTAGCTCTTTTAATGACTAGATGACTAGTCATACCTTTACATGGCCAGTCCATTAGCTCGTTACCTAGACATTAATTGATATGCAAATGAGACTGAAGATTTGAAGCCTCTGTCACTCCAGCTCTATTCCTCCTGCCTAAGTGACAGCATATATGCTGCTTACCTTCAGGCAAGAGGAGGACGGAGCAGACAGAGGCTTCAAATCTAATATAGCGATTGGCATATCAATTCAAATGCTGATTTCTTAGGAATAAAGGAACTGAGTAGGCAAAGGTATCTTTGGAGTTGTCTTTGATAAACTACATACATATATAAATAGTTTAGGGAGGGCTGAAATCCTGCTGATAGATTACCTTTAAGGGAGGTTAATTAAAAGCGATAGGAACCAAATGATGATAACCGGGCCTGCGCATTTCTACAATAACAAGTCTTTGGGAATTTCTGGCATACAGTGATTGGTACCTACCAAAAATGATCCAAAGAAGAGTTCATGTTGATTGGGTCATGACCAACATCTATGAATAAGCTTGGGGACCAAGAGCAAGCCTGACTGGTTTGGTCCCATAAAAAACTACTGTAGTACAAAATCGTTATAAAAAGAATGCCGGACACTATAGATGAGCTGATTGATTTGCGGTGGCCAGGCCTGTAGTCTTTGGACACGTGAATCTCATGCTAGCCATGACATGGCTTTTTATAAGCCAGAGCCGGCACAATATGATCTGTGCATCTCAATGCAATGATGATGTCATGTCTGCTTGGCTAATCAAAAGCCGTGCTGGAGATTCCACATGTAATAGATTCACTAGTCTTCTGTCCAGGGGATGGAGACTACTGACGTGTCTGATGCACTGAAGTCTTGCAAATTGATTTTTTTTGTGGACAGTTTTACAAATCTGTTACTCCAGGCTGACGGTATTGATTGGAATGGTACGTCAGGTGTGGTGGGGCTATGTGTGAGCTTGACCAGGACAAGTCTTTCAGAAAAGTACAGGAACTGATTCTCAAATGAGTCCTCGTCTCCTGTCTCCAAAGGCCAATAAATATCTGAAAATATTCCATTACCAAGTCACTTGCAATACCACATCAGAGATGGCCAGTGACTTCAATACTCCAGAACATTCATTACAAAGAATAGTTAGATTATAAAGCTAATTAACATATCAGATTTTTATATAGTTTTTCAGTTCATTGCATGTTTTTCCAATAGGGTGTGGAGAAATATTTTGGACTGTTTGGTTCTATGTCTCTACTGAATCCGTCAGCGAGCTAGTCCGGACTGTTTGCTCTGTAATACTATACTTTCCTTTCTTGAACAATTATGATAGCTGACTTATGACCACATACAAGATAAAACATTGATTCATTTTACACACTATTGTGCACCATAATACATAAAGCTTGTGGAAGCCAGTCTATTCCAAAGAAAGCTATTTAGCCAACATTACATGCATTTAAATGAAATATTCCCCTAAAGTGATCTATATCCTTACATTAATGTCTGATTTTATGCAAAACAAAAAGTGTAATGCATTAATTAATGTAAAGATATACAGTACAATATTTTATATTCATTATATAAATGTTACTAAATCCATTCCATAAGTCCATATCTATACAAATATTATAAATACAATTTAAGTATTAACATAGCACTAAACAATCACTCAAAAACACATAAGCAAAGGAGTCATAATGCTATATAGGAATACTTTTATTCACAAACAAATACAAACAATTATGGTGTTAAAAATACAACTATCATCAGTTGTTGAATGGGAAAACCAGATAATAAGTGCACATTTGCATAAACATCCATACATATTCCATGCTCAATAATGTCATAAATATACCAATTAGTGTAACAATAACATGGAAATCCTAATTAAATGTGGCTCCCTAGGGAAGCCATACATAAAACGCGGGTCAATGTAAGGTGGGAGCCATGGAAACACAATGGGGAAGAAATAATATCCTTGAAGTTTTCCGTGAATCCGATGGGAAATTCTATTATGAAGCATTTACATTTTATGGGTCTCTATTAATATGCTGCTGACTGATAATTAACATGTCATATAACTATTATGTGCTTATTATCAGGAATTGCAGCTTTTTGGAAGCAGCGTATTGTCGCTGCATCCAAAACACATGTGTTGTACAGTACCAGCATAATGTTTCTAGAAATCCCATGCCCACTGTGCTTTTCCACTCCGTAGCGTGTTTTCAGCTGCGGTGAGGCTTCCGGATTTCGGCATGTCAATTTAATGCTTTGAAGTCAGAAGTGAGCTCCAGCAGGTGAATGCAGGAGGAAGCCGCCCTGCACTGAACTCATATCATCTGCACATGGCGGCTGTGGTCACCCTGAGTTCACCCGCAGCCTCCCTCATGTCTAGAAACACTGTGTCCAACATGCAGTACCACCGGATCGTGCGCACATACCCTTAAGGTACCGTTACACACAGATGTCTGTGCAGACATTGCTTGCAACTCACTGGTTGCAGTGAAATCATGGACACATTGTTACATTTGTACACAGTAACAAGATAGAACAATGTGTCCATCATTTCACTGCAACCAGTGAGTTGCAAGCATTATACCTCTGTGTGTAACGGTACCTTTAGGGATCGCATTCTGTGATACTAATATCTGGACATAGCCATAGCTGGCAGGATCTGGTATACTATTGGGAAGCATTTGCCCTTTATGTGGTCTGTGACATTCACAATTGATTGCTATTCTGTTTATTATGCAATTAGTAATTACATATTATATCTACACTAATTGGACTATTTATGACATTACTGTTACTTGGTTTAAATGTGCATGATTTTGCAAATGTGCAGTTCCTATCTGGTTTTCCCATACCACCTCTGTGTGGTCATATTTTGAACACCATACAGTACTTGTTTTTATAACACCACGTCAATATTTTTTTATTGGTGCTTTAAATCTAAGTCTCCTGCCCCATCTTATACTCACCTTACAGAAGCTTCACCATTTTACAGCGCCACTCAGTCCGATCTGCAGCAATTTGCTCCTGTGTTTCATGGAGTGCACTAAAGGTCACAACTCAAAGCATCTCTATGGGAGCCTCGCTCTGGTCTTATTTCGGCTCTCACAGACTTGTATTGAAAGCACGTGATGTAACTTTTTACCTCCGGCTAGTCAGAGGTTATAGGCACAAGATTCAGGGCTTCCATCATGGCATGATTGCTCAGACTGCTGTGGGGGCCCGAGGAGATTGACAGGAAAGGGGGCAGGTGCCCAGAGGAGAGGTGAGGGGGAGGGCCACAATCTCCTCCAGGCCACACCCACTCCCCTCTTCTATGGGCCTCCTCTCCTGTCAATCTCCTCAGGACCCAGTTCCCTCACCTCTTCTGCGGGCCTCCTTTGCTGTCACTCACAGCCATGGCCCGCAGTCGCCGAAGCAGAGGTGGCTGACCTGGCCGAGACAGACATCTTCAGTGACATCAGGCTTGGTCAGGTTTGTACTGTGCATGCGCCCAATAGGCTGAAATGTACTAACCGAAGTCACTGTACAGTGAGGGCGCCAGCAGGATGTGAAGGATGTAGCTTCTGCTGCTAACTATGATTTGTGTCTCTGTGTGTCTCTGTGTACGTCTGTCTCTACACAGCATTATTCTGTTTATATAGTACAGATCCACAATATATTCTGTATTACTATGTCTTTGTATTTGCTGTATATGTATAGTGTGGACTTGTATATACAGTATAGTGCTGGGTATATAAGATAAAGAGTCAGCAGTCTCCAATGGACATGTGGACAGCAGTCTCTGGGCATATGGCCGTCAGCAGTCTCTGTGCATATGGCCGTCAGCATTCTCTGTGTATATGACCGGCAGCAGTCTAATGTGTATATGGCCGGCAGCAGTCTCTGATGTGTATGTGGCCAGCAGCAGTCTCAAATGCATATACAGCCATCAGCAGTTAAATGTATATATGGCCGGCTGCAGTCTCTAATGTGTATACTGCCAGCAGCAGTCTCTAATGTGTATACTGCCAGCAGCAGTCCCTAATGTGTAAATGGCCAGCAGCAGACTCTAATGTGTATATGGCCAGCAGCAGTCTCAAATGTGTATACAGCCAACAGCAGTCTCTAATATGTATATGGCTGGCAACATTCTCTAATATATATATGGCCCACATCAGTCTTTTATGTGTATATGGCCCGCAGCAGTCTCTAATGTGTATACGGCTTACAGCAGTCTCTATTGTGTATATGGCCCGCCGTAGTGTCTATTGTGTATTTGGCCAGCAGCAATCTCTAGTGTGCGTGTGCATATGTACTGCATGTGTGTGTTGGGGTGGAAGTGGAGCCTGGGTGGAGGTGGAACCTAGGTGGAGACTGGGCAGAGTCTCAGAGAGACCACAACATTTTGCCAGTAAGGGGCCTTGAAATTCCTAGTGGCAGCCCTGACAAGACGGCCCCTGGGACCAGTGTGGTGTCAATAAAAGGTAAAGATGCCAGAATATAAGAGTAGGGGAGGTATTCTAGCTTAAAAACAGCAATTCAGCACTGAAAAAAATACTGGAGTGTTTAAAGGGATCCTGTCACCCCCAAATCACCTCATAAGCTATTAAAAGATGTCCCTAGATATCCATAGTAACACTTACCCTACATTCCTTTTAGCTCCTAAATGCAGCTAGTGAAAATGAAGATAAACGTTATTAAACTCACTCATTAGCGATGTTAATTAGTGACTACTGTATTCATAGTCACCCAGGCAGGCTCTCCCTCTTCCTAATATCACGCCTCAATAGGCGTGATCTTCAACTCTGATTCAAATGTGCGCCTCCCCGCTCTCCTCTGCCGGCCGGGTTGCTGTGTGCGGCTGTATGACGCGAATCACGTCATTTCCGGCTTCGGGTGACGTATGCACACCCGCGCCGCTCTGTTATGCCTCCAGCACGCATGCGCAGTGCGGGGCTTGAAGCTAAAAGAGCGGCGCAGTGTGTACATACGTCACCCGAAGCCGGAAATGACGCGATTCGCGTCATACAGCCGCACACAGCAGTCCGGCCGGCAGAGGAGAGCGGGGAGGCGCGCATTTGAATCAGAGTTGAAGATGATGCCTATTGAGGCGTGATATTAGGAAGAGGGAGAGCCTGCCTGGGTGACTATGAATATAGTAGTCACTAATTTACATCGCTAATGAGTGAGTTTAATAACGTTTATCTTCATTTTCACTAGATGCATTTAGGAGCTAAAACGAGTGTAGGATAAGTGATAATATGCTCTAGGGACATCTTTTAATAGCTTATGAGGTGATTTGGGGGTGACAGGATCCCTTTAAGTATTTGTGAATAAAATAATTACTTATATATAGCATTTTGACTCATTTGTTATTAAATATACTGTTTATTCATCCTTCAGCTGTCTTTGAAAAAAACCACTGCACATCTGGAGGCAGAAAACTTTTCTGATCGCGTACATCTGACATAGTTGCACTGCCTGTTAAGAGTATAAGTGCTTGTTCTAACCTCAAGCACAAATCCTGAAAACTGTAAGAAATCAATCCACACAGAACATTAGTAAGTGTCGTCATGCTTTATTTTACAGTGATTAAGCTTTATTTCCATTATTCTGGAGAACCCGTCATAATGTATGAGGTCGGCTATCTAACAAACGTACCTGATCTTCATTGCGAGCGTCTCATTGTGTCTCCATTTCACTATTGTTGGTTTCATACTTAATTTGAGGCTTTCATTGCTTCTCTCTGTAGCAGCAGCATTACTCGAGTCATTCATTGACAAGCCCACTCTAAAAACAGGAGATCAAATAAATCAATATATTTTATGTCATTTAACAAAACAACTAAAAATGAAAAGATGCTAGATGTAGGAAGTTGAAGAAAACCATCGACTGCATTTACTTTAGTGCTAATAAATTGGAAATATGGTGTTATCAGCAATACCAGGGGTCATGGAGTGTGTAATCCCCATGATCTGAATTATAGCATTTTACAACAGCTGGAGGCTTATGTTGTGGAGTGACTTTGTTGAGCAGACACGGATGGCACGGTGTTGTTAGCAATTTATTCAAACTGAACTGTATTACGTCTTTAGATTATTTCTGCTTTCTTCACAGTAATCCTCAATTTTTGTGATGATGCAGATAAGTGTGTTGTATGTCTGAAGTAGTCAGGTCTGGGAACTTGCTATCTACCTTATGAAGAGTTTTCCTGCAACCATAGGAAAACAGTTAAGTAGGTGAGGAGATTGTAGCCACATCCCCCCTCTATGAAATATGCAAATTTGCACTTCAGTAAGGAAGTGGTAGAACTCCAGCGCCACCTTTAAGTAGCTCCTCAAAGTCATAATCACTTTCCAACAAGCTTTTAAATATGACTAAAGGATTTGTGCCAGATCAGAACCCCAAACTACAGATGCTGCGTTTTGGGGTAACTGCCGCTCATCAGTGTAGTGTGTGGGATATTCTGATCTGGCTGTGTGAGTGGGCTAAGACAAGGTCTGGGAACTTAGTGGTGCTTTCTCCGACTATGGCCCAAGTCATCAATGGTTTTACATATAATAATAATAATAATAATAATAAAGCTTTATTTATATAGCACCAACATATTCCGCAGTGCTTTACAATGTAGGGGTTAGAGTACAGAAAATATAATACAGTAAGTAATTACAGCAGAGAACAAATACAGTACAATAATTGGATACAAAACAATAGGCATAGAATCAATGTAAAAAAGAAAATACCGTATATACTCGTGTATAAGCCGACCCGTGTATAAGCCGACCCCCTACTTTTGCCCCCAAAATCTGGGAAAACCTAGTGACTCGTGTATAAGCCGAGGGTGGACCCCAGCACAGGTATACAGCCCCCAGCAGTGTGGTATACAGCAGCCTCCCCAGTGGTATATACAGGCCCCAGCAGTGTTACAGCAGCCTTCCAGTGGTAGTATACAGCAGCAGCCTTCCCAGGGGTAGTATACAGCAGCAGCCTTCCCAGGGGTAGTATACAGCAGCAGCCTTCCCAGGCGTAGTATACAGCAGCAGCCTTCCCAGGCGTAGTATACAGCAGCAGCCTTCCCAGGGGGGTAGTATACAGCAGCAGCCTTCCCAGGGGGGTAGTATACAGCAGCAGCCTTCCCAGGGGGGTAGTATACAGCAGCAGCCTTCCCAGGGGGGTAGTATACAGCAGCAGCCTTCCCAGGGGGGTAGTATACAGCAGCAGCCTTCCCAGGGGGGTAGTATACAGCAGCAGCCTTCCCAGGGGGGTAGTATACAGCAGCAGCCTTCCCAGGGGGGTAGTATACAGCAGCAGCCTTCCCAGGGGGGTAGTATACAGCAGCAGCCTTCCCAGGGGGGTAGTATACAGCAGCAGCCTTCCCAGGGGGGTAGTATACAGCAGCAGCCTTCCCAGGGGGGTAGTATACAGCAGCAGCCTTCCCAGGGGGGTAGTATACAGCAGCAGCCTTCCCAGGGGGGTAGTATACAGCAGCAGCCTTCCCAGGGGTAGTATACAGCAGCAGCCTTCCCAGGGGTAGTATACAGCAGCAGCCTTCCCAGGGGAGTAGTATACAGCAGCAGCAGCCTTCCCAGGGGTAGTATACAGCAGCAGCCTTCCCAGGGGGGTAGTATACAGCAGCAGCCTTCCCAGGGGGGTAGTATACAGCAGCAGCCTTCCCAGGGGGGTAGTATACAGCAGCAGCCTTCCCAGGGGGGTAGTATACAGCAGCAGCCTTCCCAGGGGGGTAGTATACAGCAGCAGCCTTCCCAGGGGTAGTATACAGCAGCAGCCTTCCCAGGGGTAGTATACAGCAGCAGCCTTCCCAGGGGGGTAGTATACAGCAGCAGCCTTCCCAGGGGTAGTATACAGCAGCAGCCTTCCCAGGGGTAGTATACAGCAGCAGCCTTCCCAGGGGTAGTTTACAGCAGCAGCCCCAGGTGTATCTACAGCAGCCCCCCCAGTGTATACAGACAGACCCCCCCAGTGGCACTAGCCCCCCATCATAAGAACAGCCCCCCACACTTTGCAGAGCCCCCCCGCTTTGCAGAGCCCCCCCGCTGCATAATCTTACCATCCAGGGTCTTCTTCACCGGAGGTCCTGCAGTCCATCCTCGCGCGCTGTGTTCCCGGTCTCCTGTGACCCGGCGGTCGCAGTGGAATGACGTCACCGCGCCGGGTCACGTGAGACCACAACACAGCGCGCAATGATGACTGCAGGATCTCCGGTGAAGAAGACCCTGGATGGTAAGATTATGCAGCGGGTGGGCTCTGCAAATCGGGGGGGGCTCTGCAAAGCGGGGGGGGCTCTGCAAAGCGGGGGGCTCTGCAAAGCGGGGGGGGCTGTTCTTATGATGGGGGACTAGTGCCACTGGGGGGGTCTGTCTGTATACACTGGGGGGGCTGTATGCACGGCTCCCCCTGCCACTGTGATGGGCGGGGGGAGCCGTGCATATCTAATGAGCGGCCCCACGTGACGGGCCGCTCATTCAGCAGCCTCCCCCCGCCTCCTCCAGCCTCTCCAGCACCCGGACACCATAGGATTACCGTATTGACCCGTGTATAAGCCGAGGGGGTGACTTTTCAGCCCAATTTTTGGGCTGAAAAACTCGGCTTATACATGAGTATATACGGTACAATAAAGCAAGAAATGTGACCCTGCTCAAAAGAGCTTACAATCTACAACGGGATAGGGGTTACACAAGGTACAGGGGCTTATTGCACTGATGGTCCAGGCATCTTGAGGAAATGGGGATAGTAAAAAGCTTGTAAAAAACTTTGAAAAGTTGCATACGTTTGGTGCAACTGGTGCAAATATTTAGTGACTTTTGATGTTTTACGCCATTTTTGCCTCGCTCTAACAATGTGGGTGGAGGTGGGGCAGGTTTAGACGTGGCGATTACTACTTGTCAAGTACATAGTAGTCACTACAGCAAAAATCATAATCTAGCAAGGAATAGAGCAGAATTTGTACAAGACGCACACACAGGTTCATGCTACACGTCCAATGCTCCTGATTCATCTTCAGGCTTATGCCGTTTCATGAATCATTATCATCTGACTCTAGCACACCTGTTCATCAAGACCGGCGTGAACAAGGCTGGTCTTAAATACTCGAGCCCATGGTCTTAGTGCTGATGATTCTACTCAAAGTTGAGAATGAACAGCCCATGTACAGTTGTGGCCAAAAGTATTGACACCCCTGCAATTCTGTCAGATAATACTCAGTTTCTTCCTGAAAATGAATGCAATCACAAATTCTTTGGTATTATTATCTTCATTTAATTTGTCTTAAATTAAAAAACTCAAAAGAGAATGAAGCAAAAAGCAAAACATTGATCATTTCACACAAAACTCCAAAAATGGGCCAGAAAAAAGTATTGGCACCCTCAGCCTAATACTTGGTTGCACATCCTTTAGCCAAAATAACTGTGATCAACCGCTTCTGGTAACCATCAATGAGTTTCTTACAATGCTCTGCTGGAATTTTAGACCATTCTTCTTTGGCAAACTGCTCCAGGTCCCTGATATTTGAAGGGTGCCTTCTCCAAACTGCCATTTTTTGATCTCTCCACAGGTGTTATATGGGATTCAGGTCTGGACTCATTGCTGGCCACCTTAGAAGTCTCCAGTGCTTTCTCTCAAACCATTTTCTAGTGCTTTTTGAAGTGTGTTTTGGGTCATTGTCCTGCTGGAAGACCCATGACCTCTGAGGGAGACCCAGCTTTCTCACACTGGGCCCTGCATTATGCTGCAAAATTTGTTGGTAGTCTTCAGACTTCATAATGCCATGCACATGGTCAAGCAGTCCAGTGCCAGAGGCAGCAAAGCAACCCCAAAACATCAGGGAACCTCCGTCATGTTTGACAGTAGGGCCCGTGTTCTTTTCTTTGAACGCCTCTTTTTTTCTCCTGTAAACTCTATGTTGATGCCTTTGCCCAAAAAGCTCTACTTTTGTCTCATCTGACCAGAGAACATTCTTCCAAAACGTTGTAGGCTTTCTCAGGTAAGTTTTGGCAAACTCCAGCCTGGCTTTTTTATGTCTCGGGGTAAGAAGTGGGGTCTTCCTGGGTATCCTACCATACAGTCCCTTTTCATTCAGACGCCAACGGATAGTACGGGTTGACACTGTTGTACACTCAGACTGCAGGGCAGCTTGAACTTGTTTGGATGTTAGTCAAGGTTCTTTACCCACCATCCGCACAATCTTGCGTTGAAATCTCTCGTCAATTTTTCTTTTCCGTCCACATCTAGGGAGGTTAGCTACAGTGCCATGAGCTTTAAACTTCTTGATGACACTGCGCACGGTAGACACAGGAACATTCAGATCTTTGGAGATGGACTTGTAGCCTTGAAATTGATCATGCTTCCTCACAATTTGGATTCTCAAGTCCTCAGACAGTTCTTTGGTCTTCTTTCTTTTCTCCATGCTCAATGTGGTACACACAAGGACACAGGACAGAGGTTGAGTCAACTTTAATATATGTCATCTGGCTGCAAGTGTGATTTAGTTATTGCCAACACCTGTTAGGTGCCACAGGTAGGTTACAGTTGCTGTTAATTACACAAATTAGAGAAGCATCACATGATTTTTCTAACAGTGACAATTCTTTTGTCCACCCCCTTTTTTATGTTTGGTGTGGAATTATAACCCATTTGGCTTTAGGACAATTTTTTAGTGTTTTTACATTGAAGACAAATTAAATGAAGATAACAATACCAAAGAATTTGTGATTGCAATCATTTTCAGGAAGAAACTGAGTATTATCTGACAGAATTGCAGGGGTGTCAATACTTTTGGCCACAACTGTATAAACTGTGAAATGTGGACATATGAAGCTGGCTTTACTCTACTTCTGTGTCATATATCCCTTTTCCTATAAGGGCAAAAATGCACCTTTCCTGTTTGTTATTGAGATGCAGAATTGATGACTGCACAATTCTCAGTTACTGGCACAAATTATGAACATGCAGATGCTCTGCAAGTCATAAAATAAGTGATCAAAGAGTCTGTATAAAAGCCTTAGGGTACAGAGCATTCAGTTTAGCTTTGGGAACAGTAAAATGGAAAGTAGAGATGTAGCTGACATTTACTGAAAAATGACAAATACTTGGTGTGAAACTTGAAAAATTATATAATACTTTTAGTCATCCTTTTGATTTATCTGAAGGTAAACCTATATTATTATATGCACAGTTGAAACTAGAAGTTTCCATACACTACTTAAAAAGTCACATATGCATGTTTTTCTCACTATCTGACATGAAATCAGAATAAACCTTTCCTGTTTTAGGTCAAATAGGATTACCATAATTATTAATATTTGCCAAATGCCAGAATAATGAGAGACAGAGAGAAAGAGAAAAAGGGAGAGAAAGTTTTATACCATTTTTATTACTTTCTGCAAAGTCACAAGTTTACATACACTAAGATTATTATGCCTTTAAACAATTTGGGACAGCCTATATGATGATGTCATGTGTTTGGAAGCTTCTGATAGGATTATTGGCAACATCTGAGTTAATTAGAGACACACCTGTGGATGTATTTTCATGCACATCTGAAACACACTGCTACTTTGTGTAGCATCATGTTAAAAGTCTATAGAAATCACCCAAGATATCAGGAAGAGAAATATGGACTTACACAAGTCTGGTTAATCCTTGGGTGCAATTTCCAGATACCTGAAGGTGCTTCATTCATCTGTACAAACAATTATGTGCAAGTACAAACAAGAGGGGAATGACCAGCCATCATAACGCTCAGGAAGGAGATGGGTTCTGTGTCCCAGAGATAAACGCGCTTTGGTCTGACATGTGCATATCAAGAATAAAAACAAAAGATTTTGTAAAGATGATGGTGGAAACTAGTAAGATTGTGTCATTATCCACAGTGAAACAAGTCCTGGATCAACGTGAACTGAAAGACCACTCTGCCAGGAAGAAGCCAATACTCCAAAGGAAACATAAAAAATCCAGATTAACCTTATAATCCAATTTAATTTTTAGAGACATGTCCTGAGGTCTGATGAAACTAAAATTGAACTGCTTGGCAATAATGTCCATTGGTAGTTTGGAGAAAAAAACAGAGAAGCTTGGAAGTCTAATAACACCATCCCAACTGTGAAACACGGGGGTGACAGCATTATTTTGTGGGGTTGTTGAGCTGCAGAAGGGGCTGGTGCATTTCACAAAATAGATGATGACATGAGGAAAGAAGAATATGTGGCAATACTGAAGCAACATTTCGAGACATCAGCCAGAAAGTTAAAGCTAGGGGTGGAAATGGATCTTCCAAGCAGACAATGACCTGAAGCATACTGGTTACAAAATGGCTTAAGGATAACAAAGTCAATGTTTTGGAGTGACCATCACAAAGCCCTGATCTCAATCCTATTGAAAATTTATGGGCAAAGCTGAAAAGGCAGGTGAGAGCAAGGCGACCTACAAACATGGCTACGATACACCAGATCTGTCAGGAGGAATGGGCCCAAATTCCTACCAACTATTGTGAGAAGCTAGTGGAAGGATATCCAAAATGATTGAACCACGTCATACAGTGTAAGGGCAATGACCCCAAATGTTAATGAAATGTATTTAAACTTATAACTTTGCAGAAAGTAACAATAATGCCTTAAATCATTCTCTCTCTTATTATTCTGGCATTTGGCAAATATTAATAAGTATGATAATCCTAAATAACCTAAAACAGGAAAGGCTTATTCCGATTTCATGTCAGATAGTGAGAAAAACATGTATATGTGTCTTTTTACAGTATATAGTGTATGTAAACTTGTGGTTTCAACTGTATATATTGTATATCGAAAAACTATTCATAAGCTGGGAAATTTATCAAATTTTTTCACGTCACACCCACAAAATGAAATGCAATTGCCTTTTTTTGCAATATATATATATATATATATATATATATATATAAACTAAGTAAAAGTCCATGCAGCACACAGCTACCACCAATGATGCACAGTGCTAACAAGCCATATGTGTTTGAGGAAAAAATTCAAAAACTTACGTTTTTTCAAAAAACTCAATAATCTATCTTTTAATCTGGAGTTCTTAGTACATACATTGGCCAATGTCTGCTTGCTCATCAACTACGACAAAGTGACTCCAGGTATGATGAGCCCTATCTGACATCCCTGCCCTCCTTGTCCACCCCCCACCTCGCAGTGGGCAGGCACCATCTATACCCTCCATCACCTGTAGGTTTAATGAGGGTGCAATTACATTGCAGCAAAGGAGTCTGCAACTCCATATAATATATAATTTAGAAAAGCTGCACAGCACTCAGCAGACCAGTGTGAACTGGTGCAAGCATAGGACGCAGAGATTAAACAAACTAAGTAAAAGTCCATGCAGCACACAGCTACCACCAATGATGCACAGTGCTAACAAGCCATATGTGTTTGAGGAAAAAATTGGTGGTAGCTGTGTGCTGCATGGACTTTTACTTAGTTTGTTTAATCTCTGCGTCCTATGCTTGCACCAGTTCACACTGGTCTGCTGAGTGCTGTGCAGTTTTTTGAATTATATATTATATGGAGTTGCAGACTCCTTTGCTGCAATGAATTTGCACCCTCATTAAACCTACAGGTGATGGAGGGTATAGATGGTGCCTGCCCACCGCGAGGTGGGGGGTGGACAAGGAGGGCTTGGATGTCAGATAGGGCTCATCATACCTGGAGTCACTTTGTCGTAGTTGATGAGCAAGCAGACATTGGCCAATGTATGTATAAGAACTCCAGATTAAAAGATAGATTATTGAGTTTTTTGAAAAAACGTAAGTTTTTGAATTTTTTCCTCAAACACATATGGCTTGTTAGCACTGTGCATCATTGGTGGTAGCTGTGTGCTGCATGGACTTTTACTTAGTTTGTTTAATCTCTGCGTCCTATGCTTGCACCAGTTCACACTGGTCTGCTGAGTGCTGTGCAGCTTTTCTAAATTATATATTATATGGAGTTGCAGACTCCTTTGCTGCAATGTAATTGCACCCTCATTAAACCTACAGGTGATGGAGGGTATAGATGGTGCCTGCCCACCGCGAGGTGGGGGGTGGACAAGGAGGGCAGAGATGTCAGATAGGGCTCATCATACCTGGAGTCACTTTGTCGTAGTTGATGAGCAAGCAGACATTGGCCAATGTATGTACTAAGAACTCCAGATTAAAAGATAGATTATTGAGTTTTTTGAAAAAACGTAAGTTTTTGAATTTTTTCCTCAAACACATATGGCTTGTTAGCACTGTGCATCATTGATGGTAGCTGTGTGCTGCATGGACTTTTACTTAGTTTGTTTAATCTCTGCGTCCTATGCTTGCACCAGTTCACACTGGTCTGCTGAGTGCTGTGCAGCTTTTCTAAATTATATATATATATATATATATATATAAAATAAATCAGGAACAGCACAATCTTAAACCATAATTGTGGGTGCTATGATCCTGCAAAGTGCGATGTCAAACACAGGCATAATACAAAAAGCAAAGCAGGCAGCACTCCAACATAAGTGAAAACAAGGGACTTTATTCAGTCTGTGGTGTAATGTTTCGGTGTTGGCACACCTTCCTCAAGCACAGTGGTACAATGAGTTAAAGCCACATTTATACACAGTAGCCACTCAAGTGCTGAAAGATTATACATAATAAAAGTGCACAAATGCAGTAAGTAACAGACTGCACAATCCATCAATAAAGTGAGCATAATGTAAATAATGTAAAGTGACATGTGCATACATTCAAATCCAAAAGATTAGTGCTTAGATGATCCGCGCTGTTGTTGGGATGAATGACAAGGAACACAAAGCTTCTTAGGATGCTGCTACTCTATTCCCTACGTGTTTCTTTGCTATCTCAGCATTTACCCCTGAGGGAGGTGCTGGGACAGCACTGAAAGGCATAGGA